>MU227994.1:3798548-3851497 GCA_018584345.1 Thuja plicata | reverse complement strand
GAGCGGCGCGCGGGCGGCGCGTTTCAACAATGCACTATCCGCGTTAAAAAAATGCAAAAACCAATATTTTTTTTTCAATTTTTGCATCATTTTTCGTGCCTGTACGGCCCTAGAAGGCCGAAAAAAATTCGCCAGATGCCCGGGTGTCCAAAATGGAAGTATTTTATATCAATCCTAGGGTTTTTGGGCCTTCCAGACTCAACCGTGAGGTCGGTTTTGGTCCAAAATACCTCCAAAAATAGAGACCCCCCACAACTAATGAAAAAAACCAGGAAAAGACTCTGAAAAATTCAAACCCTCTGTGCTTCAATAAAACTCGAACAGCAACCAGCAGGAGAGCTCTGATACCATGTAGAAGTTGATAAATGCAACTTCACCCAAGATCACCTGCATGCAAACACTGTCATGAGAAGAAGCAAGAGACAGAAGATAGAAGAATCTATGGTGGCCAAAAGGCCAGAGACAGGAAAATCATGTTGCAAGAAAAAGATTCTATTAACAAAATGAAATTACAATACAATCTCCTTGTAATGAAAACTAACAAGTGAATCCTTATAAAAGGAAACATGAAACCCTAAAAGGGAAACCCTAAGGTTAGCTGAAGCAAACTAGAGTGAATAGGAAAGTTACTAATTAGATCATAATGATTTAATTCAGTAACCCAATAGACTATTACTCTAACACTTTCAAATTCCAAGAATGGTGGTCATCTCCTGAAACAGTCATGTTTTGTTTAAACAAAAGGAATTCATATCAGGAGAAGGCGTATCTAGGAGGAAATTAACATAATAACATTAAGGGTTTCATCCCAACCTTAGATGGCTGCTAGCTAGGTTCTGTGTTTTGGAATATTTAGACTTAGGAAATAATACCCAAAACATATCAGAGTTTCATTTACTCTTCCCAACATCCACAAGTCTTATATTTATGCTCCATAGATAGGGTGAATGGCCCCTAATTCTAGTGTGCTAAGAACCAAAATTTGATTTAACATTATAGATATCATATTTTAATATACATTAGTGTTAAATAATTTATTTTAGTAAATGGTGCTCTGTGGTCAGCCTTAAGGAGGAAGGGACATGGCATTCACGTAATTGACCAAATACAATTAATTATTATTAAAACATACTTGTCTCATTAATATGAAACCAAGAATTACTCTTTTTGAGATGGAGATAGATTCTCTCACCTCTAATTATAATTTTTTTAGTAGCTTAATTTAATAATTCAACATGCTCAAATGATGTAAAGAGATAATATTTCATGATAGAGAAACACACCTCAATCATGCATTTCTCTCATTCTTTTTTTGAAGAACAATTGCATATGAGCAATCCATGAAGTTCAAGAATTGAAGGAAAGACAATCATAATATATTTTATCTCTTACTCTTTGTGCCTCAAACTTTAGCAGTATCAATAATAATACAGTAATATGTGCTTCATGCATTTAATACACTTGGAATCTCTTTTGCATCTCTCTTTTTCCCTTCTATTTGTTAACTTCAATTTCACTCTATTTTTCTTTGTTATATCTACACTTTTCCTTCTTCCTTTTAAAGAGGATCATTTGAATTGAATTCCTTTTCCACACTTTCTATAGGAAAATACATGAGACAATGTAGAATAAAATGTGCCAAGTTCTTTTCAAAACAAAAAGTTTAGTTTACTTTCTAAGCATTCAATGCACAGGTTAATAGTGACCTTATGAATAGGTTACATTTTTCACATTCTCTCTCCCACCTCTCACATTGAACTTTCATGCTACCTAGTACAATGATATAGATTTGGTTGTAGTATAGAAGCACATGTATATCTTTAAATCTTTTTTTCTCTTCTCTTTACTAGATTTCATATCCAAGTACATGAAGAATTAGTGCAATAAACAGAGTTTGCACTCCTACATGCCTCTTATTTTTCCTCACTCTTTGGTTCATGCATATGCAACATAGAAAATTAAGAACACACAATGTTTCTTTCTTACTTTCTTTTTAATGAAACAAAATGGAGAAATATCACATGCATTCATACTCCTATCTTCTCTAAATTACATTACTCACAATGATCAAGTAGTTATATGATCATAATTGAAAGATAAAACATCTGAAATTCATCATGACTACCATCATAAGTTTGGATATTACACAAGTTTTCAAAGATGGAAAAACCTGAAATTAAAAAGGTTGTATCTAGATTGTATAAAAAAGTATGAGAATGATTGTTTGAGATTAATTCTTATTTATTGAAAATAATAATCAGTCCTTTTATGGACAGTAGTACCATCATTGTAACATTTTATATAAAAACTACATGACATTTTCCTTTCAGTCAGTTATTATTGTCTCAATTGGACCAGCTTCATTGTTTTCTTCAGGATCAAAGTTTATAGAATTACAAAATGGTGGAGGGAGAAATTGAATTTCAAATTCATTAGAAATGGAAAACATATTATTGGCGATAATCATGCCTACTATTATTCTCCATGATTTTGTGTATGGTCCTCCGATAACTAATTCTACAATTCTCATCTAGCATTATGTAACATACTAACTATGTACCAAATATTAAAATTAATAATATCATCAATTAATGATCAATTCATGGAAAATAAAAATAATTTACTTTTAATCATCAATAAATGAATGAAATTAGTTTCATTTTCACATAAACATGAATAAATGAAATTTTTTAACTAACTCCAAGTAAAGCTATGACTACTTGATTAACTACCTTCACATGAAAATGAATCTAACTAACAATTATATTTAAATTTTTCCGAAAGATAGAATTTAATAGCTCAAATAAGTAACAATGCATGAACCAAAGAACCTGATAAGCTTTAATGTTTGTTCTTGTTTTGTCTTCTGTAAGTGCACCTGACAACTTCCAGGAGAGGAAGAATATCATCAAAATTTTTACCTCCCAACCATTGATCTTATGATCTCGACCTTAACAATCTCTTGCATGATTTCTTTTTAGAAGTGGCCCAACTTTACATGAGAGATGTAGTAAAAAAACTACATGAGAGATGAAAGAGCACAATTTAGTCTTTCGTGTTATTTGAGTCTTAGTGTTAGCACCCAGAACTGTTGTAACAAGTCACACCCTATAGACTTCTTTACCTATCAGAATGACCTTCCTAGTTAGCCAATGCCCTACTCATTCTAGTGATTTATAGTTACTACCTATTTGCATAGTATCACATTGGCCAAGGTTTTATACATGAAATAATTATACTCTATGTTTTCAATGTCACCACAAACCTCATGGAAGAGGCAATTTGACTCTCTCCTTAGGTATTTTTTGACCTTAAGGAACTGCTATTATAAATGTCTAATAAATTGTCTTACTGACCAAGGCCATGTGAGCACATTCCTAATTTTATAGGAAGTCCTTATTTATCCTTCTCTATTAAATTAAAAAAAAACATTGTCTTATTGAGAAAGGCCATTTCAACATGTTCCTAATTTTGTCTAGGAAGTCCTTATTTTCCCTCCTCTATACTTTTTAGGTTAAGGATTAGATTTGGCAATATAGGTGGAGGAAAAATATTAACTTGACACCTTCAAACATAGGTTAATAGTTAGGCCATACCTCCTTAACCTAGGTTTCTATTTAGCCATTTTCTAAGGAAATCCATGTTTTACAAACATAATAAGGCCCTGTCAACCTAATCTCTTAATAAGATTCAGATCTCATCTTCTGATTAATTAATTCTTCTGAGTCAAATTTGATTCTTGGCTGTAGATTAATGTTATGCACTAATATTAAAATATTTTTAATTTTGTACATCATTTAAGATTTATGATAATTCCTTCTCATAACAAGATTATGGTTTCATTATACTTCAGTAAGATATGATTCGTTATGTTTTGTCTCATGAAAATTAAATTCATTTAACTTGATGTTATTAGCTTTTCAATGGATACAGCTAAGATTGATTCATAATATATCTTTAATTAAGTGGGCATGATTTAAATAGCTGAATTTATTTCCTATATGTGATTGCACATAGATTCCTTTCTAACTTTAATAAATATCTTTCTCAGCTATTTTTTTAAGCTCTATTATTACTTATTTTTTAGGCACTAATCTTTATTATTGTATGTGCAATGAGGAACCTATCAGAGATACAACATCCTAGTTAGAGTGTAAAATTCCACTAACAAGGATGTTGTATGTCTGACAGCTTCCTCGTTGTATGTGTAGATCCTGACGGTCGTCAAAATTTTGATGATCTATAAAATTCCATTGATGAAGATGTTCTATGTCTGACAACTTCCTTCTCCAATATGTAGACCTTGATGATAATCAAAATTCTGATGACTCTATCAAATTTCATCGACGAGGATGTTGTATGTTCGACAACATCCTCGTCAGATATGCAGACCATGACAGTTGTTGACATTTGGATGCGATGTCGAACTCCACCGACGAGGATTTCATTGAACATACAACATCCACATCAGGATGATATCCCCTAGATAACATCAAATTTTTTATGACATGTCAAGTTCCACCAACGAGGATGTCATCAGACATACATCATGCGTGTTGGAATGGTAGCCCCTAGCTAATGTCATAATTCTAATGACATATCAAGTTCCACCGATGAGGATGTCATGGGAAAAACAATATTCTCAAATTTAACCTCTTTTTTGAAATTTGACGCATATTAGTGTTGGAATTCTGACTCCACCAAGGTTTGTCAGAAATAACGATGAAAATTTTTAGATGGTGATGGTTTTTAGTAGTCCGACAACGTCTAGTTGGAGTTCTGATGAACGACCATAAGAAATATGACCCAAATGTACTAGTACAAGTAGAATGTCTAATGGGCTTGATTATGTTACCATCCCTCAGTTTCATCAATTCCTCCTTTTTTGGGGCTAAATTTGGGTTCATCCATCTATTTCATTGTCTAAAAGGCTTGGCATCTCGGTTTAATGGTATCTCATGTTGGAATAAGTCTTCCCTGTAAGCTTTTAAATCATCATTTGACCAGGGAAATACATGAATAAACTTCCTCATTAATGCAATCAAATTTGATCTGATCTTAGTGGTTAGCTTTTTCTAATTTATACATCTTTTAGTGCATTATCAGTTCCTAAATTTATCTTTTCAATGTTCACATCTTTAACAAGTAATGCTTTATTTATGTGTTATCATTACCATAAAAAATTCTCTCCAATTCCACAAGTCATTTATGAATGTTTTTTTTTTTTTTTTTTTAAATTAGATAACCTCCTTTACAAATAAAGTTTCCTTTCCAAACTTCTCCTCAATAGAATAATTGAAATATATTTCTTGTGAGTCAAATTACTCTTCACATTTCAAAAGTCTTAATATATTACTATCATCCTCAAAGTCTTTCCAATTGTATATATTATCAGGTATTGCCGGTCTAATATGGATTGCAAACTTTGATATCTCATTTAATGTTATATCATTTTGTCTCACTACAACATTGGATAAGAAGTCTACAATAATATTCTTAGACCTATCTACCCAATCAACAGAGAAAGCATCAAAGAATTCAATCATATCACATGCTTCATTTCTATAATGACTCAATCTTGAATGATTGGGAACATATTTTTCTCTCACCTATGATATAACCAACTATGGATCTCCATAGGTACTTAACATTTATAATTCAATGCTTGATGCATAAATTTATACCCAACAACAAAACCTCATACTCTGCCACATTGTTGGTACAATCAAATGTCAAGATAAAATAGTATTTGCAATTCTTTTTATCAAGAGATATGAAAACCACTCCTACAACATTCCCTTCCTTGCTGAAAGCTCCATAAAAATTTATTTTCCAAATTAATCCTTTATTTTTCTTAGCATGGATTTTAATTGGATCAATATTTTTCAACTCGGGTTTAATAAGTTGTACTATGAAGTTATCCATATCATTATGATAGCAACATTTCAATTGATTACTATCAATTTCTTCAGTAATGTATGATGATCTTGGTTCTTTGTTAAACCTAACTTCTTTTCCATACACTAGGATAATGGCATATTATGGGTCTAATTGCACATTCCCTCCAACCAATCTAGCCCATTGTCTTGAAAGTACTTGTAGACACCCAAAACTGTCCTTCATATTTCTATAATAATTTTATTAATATTTCATATAACACTATAGTTCATTTTAATAAATAATAATAGTTTTTTTTTATATTCGACCATTTATTTAATTAAATAAATTCATTATCTTGGGTATTTAAATTTAATTCAAATAGTATCCCTAATGTGTTAAAATTACTTTAATACACGATCCCTCCACACACACACACATATATATGTATACTTTTTTTTTTAAAATAAATTTTAATTATTTAAATCCCTCCATTTAAAAAAAATCTTCTAAACATGTTTAAATTAAATTTCAATTTAATTTAAATCTTGCCTCACTTGCTAATCTTTCATTTCTTGATAAATTCACCTCAAATCCTACTTTAAAAGGATCTATATCCCTTTTAATCTTAATGGGATTTTCACACATGTGACTTCTCTCTTCTCAAGAAAGTCACCTATTGTTCCTTAAATTCTCTCCAATCATTTTTCTCTCAATACTTCTTCTCCCAATGATGATCACATTGGTAGTTGACTTTTGTCTTATTTTTTATCTTTTGCTATTGTCTCTCTCAATGGGCTCTTATGTTGGTGTCACCTCATCCATCTCAACCATAACCCTAACCCTACCTCACCTTTCCTTTTGCCTCTACAAAAAATTTATAAAAAGGAGGCCTCACTCCTCATTTTAGAGATCACATATCATATGCATGGATTGTTTTTCACATCTTACACACTTGATCACTTGAGAACATTGTAGTTTTTCATCCTAGTTTATATTTATTTGAGTATTTTGCATTTTGAATCTAGAGATTACATGTTATGTAATGGAATCAATCTTAGTTAGTTTAGATCTGGCATCTTCATTATAGTTTAGCTTGATAGGTCATTTTCATTTGGTGAAGCATTGGGTCGAGTTATTCATACTATTTTTCTTCAAATCCTTCACTCATCCATTAGTTTTCATTGTAGGATCCATTTCCATTTACATGCAAGCTTATAGTGGTATTTTTGTATTGTGTTGGGATATCAAACCCTCAATTTCTCTAAGAGAAAATAAAACAAGGTTCATGGGTGCACTTTCTTTAGGTCATCAAAGGTTGTGTTGAAAGGTCATTTTCTATTTACAAGTTTTTTTTAACTCTCTTAGAGTAGTCAAAATGCTTTGTTTTCTTAACATTTTCATGTCTCATCTTGTTTCACACATACAAGGTTTTCCATGTCATAGTTGGGAGCAACATCTACACCTGTAATGTCATTTCTATATGTAGCTTATGGGCATTAAACAATCTTAAATTCAACATTCTTACAAGCTTGTTGTTAATTAAAAGTGACATATAAAATAGATCAATCTGAGAAGAACTTAGATAATGTGGTACCAATATACACTTCAGGTACTGACTCTTCCTCTATTTTTTTATTATGTGTGCAACTTTGTTCCTTAGGTACACTATTCTATAGTTTGATGGTACTTTTCTTGTACTCTAAGAATTTTATCATTTCCACTAGCAGAACTGAAACTTTCATTTGAGACAATGCACTTGTAATGTCAAAATAAAATATAGAAGCATTCTACATTGGATTTACTAACTCAACCTCATCAACACCTTTAGGTGTGGGAGGTTTGACCAGTTTAGTGCTATCATTTTTATTTTTTTCATTCGATGTTTTGGTCATAGTTGTTGCATTCCATTTTTGTTTCTAATTGCTCTCCCTCATAAAAGTCCAAAAGGCTTACCTCAATATACATTCACTATCCTCCCTCTCAAATTATAATTACTCCTAGCGTGGGATACAACAAAAATAATCAGAGCTTTATTTTCTTCTTTAGTAGGTCTTCTTAGTCTAGGAACATTTTCTTCATCAACTGAGAATTAATTTTTTATAAAATAATGTTGATTATATTCTAGTGAACTAACATCAATTTTACATCCATACTTAGATGAATCATAGTCATCAACACCTCTGAAAGGTTTAATTGATAGTGTGTTGATTGTTTGAATAGGATTAAATTCATCATGTCATTATTTTCCTCCTGCAAAATTTGTGTTACAACACACTGTTGAGGTTAATGAGGAAAATTACAAGCCACCCACTAAGGACTATCACTAAAGATATGATTACCCTATCTACCTAAATGATCTAGTGTATCCTTACTTTTCTTAGGCATCTCAGGTTACCCATGTTTCCAAGTTGTGTTATATGAAATTTGTCATGCAACCTCATTCTATTATTGCTACCAAAATATGGTCTATCATTTCTACTAAATTGAGGTCTATCATTTTTACCCACATTTGATGTGAGATCCTTTAAAGAAATTATGCTTTATCTATTTTTTCTTCTTCCTTGTTTTGTTTTGAGGCCCTAGGGTTATGCAATTTGGCATCATCCCCTTTTCCTATTTTACCATTGGCTTTCTGATTATTCTTTATTGTAACTACAACTCTACATGCATATATCAAAGTATGTGGATTTCTCGATCTGATTTCATATTTTGTTTTACTATCATAGGCATCCATATAAACTACCATACATATTTTATTAGTGTGTTTCATTCAGGTAGGAAATCTATTCAATAGTTTTTGAAACCTCTTATGGAACTCAACAACTGATTCATTGTATCCCCTCTTTATGCTTGTTAACCCATGTAAAGAAAATGAGGGATCACTATGATTACCATATTCTTCAAGGAAATATTTTCTAAACTCCACCCATTTACTGATCGAAGCATCAGATAGTCCTTTATACCATTATCTAGCATCACCAGTCAAGGATTGCTCAAACAACTTCATATATATTTCCTCATGGGGTACAACATGGTTCTGTATAATGTTCTCAAAGGCTCTTATATGACTTTCATCATTTTCTGCTATAGTTCTTCCAAATTTACGGATGTCAGATTTCTATTCATCATTTTTGTAAAGTCCAATGGTTTGTATTTGTTAATGTTCATGTGGTCTCTTGTAAATAAAAAAGGATCTCACTAAAAATGGGGTCCATGATTTTGGGGAATATACTGGTACTGACCATTGTAATTATTGAAATTCCTATAATAAGGTAGATTTTGTAACTAGAAATTTTGATGATCAAGCCAATAACTAGATTGGCCATAATATCCTAAATGATAATTTCCCCCTTATTGGAAGTGGGAATTTTATGAGGTGGATATTCATATATTTCTTTCCTACCCTATTCATTCTCATACAAAGTATTATTATGGACTCTATAATGATCATGATTGACACCCCTCCTACCATTTTGATCTTCTCTACCTTGTATATTTTAAGGGGTCCTCTCACCTTGCTTGGATCTTTTGAAATTTTTCTCTCACTCAGAGGATTTGATTAGTCAACCAAGGATACCCATTATTTCTTTGGATAATTTATTATTTTGACCTATGGCCTACATCTCTTCCATGGTAGATGTGAGGCCTATTAAGTTATCTCTCATAATTTTCTATACTTGCAATTTTTGGTTTTATTTATCATTATTTTAAGCTCCTTTTGAACCTTTTATTGATGACCTAGAAGACTCAAAACCAAGTGGGTAAGTATGGCTTCGATACTTGTTTATGTTATTTACATGAGTAAAGTTCATGTCCTCTTTAGTTGATCTTTCTAGTATAGGAATACCATTTTCATCTGAAAACTACTTTGTCATTCCAAACTCTGGCTCAAAGAACCTTCTTTCATCTTCAAATCTCATTTTATTCAAAGTTTTCAATTCCCTTTAATTTTTCTTGGTTATTCTTTTACTCTGATCCAACTCTATATGTTTGATAGGATTACCTTGTGCTAATGACCTTCTTCCAAACAAACAAGGTTAAGCTTTAAAAAATTTAAGAGTTAAATGTCTTAGATTAGATCTTTTAGATTCACAAGTTATTTCTTTATTCATAGATTGTCAAGGTTATTTTATTAGATTTTCCACCTTAGTGTGAGGAAGGATTTATATTAATATTATAGCTTCTATTTTCCAGCAAAGTTCTTTTTCTTATATCATCAAATATTCTAAACAATTTCCTTAATCAATCTCCAGTGAATCCATCAATCTCTTGGTTCCCAAACCAACATATTGTAGAATTCTAAGGTTATGCCACTTACTATGATAAAAATCCACATCTCATTTGGCCAACTAATATGATCAATCAAACTTGATTGGAATCCCTGATTTTTTAATTTTATTTGGAAATTTTTGTCATTTTACACTCAGACTTCTGAATTAGCGTCTACGGAGATACAATTTCATCTCCACGTATGAGCGTTTGCATACTATAGTCAATATCTCCACCTATCAATTTTTTAAAAAACTTTTGAGAGCTCTTAGAGGCTTTTATTTTGTGTTCTCTATGGTTTCTATTTTTTTTTTAACTCTGGGATTCTTGTTAAATATTGATTTTTATGAAACTAAATGCTGCAAAAAAATTGAGTTTTTCCAACCACAGTTGACCACTGAATTTGTGCCTTTCGCAGATTGGTGTCTCTGTAGTTTAAGGGTTGTTTTCATTTATCAACATCTCCACCAATAAATTTCCATCTCCACTTCTTGCTAACTTACAAGTATAATTGCATTCGAGTTGGTTTTGTAATCTTTTTATTGTCTAAACCTTTGTCTCTACTTATTGACCATCATTTGTGAAGATTAAATGACATTTTTGTAGTTACAGTCATCTCCAAAGTTTGATCATTATTGTCTTTTGTTTGGAATTTTATGTCACTAATCTATTCTTTTCTAAAACTCTCAGTACTTTTAACATTTGTTTTGAAGGAATTTTGACCAAGACTTTGAGAAGAATTTTGAACACTAATATTTTATCTTGTGGGACGTTGGTAGAATAGCTTGAAATAATAAGACTACTAACGATGTGATTTTTCAGGTTTCCTTGGAGAATTAGCATTGTGTTTTTATTAGTTGGATTTCATAAGCATCTAGTCTAAATATGAAGGGTTTCAAATACCTACTTGAGATTAAAGTCTTGGACGCTAGAGTTATCTTATGCCTAGTATTTGTGGGACTATAGGTCTCAATCACACTTGCCCAACCATGTTTCCTTAAAGGAGTAACATAAAATATGTTATAATAGAGCCCTTACTAGACAACTTAGAATAGAAGCCACCTGATTCATCTCCAAAAGTAATCATAATCTTTGTGGAAGGAGAGGGAAGAATCGAGCTCTAGAAGATTACTCATCATAAGTATCCCCTTGACTATTTGGAGGTAGATAATATAGCATAGGAGGTCTCATTATGTAGTCTCATGTGACCATATTCTATTTATCTCTCATAAAGAAAAAAGAATGGACACCTTCTAGGGGATAAAAAGGTTGTCGGAGCTAAAGGGATATCAAGATGTGGGCAAATATTTTGATCGCCTAAAAAATTTACTTAGGGTAGGACTTCTTTAAGTTTCTTTTTTATTGCAAATCTAGTTAAAACTTGATGAATTGAAAAGGTAATTTAAACCATAAAACAACGGAGTAGTTCCAAAATATCCCAAAGTCACAATTACTTATATCTTGCAAGGTTGCTTTGTCCCTTGTAGGATTGTTTTCAGATACTTTCCTCCAAAACTGCATGTTGTCTTCCCAACTTGATTCATGGTATACTTAGCATAGCCAATTCCTTTGATGAATGTTGAAATCATTTCTTTCCATTGAACACAATGATCTAAGATAGACCATATTAATAAGAAGTCAATCTCGATCAGTCATAAACCAGTAAAATTTAGTCAAACCTGAGATTCTACCTCCGATTCTAAAACAAATTCTTTTCTCTTAAAATGTCTCTCCTTAGATTAATGTATGCACCCTGAGACTATCATCTCTACAAGAAAATATTGAGCTTTAGATTCTATCAGAATATCCCAATCCATTCCTTTGTTGATTCCTGAAACCATTTGTCCTCATCAGTCAATCTGGTAAATCTAATCACCATTCCTATATAATATGTCTGATTTTTTCAAGCACAAGAAGGTTAAGATCCAATAACCTTTGGCGTATAGGGAAAATAAAACTGTCGATCAAAATGCTAAGAAGTATTGACACATCATAGATTCTAACCAAAAGGAGATCTAAGATTAGGAGAAAGTCAATAAGATCACCTTCAACAACAAGCACTCACACAACTTGCACAAACTGAGTGTCAATCATGGCTTCACCCACATTGAAACATACGATAAAACCTTCCTCATTTTATCCATTCTTCATCCTTTTAATCTTCCATAACCTCATATTTCCTACTTTGCAGCACGACCATCATCACTTTGGATGTAAATCAATCTTTTGTCTTGATCTTTCCGCATCCAACACCATCAAGACTCATTAAATCCTCTCTTTCATATCTTTCATCATCAAACTTACATTCAAAGATTTATTAAGTGCCTTTGATATCCTTATCCTTAATAAAATTCTATCACTTGAGAAAAAAAGTTTTTATTGAGTGGTTGATCCAATCAATCACATCCTACTTTGATTATAATAAATAGTCTATGTACAAGTAGAACAAGTATATCATCATTCCACTTGAGATCTCATTTTCACTAAGGTTGTCATAAACCTTGAGAAGAAATAAGACTTTGGAGGCCCTCCCCTCATTTATTGATCATCCAACAAGACCTTGAGGGCCCACCCTTGTAATCAAAATAAGGTCCAAACCGTTTCTCCTAATTTCATATTTCATCATCAAATATTTTCTTGTCCATCCTTAGACACCACACATCTTATTTTTGAAGTCTAATTGCATGGTCATAATCCATTCACAAGACCAGAAGATGAGTCGGCGATTTCCAAATAACAAGAATTCATTTTTCTTGGTACCTCATGGAGGTCTAAGGATACCACAAACTATTAACCAGGAAGAGGAAGAAGTTGAGTACCTTGATCAACCTGAGAAAACTGGACCCATTCTGGTTCCACAAATCAATGACTTCCTAAAAAATCCCTATAATGTGGAGATGGTGGAGAAAGTTATTCAAGCCAATAAAATAGAAATATTTATGAACCTTTTCCATGATGGTGTAATAATTCCCAAAAAAATTTATGACCTATTACTCTATAACAAAACATTACCAAGGCTAGAGCCCCTATTAGTACAACTACTTCTACAGTTAACACAATGTCATCTCAAGATAGAGGAAAGGCTACTTCCAGCAGACCTTCTACATCAGTAACTACATCAACATCACAACAAAAATTTCAGTTAATAGCTGACTAAATCTAGAAAATTATTAGTGCTATACCTAATACATTTTCACAGAATAGCACCAAAACCACAAAGAACGTATCTAATCCATTTGGTGCTAGAGTCTTGAATATCAGTCAAACACTGTTGCCGCAAACATTAGTTTACCAATCTACAGGTCAATACATTTCATCACTCTTTAAGGTTCCTTCTGGAGTCTTGAATACTTCTATTCTAGCAACATCTCAAACATATTATTATACACCTCATTCAAAACATTGACCCACATTAGTTGGATTTTAAATATCACAGTTCAGAGGAGGAAAATATTTTGGTCCACATCTTACACATCACAATACTCTTGACTTGTTAAATTAAATCAATGAACTTAAGAGTCTTGTATAGAACATTCAGAATGGAGGTAAGAAGGAATTCTCTTTTGAAGAGATATGCCCTTATCCATTTGATAAAGAAATCAACATGATGTCATTTCCTACAAGCTTTGAGATCCCAAATTTGACAAAAAAAAAGGGAGAAACATGTCTTACTCAATATCTAATAATTTTATGTCCCCTATTAGTAGGACTCCTATAAGGAGGATTGTCTCAATAGACTCTTCCCTATGAGTCATGGAGGCTTGGTGCTCTAATTATTCATAAATCTACCTTCTGAATCCATATCTTATTTTTATGATCTGGAAGACATATTTGTTGCACAATACTCCTACAATATTGAACATCAAGAACCATTAAGTGACTTGTGTAACACCAATAAAAGTAATGGGGAAACCTTTTCTAGTTTCTTGCAAAGGTAGAGACACCTTACCAATTGAATGCCTAGAAAGATACAAGATAATCATCTCATAGAATATATTCGCTAGGAAACTGGTGCCTGAAATGTCATTCCAAATGAAGATGGCTTCCCCTAACACTTTTTAGTTTCTTGTTAAGAAAGGAAAGACTGTTGAAGATGGCTTCTTAAAAAAGGGTACCATTAAACACTATACTTCCTCATCTAACAATGATAAACCAAAGTTTTGGACCAAGAACAATGGGGTAATCAATGATGGAGTGACCGATGCTAACCATGTTCAGAATTTCCAAGCATCTAATCAAAGAAACCAAGGCAATAATCATAATCAAAATAACAACAATCAAAACCACAATCAGTAAATCAAAACACATCTCAACAATAACCACACAATTAGGGCTATATATTTTCTCACAAAAACAACAATACAAATACCAACAACAAAAATTATGGTCTGTGTCTATGTAAAGAGTTCACTTCCCTTGCTAAGCCTCCTAATGTCATCTTTCAAAGACTCATTGATCAAAACATGATGGTATATCCTAACACCTAGCCATATGGTGATAATCAACCCAAACCTGCTTGGAACAAAGATAATGAATACTGTGAATATAGCCGCATCAAAGGTCATGACACAAAGAAAATACATGAAGTTGAAAAACTTTATTGAGACCTTATTGATGATGGAAAGATTGAGGTTGAAGGTAATACACCATCATAATCTAATGTGTAGCTCAATATATGAAATTAGTCATTCCCAAAGTATGATTAGAACAACGCCTTATCTTCTAAGATAATATCTTTTAACTATACCACTAATAATATAGAAGGCTCTGGATCTACATGTGGATGTATCCAAGAAAATGACTATTGTCCTTTTTATTCCCTCTATAGTCACATGGAAGAATATGATAACATGTGTACACCCTTTAATTTAAAGTTGTTTATTGTAATGCTACCACAAGAAGAGGAATAATGACTATCAAATTTGTTGCCACAGGTCACAAAATGCACTATCTATTGGGCAAGACTCGCGCATAGATATCAAGACTTGAGCTGCTCCATACATCCCCTCTACATAAAGAAGCCCCTCAGAAATCCCTTACTGAGTCCCAAGTCCCTGACAACATCAATGCCTCATTTTCAAGCTATGATTAGGAACCTAGATATGGAATCATACATGGTATTCACAAAAAAGGACCTACATTTTTCTTACCCTTATTAAAATAATCTCCTTCAAATTGAATTCATTGCGCATTCCACCAAAATAAAAGGTGTCTTTATAGACAATGGATCTGGTTTGAACCTTTGCACCATGAAGATGATAAGACATTTGGGACTCCCTAAAGACCTCATTTATGTATTAGAGAGAATTACCATAAAGTCTTATGAGTACTAAGAAAGAGAGTCTAAATGCCTAATCATGCTTCCTCTACAAGTTGGTCCCGTCATGATTGAAACTACCAACTATGTCCTTGATCTTAATTTTCCTTATAATATACTCTTGGGAAGACCTTGGATACATGATATCGCAAGTGTACCATCAACATATCATCAATTGTTGAAATTTCCCCATCATGGATAAGAAATCATTATTCCTGAAGATTATGAACCTTTCCAATACTGCAAGAGATTGGAAGGTAAGAAATCATACAATTGTCCTTTGAATGAATTCTCTTGATCTATTGCAAAGAAAGATTATACCAAGTCCTCTACTAAGAGATATCCTCTTGAAGAAGCCAATAAATCATTTGACAATGGAAAATAGGTCACTAAAGAGAACATTACTGAGTCCAAAAAGAAGGTAACACTCATGAATCAGGGAATATGACAATATAAAATTGAGAACGCCATGTGCATTGGTCAACTCCCCTAATCCCTATGGTCTTATGGTAAACCCAAGAAACTCTTTCTCAAGGGGAGTAAAGAAACTGTAACATGCAAAACGAATACCTTTGAACATTGGGGATCACTTGGAGATGAATAGATGGAAAATGACATACTATTTGCCTTTTTAGTGATGATGAAGACAAACCTCTAGATATTCCTAAGGATAAGTATGTGAAGGCCACTCCCATTATTGAAAGCATGGGATATCATGGAACAGTCCTTAGAGAAAATGAAGAGCTCTTTACTAAGGAATATTGTGTAGCTGAGACCTATTCATACACTAAGGAGGAATTCATGTTTCTGATCAGGTTGAAGAAATATTTAGTTCCTCTATCCGCTTCTTTTAACTTGTTCATTTCTATTTGGATGCTTTGTCCTCTGAATCTGATATTTTTTTTTATCTTCTTGAGCTCCACCTTTCTCTTATTCAATTCTCTTTCCAATATACTATCCTACCTCTTGGATTAAAGAAGACCATCCACTTTGTTGAGTCTCATTTGTGCGGCATCTTCTATCTTATTCCTATCCCTATCTTTCTTTTCTCCTATAAACTGAAACATTTTCCTCCATAAAACTGTAAGGGAGTCCCATTTTCTATAGGCCCCACATCTTTATTATAAAATTTGGAGAGGCATGTAGCCATTGTAATGGAATCCAAATTTTCATCATCCTAGAGAAGGGAGGTGTGGAGTTTAAACATGTTACTACCTACAGCTCTCCATTTAGGTTGTTGTGCGGACTAAATATTGATCACAATAGTGATGGGTCAATGATCAGGTACAGTAGCTAGGATCACAACAAACATATTATTATCCCTATCACCTTTGAAAGAAAACAAATATAGATTTGCATAAATCCTATCAAGTATGCAATGTAGGATCCTCTGGTTAGAAGCTTGATTATTGCACCATGTAAATAAAATTCACTTAGAGGCTTCTTTCTTCCTCTCTAGCGGATTAACTGAGTAAAATATCATCTTAAACTTAGCTCAATAAAAATATTCATTACTCTTCTAGACATCCTTATTTCCCCCTTTTTATCTTCTTTGTATTATATCATATTTAAATCACCTGTGAGAATCTAGTGGGATTTGGGGAGGAAGGTGGATTCCCAATCCTAAATGTCATCTCTCTCTATAATCCTTATAGTCATAAATTTTGCAAATACCATAGTCAATCCCCTGATACTTCACATTCACCCACCATGCCTTGTTGCAAGGGGAGACACTTGAATCTATAATATTGCCAGCCCACTTGGGACCAACCATAATTGCAACCACCCCCTTCCATCTCTCATGATTAGTGACAATGCACCTATCCTAGCTCCAAATAAATTAAGGGTGGTAGTAGAATAATAACCAACAATTTTAACCTCCTGAAGGCAGATAATATATTTCTCCACCAGTTTATTGCACCAATCTTTGACCAACAATTTTCTATCCTTCATGTCCTGTCCTCTAACATTCCAACTAGCAAGATTCAAAGTCATTTATTGGATGTTGGGGGGTTCTTCTTGTTCTTATACAATCTATTCAAGCAATCTAGAATATTACCACCTTTTTCAGGATATTCTTTTCTACACTAGCATGTGAGATAGACTATCTACCTGAGGTTTTCCTCTTTTTTTTTTCATAACCTCCAAAAAAAGTGGGGTGTCCTCCTTCTTGTTTGCCTCAACCATCTCAATTTCTGAGTTAACAAGGGAAACTTCTTTTCCTACAAAATCATTACCAAGCGCTTCCTCTATCAAAGGGTCATTGTCTTATTGGATGAATTGTCTAAGTTTCTTGAAAAAATCTTGTCTGTCATTAATAGTACCCAAGGCTAACTATTGGGAATTAACCTTCCTCATCCCATAATATCCATTAGGGGTCTCAGTGTGACTCCATTCATGCGATATATCTTTATCCTTAGGAAAATAATGGATAGCTTCTAACTCATCCTCGAATAGATGATTTGATAAGTAAATATTGTAGTTTCTTGGAATAACCTCTCCCCCAAAAGAAAATTTAACACCAACAATTTTGCATTAAGGGCTACTCACCTTCGATGGTATATTATCCATTCTAGCTCTTAGGTGGCATTATCCCCACTAGGGTTTCTTCCATTATTATAGGTTGTATTTGAAATCAAATTAAATGACTCATTATTTATATTATTTTAATAGTGTGGATTCGTTCCTATTATGCCCATTTATTTTTCAATGGAAACATGGATTTAGATTACCTAGAATGATAATTTCCCAGCATAATATTTTATCTTCAATATTTAAAGAAATTTTTCTTGGAATTTTAATTTTTGGTTTAAAGAAATCATAACCTTAGCATTCAAGTCAGGGAGGAAAACCTTAGAATCCTCAATTTAGAGCATATTACCAATAGGTTTTAATATTTTTGGCAAAAAGGAGCAGAATTCTTTGGGTAGTCCTTTAATTTCCAACCAGTTAGGTGGAGATCGAGAAATAACTTGTTCCATGTCCCCTTTGGTTGAGCACAAAATAGACCTAAAAATATTGATCCTAGTTTTAAAAACCATTTGTTGGAATCTTTCTTGCATACTATTGGTTTTGAAAACTGCAACAAATACCTGGTTATTCATCATTCTACAAAAATGAACATAAATGCCAAGTTTTTCCCCTAGATATCATTAATCCATTCATCAAAAGCATTTCTTGATGGCAAACCATTAGACTCCATATAGAAAAAGAAAACACTAACACTCCTGAATGTATTTTGTTCAATTTAATGGCTTTTAACATATCTTCATTAGGAGTGAGTGAGAAGAATTTAAAGGCAGAAGGAAGAGTCTTACCATCTTATCCCCTATGGGGTCTCCATTTTGGATGACGCCTCCTTTTCATAATCCATGTTCATCGACCCCCAATAAACTCTCTTATCCCATTCCACCAAATTCCAATACTCCTCCATTGAATACAACGATCGGTAGGCACTATGTTTTACCTTCTTCTCTCGATAACACTTCTTTGTAGGGTTATATTTGTCTACTGGCTTCCACAAAACTATCAAATTCCACACTTTTGTTTTGTTTGCAATTTTCCTTTTCACCTCTTCTAGGGACATTAATATCCTCCATAAAATCCCACACATGAAAGTAATTAGTGCCAAGACTTAATAGCCAAATCCAATGAAGTTGTTCGGAATAAGGACCAAACCAGGACAAGGAGAAATAATCACACATGCAAAATAAAACCCAGTCCCTAAAATAGTAAAAATGCAACAAAAAGAAACCAAAACCATAAAGAAGGCTGAAAAGGGACTC
This sequence comes from Thuja plicata, assembly GCA_018584345.1. NCBI lineage: Eukaryota > Viridiplantae > Streptophyta > Pinopsida > Cupressales > Cupressaceae > Thuja > Thuja plicata. Next base: position 3,832,246 of record MU227994.1, on the reverse strand, counting down.
CAAGCAAGCACCAACGTGGCCAAGAGTACAGAGGTTCATGAAAGGATGTTGAGGTAGGTACAAACTCCGACGCGATAACGTATCACCTCCCAAAGTGCACCAACATATCTAAATTTTAAAGACTATAAGGGATCTTAAAGGAGTAAAATTTAATAATATGTAGATACTTGATAGATTCCATTGATTACATATAAGTATTAGTTCTCAATATTTTCTTAGAACTCATAATAAAATTTGTTTCAATAATTCATATCTCTTAATAATATTTTTAGTAAACTACATACCTTCCATATTAAATTATACTTCAATAATTATAAAAAAGTTACCCATCATAAAAAAGATTTCAATAATAAAGAATTTTAGCATCTCACCCATCAATCTAAATTGCTAGCCGTTATAAATGAACAAAGCTTATTGCCCGCCATTAGAGCCAACATTGCCAATGTTCCATTTTCAATTGTACAATTATTTCTATTTTTTCTTTTCGAACTGTAAAATTATTTCTTATTATTTAATCAAAGAAAGAGAATAATTAGAATAGAGTACATTACAATAGTTCGAAGAAAGGATTCAAAAAAAAGACTAACAACTCTCAAAGAACAAAAATATATTATATGAGAACAAAATCAAATTCTAAACTTGAACATTGGTTGTAAATATTTTGAACATATAGTATCTTTTTAATTTTACCCAGATGATTACTTATATTTACATATTACTTGGAAGTCTCCTACACCTGAGAGCATAGGAAAATAGTTTCAAAAATGATATTGAATAAAACCTTAAGATTTATGGTTCCTTGTGATTTGAAAAACATAGGGAGCATCTACTTTTCTGTAAATTGCTTCTTTCTGAACTAAAAAATGATAAAAATAACAGAAAGATGATTAAAAATTACATTCTCTCTTTTCTAAATTATTGTCTTTGACCACTTTAATTGTGATAATTATAGACATTGGCCTTTCTCATAACGTCATCTTGCAATGAAAGTATAATTAAAGAGCAATGATCAATGTAGACCATTATAGTTTTAAGATAGTAATCTGAAGTGAATGTGAAAAGTGATCATAGGAGCACCACAAGTTTATTTAACTTGTGATTTCAAATTGTAGAAAGGGAGATGAGATCAAGTGAATATTTTAAGTTTTCAGTGGCTAACGATGTCACAAGGAGTCATTATTCAAAACGCTCTTGATGATGTCAATAGGGGTCATGATGGTTCTTGTAAATATTTAAGAAATATTATTTGGCATGGCTTTTTAAGAGGTTTAACATAAAATTACATCTGTCTGATTGTACTTGTTTGCATTCCCAAGATGCAGCCAAAAAATCACAATGCAGGGTTTGGAATCAAATTTTACAACACCTTTCCTAGTCAAAGATGCAACTAACAAACTAATTGATTTAATGATAGAAATTTTAGATAAAAGGGAAAAAAACAATTTAAGAGGACTTGAGATTTATTAGGGAAAAAATAGGGTGATTAGCTTTCCTGATGAGCTCAGTCAAATAGACGGCTATCTTTGAGTCAAGCGCTCAAGGGTTTTGAATTGGGTATATGGTCTTCCCTAGCTGCCATTTTTTTATTAATGCTTGGGCCTCCCCTATTTTAGTAAATAGGATACCTTGATATTTCTTTGAGAGCGAGCAAGAGACCAAAAGTTCTCACTTGGCTCTCGCCATTCTAATTTTTCTCTAATTCCATTTTATTTCCCTTGTCTGTTGTGCTTATTTGGTTTTAGTTTTCTCTTTCAAAGTAGGATTGTGGTGGAATACAAAACAACACAGATCCTAAAACTAGTATTACATGGACTCCCAATGAGAAGTACGTCCAAGGTAGATATAGGTAAGCCCAAAATGACCAAAAAATGACCCAAACCTTGACTTCTACCAGAAAAGATTACAAGTGTTCCCCAAGCCTCTCAACAAATCTTGCTATAACCTTCCCATCACCCGCTTCCCATCACCCCTAGCGTGCCTTTTTTATTAAGATTATATTTCATGGGAGTCAGTTACACTATACAAATTCTAGATTTCAAGTACTCCATCGAGACAAAGGATGTTGTCATAACCTAAATTGTTGAATTATTCAAAACACTGAATGATAATTACCACTCTTCCTTAAATCATTGCCAACTATGTGAGTGGTCATTAATCAAAGGAGAAAGTATAAAAGTAAAAGACCATTTATCCTTGTCATCAAGATTCACGTGATTGGCGGAAGTAGTGGGAGTTTTCTTTTAGTTACCGGTTGTTAATTATCTATTCATATTATTATATCAGAGAGAAAGGCACTGTTGATAGTGCTGGTTGAATGCCATATGTGACATTTAGTAAAAAAATGGGAATAAAAATTTATGCATCTAAGGAAAAAGGGGGCAGTAGTTCAATATGGGAGGTGACGCTTGCTTTGGGGAAGAAAAAAACAAATGATATTTTGAAAGAGGATCTCTGCATCTTTCGTAATCTACAGCAAAGCCAACATCAATATTCACCTCTTGAGGTAGGGCTTTGCAATTGTTTGATTTTGGTCAATGCATCTTGTTCTATTTAAATTGAATGTTAGTGTTCTGACCATTTTTTAATTCTTGACTTTTAAACCATGCCTTGGGTCAGTATGGTATAAGTTTTCTTATAGATTAGCTACCTAAGTATGGCCTTTACCGTGTTCTTTAAATTTAATTATTCAAAAATTTTATGGTTACAGTAAAAGAAATTGTAAGGATACTATGCATAATGCAAATTTTGTAATCCCTTGATGGTGGGTGTCGGGTTGCTTTATTCGTGTGTCTTGTATATCAAATGTGGGAAAAGGGGTTTGGATTATAACAATGTATAAATTCAGCTTACTCTTCGTACAATGTTTATGTAGAAATATCAGAATACCTTTCTTTGAAGGAAATGATGCCTTGTATAAATTGGTTCAGTGGGTTCTTTTATTTTCCTATCTTGTCCATTGCTTGTATGGAAACTAAGTGCCTTGTATAAATTGGTTAAGTGGGTTATTTTATTTTCCTATCTCGTCCATTGCTTGTATGGAAACTACGTTCGTGCATGGGAAATCTTTTCCTAGTCCATTTTGTAATTTGTGGTAATGTGTGATACCATTTGTACCCCCTGATGGTCTTGGATTTTGGTTCAAATAAACTTTTAGAAACAATTAACCTTCATTTTTGAGCAACACTAACTTCTCTTGGATCCATTTATCCTTCAGTTCTACATTCTTGGGAGCATAGATATTGGTGGTTGTTCATTTCTTTGGACTATCTTCTTGTCTAAAAGCATTGATTCATTATTCATAATTTGTGCCATGTTTTGTAAATGATACCTTACGCAATGTTCTTTTGAATACCTTCCTTCATTCAATTTTCATTTTGTTTGCCAAACTACTTTCCATATTCATATGTGTGAGTTAGGTTTTGTTAGGAACCAATTCTCTTCGTCTGGGCACATGTAACTAGCTCAGACACCGATCCAAATGCTTCTCTATACATTTACCAATTCATGGGATTAGGAATGGAGTGAAACCGTATTGAATTTTGAGTTTGTTATGTTATGGAATAACAACACCTCTTACCTTGAAAACAATTTTATTCTTCTCGGTGATGTTTACAACATGCAATCATTCTTTTTGCACATAGGATAATGAACTATGTCTTAAATTGTATATGTTTCTTCCACATCCTTTTGACGGTTTATTGTACTGTAGTGAAAGTATTGGAAGGCAAGGTATATGACTAATTTATGTCTTGTATGAATTCCATGTTGATTACTACCGGAATGTAATTCAAATGTTGTTTCATTAGCATATGAAATGGGGTGCAAACAATTTGATTGGATACTCGTTGTGTATTTACCTAAATGGGGTAATTTTGGTTGATTAAGCTCATTGTTAATATCGGGGAAACCGTTCCAGTTCTACTCTATAGTGCATGTTAGGTAAAAATTTGAAGCATTAGCATGAGGATTAGTAACTTGAACATGAAAGTTACCCTATTGTTGTTGTTTAGCAAGTATTTATTGATGTGTTTCTTTTTCAAAATCTTAATTTGAATGTTTCTATATTAGTTTATATTTACATATGCACAACTATCTTAAATAATATGATATGATTTAATTTTTTTACTTGAAGAAGTATGAGTGTGTTTATTTTATTCTTTTTGTGGGGAAGATAGTTTAAATAGAAGGGTGTTGAATATTGTTGATAACCTAGGAAGGGTAGTTGAAAATGTTGTACTCTTCATAGTGCGTACCAGTAGAAGTCTAGTATTAAAATGCTTTGGTCAAATATATTTGTTGCATATGTTCTCTTCTATGCATGGTTATGTATCTTCTCTCTGCCACATCTGTGTTAGTTTTTCTTTAGGCATATATGCTTATAGATATGTTCACGGTTGCACCAGATCCACCTGATCTAATAGTTTTGGGTTACTTAAATTTCTTTTATATGTATCTTGTGTACTCCCTATGTCTTATGAGTTGGTATCATAATGTGATTGCATCTTGGGATACTTATTGATTGAAAGAGAGTTTCAATTTTATGAAATGAGGTAATTATAGTAGTTTTGTTAGTAGATATGTTGTATTGCACAAATTCCATTACTTCATGTCAATTTTTCACTGTCAAATTTTCTGTAGCTGGGCTGGGTAACTTTCATATCAGTAAAGATTCTAGGGAAGCATAACTGCTTCATGGTAGGGTGGAAACGCACTCCTACAATATTCTTGTCTCTTATGTTTTGTGTGTAGAAGGTCTCTGGAACTCCTGTTAGGAAGGTCTTCATTTGTAGCATGTTATGATTCTTTGTATCAACCATTGGTCTATTGTATTTGATAATATCTCTGTTATGTCAAACAGTCAATGACTCTTGTAAATCTTTGTTTCCTTGTAAGGTAAGTTCTCATGTTTGTAGCACTTTGACAGTTTGGTTGAAGTCTCTCTTTTATAACTATTATTTGGACAAGTTGGTTGAATTCTATTAAAATTCTTTAATGTATTATGACATGTGATGTATTGGGGTGTTTTTCAACATTTGGTCGACACTCTTCTTTATTACAGACTCATGTGTCGCATAATCTGTTTAACAGCTTTTGGTCAAACCTTGTTTTCTTCTTTAAATTCAAGGATAATTATTTATTTTTGTCATCTTGTGCTTTTGATGTTTGACTTAGTTAACCGGATCTTTTGTCTTATGGTTATTTCTGATGTGGCCATTGTGGTCGTAAGGTCAGTGTTTACAGATGTGTTAAGTTGAGACAAGCAAGTGAGAAGATCTTGTTCAGTGGCAGAAGGATGTTATAAATTTTCTTGATGAGAACCTTAGAGGATGTCGATCCATTTATTTATTCTATTGAACTGAGACCCCTTTGACAACTCTTTTTTACCTCCAATCTATTACAAAAATGGACCTGATCATCATATATCCTCAGCAAAAGAGAGAGACCATTAAAAAAACTTAATTACATTTTTAATTCAATTATAAATCCACCAGAGGAAGCTTCTAGAAAGCAAGGTCTTCAATAAAATTTTTTAATACCAAAAATTGTCCTTCAAATATGGATGAAATAAAAGGATGTGTCAACAAATGAAAAGAGAATGAAAAAACCTACGGAGAAGTAGATTGATAGTTGGGAATTAATTTCAACAAAGTTTGGATCGCCTAGACAGAAAAAAATATTGTTATTGGAGATAGAGAAATCTTCTGGATCTAAAATTTTTAACATTCTCATTAATTCAGAAACTATGGTACATGACCTTCTATTAGCAATAATAGTCCACACGACAACTGAGAGGGGGGGTGAATCAGTTGTAGTATAGATTATTAAACTTTAAACTTCATAAACCAAATCTGCAACTATAAATGATAACACAATAATTGTCCACACCATAACAAAATATTTGTTGTCAAGGAAACCCTATTGAAAGTAAAACCTCAGTCGAAATTAACACCCACAAATAGTGTACTGAGAGTATATTATTCTTGTTAAAAGATATTAGCCCTATTAGGAGGTTGTTACAACATTATAGTACACAGTCCCTTTTAGGAGATAGACCCTATTAGGAGTCAAAGAAAATAGTAGGCTCATTGCCAAGGCACACTGCCCAAAGAAGGTTAAAGCCACCCTCAAGGATTTATAGTCCGAATCAAGTGCATAAAGAAAATCCACAATCCAAAGAATTGTCTGATAGAAACTGTATTTTCTTGGTTAGTTCCAATGAAGTATTCTTCTAATTAACTTTGCTCTACATCCAATATCCAAACAATTCTCATGGCTTTCACTCCTTCAATTTTATTTCTCTATCACATCTTTTCAAAAGAAAAGATCACTCATATATAACCTCTTACAATAATTCACTAGGTCGGCCAATTAAGATTTCCCAATACACAAATAATTAATTAGATCGACCGATTAAGGCTTTCTAATATACAAATAATTATTTGACCCCTTGCTCAGATACACACGGTACCTATAACAAGTAAACATCAATTATGTAATCTATCACATATACTTCCAGATCTGCAATCCATGCTCATAATTAATTTCACATGCTACATGTCTGAAGTCAGCCATCAAATAGGTCCTATTCATAATACACGCCATAGCTGACGTCACTAGTAACCAAACAATAATCAAACTCAACCCATTACTAAACCATATCTCGGCTGTCCATGAGTAAGCTTGCATCATCTGAAATATCTTTTCCAGAAAGATATACCCGAAACACATAGACCTGCTCTATCTAAAATCATAGTTACAGTCTAGAAAACCAGTCTTCACCTAATCAACTGTAACATCCAAAGTATGAAACATAAACCCAAGCGACCTTAGGAATAAGGTCAACACACATCCTTCTACTAAGATCCAACTTTGATTGTTCTCAATCATCCGTACTATGTTCATACACTCCTTCCAGTCAAGTAGCCAGTCTGTCTTCTCCATAGAAATATATGTTTGACTTAGTGACAAAACATGAATATCAATAGCATGATCTGTAATCAAAATTGATATGTATCAATCCTAAACAATTACTCTCTCTCAATATAATCTTCTCAATATCCTCAACACAAATCTCCCCAAAATAGTAGGAATTTTCACATAGATTCCTTCCCCTTTTGGCAGAAATGCGAAAGGGTGCCACAACTCAACTATAGTCTTGTGTAAGGTGTAGCTTTTTCAAATCTTCATTTCCAATCAGCTAGGTGCAAGATCACCCAAATTTATTCCATAGTATTCTCCTGCGATCATTCTCCCTAAGGAGTAGATCCATACATCAAGTCCAGATAATGATATAGCTCTGAGATCCACTAGACTAATGCACATCTACATCATTTAGTTACCACTGGGATGGGCCATCACCGCAATCATGCCTCTAAGATATTCAAAAGCATATTTTGGAAAAGGTTTCATAAATATATCTACTATTTGTTCCTTGGTGCTAATATACTCTAGTTTAATCTCTTTATCTGCTACCTTCTCCCTCAAGAAATGATACTTAATAGAAATATGTTTATTCTTTGAATGCATTACATGATTCTTTGACATATTCACTGTGATGGTATTCTCACAATGGAAACCCACTCGTTCTTTAAAAATTATTCCAATATCCTTCAGTATTTGTTTCATCCAAACAACTTGTGTATAGTTTATTGCAGCAACAACATACTCTGACTCAGTAGTAGATTAAGCAATACAGTTCTTCTTCTTGCTCAACCAAGAAACTAGCCTTTTCCTAAGAAAGAATGCACCACCACTTGTACTCTTCCTTTAATCCACATTACCTTCCCAATCAGCATCAGTAAAAGCCTACAAAGTAAAATCATTATATTTTTCATACCATAATCCATATTCTACTGTCCCTTTCAAATATCTAAAAATTCTTTTTACAGCAACAAAGTGTGTCTCTTTAGGATCTACCTAATATATAGCCACAATTCCAACTACATTGGTAATATCTAGTCAAGTGTGTGTTAGATATTGTAGACCTCTAATCATTGATCTACACTTAGTCTGAACAACATTTTGAGTCTCATCACTATTAGTCAGTGTGTTTCCTATCACCATAGGTATTCCAACATGTTTACAATCTTCCATTCCAAACTTCTTCAACATTTCCTTGAGATACTTGATCTGAGATATAAAAATGCCATTCTTACTCTAATTTTTTGGCCAACCATGAAAAAATTTCATCTCACCAATCATTGACATTTCTAACTCATTCTCCATTTCTTTAGCAAACTTATTACTCATTTTATCATTGCCTCCAAAGATGATATCATCAACAAAAACTTCTATAATTAAGATTCCATCTTCATCAGTTCTCAAATGCAAATTATTGTCTGCATTACCTTTTCTAAAACTAAGATAAAGTAGATATTTTTCCAGTCTTGCATACCATTCCCTTGGTGCTTGTTTTAGTCCATGCAGTGCCTTCTTCAGTCTGCAAACCATGTTTTCATCATCTGTCAAAGGAAAACCATTAGGTTTCTCAATGTACACTTCTTCTTCTAGATCACCATTCAAGAATGCTGACTTCACACCCATCTGATACACTTTAAAGTCTTTATGTGCAAGATAAGAAAAAAATAATCTCACAGCTTCCAATCTAGCAACATGAGAAAATGCTTCTTCATAGTCTATACCTTCTTGTTTTGAGTAGCCTTTACATACTAGTCTAGCCTTGTTTCTTACCATTGTTCCTTCCTCATCCATCTTGTTTCTGAAAACCCATTTAGTGCCAATCACATTTTTGTTCTTAGATCTTGGAACCAATTCCCAAGTATTGTTTTTCTTTATTTGTTCTAGTTCTTCTTCCATAAATTTAGTCCAAGATCCATCTCTACATTCTTCATCAGTAGTCTTTGGTTCAACTTGAGAAATCAAACAAATTTCATCTCTAGCTTTGGATCTAGTCATCATCCCTTTGTTTGCATCACCAACAATTTGATCTTTAGGATGGTTCTTCTTGACATACCTTGGTGTTTTCAATATCTCATTAGCTTCAGTATGTTCTTCTTCATCAATCTCATTCTTGATCATCAAAGGTCCTTTAGGTTTAGCAACAATGTCTTTTTTTTCTTTTATCTAACCACAATCATATATCCTTTCCTGAATTTGAAAATTTTCATCTATCCTTACAATGGCACTTTCAATCAATTTCCTCAATCTCATATTGAAATATTTATATGCTTTAATACTCTTAGTTGAATAACCAAAAAAATTCCTTCATCACTTCTAGCATCAAACTTGCCTATCTCATCATCTCTCTTGATATAACATTTACTACCAAATATTCTGAAATATTTCACAGTAGGTGTATGATCAAACCATAATTATGAGGGTGTTTTACTTCTACATTTTCTGATCTGAATTATGTTTAGTATGTACATGACAGTCCCAACTGGTTCTCTAGAGTGAACATGTGACACATTTCCTTCCAGCAACATATTCCTTGTAGCATCTAATATGGTTTTGTTTCTTCGCTCTGTTATCCCATTCTATTGTGGAGTTCTAGGGGCTGAAGTTTGTCTGTGTATTCCTGAAGTTTGTCTGTGTATTCCATTTTCTTCACAGTATGTATTAAATAGAAATAATGTAAACTCTCATCCTCTATTTGATCTCAAACACTTCATCTTTAAACCAGATTCATTCTCAACTTTTACCTTGAATAACTTGAACTTGTCAAATGCTTCAAATTTCTCTCTCAAATATGTAACCCACATCATTCAACAAATGTCATCAACAAAAATTATAAATTACCTTTAACCATAGTATGATCTTGTTCTTGTAGGACCACATAGATCTGTATGCACTAGATCCAACTTCCCTTTTGCCTAATAAGCTTTTCTCTTGAAAGTGCTTCTAGTTTGTTTCCCCAATACACATTTTATATGCATATTGTTAGATGGATTTACAATTGTAGGTAGATCTCTTACTGCTTTTCGCATACTTGCCTTCATAATCTTATCAAAATTAACATGAAAAAATCTTCTGTGCCATAACCAACTGTCATCAATATTCACAATAAAACAAGAAGCTTTATATGTGTTCAATTAAAATGCATTACCTCTGGATTTAGTACCAGATGCTATCAAGTCTCATGCTTTACTCTTGATAGAACATTTGCCATTAATGAAATTCAATTGATAAACCTTGTCCACTAGTTGTCCAACACTCAACAAATTATGCTTAAGTTCATCAACAAGTAATACATTGTCAATGTTAGTCTTTCCATCCAAATAAATAAATCCAATCCCAACAATAATTTTAGAAGTATTCTCACCAAATCTAACAACACCACCATCATGTCTTTTTAGACTCACATATTTTTTTTTTATCTCCAGTCATATGGTGTGAACAACCACTATCTATAACCCATTCTGAATTCTTTTCAACTCGGGATACTAAGGCTTTTTCTTCATGCAAAGGTTCATCATCCTTAATAGCAATAAATTCAATTTCATCATATTCATCATCCTCATCATCAGATATAACCTCACTAACATAGTAAAATTCCTTATCCTTTGAGTACTTAGACTTGAAAAACTTAGGTTTGTGCTTTTGAATTCTTGTAGGACATCTAGATGCAAAATGACCAATCTTGTTACATGAAAAACATTTAAAAGGTAATTTGCCTTCAAATTTACCCTTACCTCTCTTTTCTCTTCTAGAAAACAGTACCACAACTTCATCTAGCTTCCTTTCTTCTTCTTGTATTTTTTCCCACTCATCAGCATAGGATCCAAGTTCTTCTCTTAAAACACTACTTCTTGTGTTTTCATTTCCAGGTAAGATCTTTTTGTTCTTGTGCATAGTTGCCTTAAATGCTGACTCAACTTTAGGTAAAGTGTCTCCCAATTCTATGGCCTCAAATGTAGTTAGCTTTCCAATCAACATCTCTCTGGTGAATTTTTGTGTCAAAGGTATGATCTCCTCTATAGCCTGAACATTAGTTCTATATGCAAGTGTCAAAGATCTACGTATCTTTCCAATCACTTCTTCCTCACTGTAAGTTCCTCCAGAGTTCTTAATACTAGTAACCACTTCAGTAATTCTCTGTGCATATGCTCTGATGTTCTCATCTTCTCTCATCTTCAGTGATTTCATCTTTGCCTTCCATTTTTGTAACTTTGCTTTCTTTGGAAACTTGTCTCCAACATATAATGCTTCCAGCCTTGTCCACATTTCATGTGCAGAGTCCAAGTCTTTTACTTCAGTAAATTCTCCTTCTAATAGTGTGCTGATCAAAGATTCCCTTGCAACCATATTGCATGAAAATAGATTCTTTTCATCTTCAGTGGTTTTCTCTAATTCATCCTCAGTCACTACATTTTCTTTCTTCTTTGTTATCATCCAGTAATCAATTCCCAGACATAGTAAATGTGTTCTCATCTTGTTCTACCAACTATCAAAGTTTTCATGATCAAACTTTGGACTATCTTTCCTATAGTAAGTCATCTTTAGGATCACCTCACGCTGTTAAACTTTCTCTTAAAGGACCAAAAGCTCTGATACCGATTGTTAGGAATAACAGTCCACAAAACAACTAAGAGGGGGGGTGAATTAGTTGTAGTATAGAATATTAAACATTAAAATTTATAAACCAAATATGCAAATGTAAATGATAACACAGTAAATTTCAACACCATAACACAATATTTCTTGTCGAGGAAACTCTGTTAAAGGTAAAACCTCGATGGGAATTAACACCCATAAATAATGTACTAAGAGTATAGTATCCTTGTTAAAAGATATTAGCCATGTTAGGAGCTTGTTACCACATTATAGTACACAGTCCCTGTTAGGAGAGAGACATTGTTAGGAGTCAAAGAAAATAGTAGGCTCACTACCAAGGCACACTGCCCAAAGAAGGTTAAAGTCACCCTTAAGGATTTATAATCTGAATCAAGTGCATAAAGCAAATACACAATCCAGTGAACTGTCTGATAGCAACTGTCTTTGCTTTGTCAGTTCTAATGAAGTATTCTTCTCATTAATTTTTCCCTACATCCAGTAGCCAAACAAGTCTCGTATCCTTCACTCCTTCACTTTTCTTTGTTTATCACATATTTTTAAAAGAAAAGATAACTCATATATACCCTCTTATAATAATTCACTAGGTCAGCCAGTTAATCTTTCCCAATACACAAATAATTAATTAGGTCGGCCGATTAATTCTTTCTAATATACAAATAATTATTTGACCCCTTTCTAAGATACACACGATACCTATAACACTTAAAAATCAATTATAATCCATCACATATACTTCTAGCTCTGTAATCCATGCTCATATTTAATTTCACATGCTACATGTCTGAAGTCGGCCAGCAAATAGGTCTTCTTTAGAATACATGCCATAGATGACATCATCATTAACCAAACAACAATTGAGCTCAACCCATTACTCAACCATATGGTGGCTATCCACCAGTAAGCTCACATCATCTGAAATATCTTCACCAGAAAGATATACCCGAAGCACAAAGACTTGCTCTGTCTAGAATCACAGTTACAGTCTAGAAAACAAGTCTCCACCAAATCAACTATAACATCCACAGTATGAAACATAAATCCAAGTGACCTTACGAATAGGGTCAGCACACATCCTTCTACTAAGATCCAAGTTCGATCATTCTAAATCATCTGTACAGTGTTTGTACACTCCTTCCAGTCAAGTAGCCATCTTGTCTTCTTCAGATAAATATATGTTGACATCAGTGACAAAACATGAATATCAACAACATGACCAGTAACCAAAATTGATATCATCAAACATCTTCATCTTTTCAGAAATAATTGTTCTACAAAACTACCATTCTCATTTGACCCAATGATGTTTGTTTTAATGTTGTTCAATACCTCGAACTGAACCAAGGGTCTCATGATCAATGCTCTTGATTTATACCAAATGGTTAAGTCGTCAACTCTTACCTCTTTAGATGACAGTGAGGACATAACTCCATACTTTCTTAAAAAAATTTGTTGATACAAAATATGAAATATGCAGCTTTTATAATCTTAGCTCATTGCTTAAGCTGCAGTTCAAGCTCTTGCTAATGTAAAAAAATTATTTAACCAAAGTAATTGGATCTTGGATCCATATTTTTATCATAAGTGGGAAGGGATAGTGTGTAATAATAGATCTACAACCATCTGAGTTGCAGAGATGTAAATTTACTTCGTACTCTATTTTTTCTATTTTTCTATTTTAATATGAATTTAAGAATGTTGAAGGAGAAAGCAGTTTACAAATTCTTCTAATATCATGGTATCAAATAACTTATCTAATATGAATCTCACAGGATTGATACCTTCAAGTCTTAACAACATGCTGGCACCAATTAAAATGTAAGTCTCAAATTCTCTATTTACTTTTCATTTGCATGGAGCCACCATTCAATTCGAATGAAAGCTTAAACTTTGTGGGAGCTAAATATTAGTAACAATCCCTATGTAGAAGATAAGATAGAAGTCACTGGCTAAATTATACTCATAAAATTTGCACCATATAATATCAAGTGACAGAATCCCATAATATTTGGGTGGTCCTCATTATTCTTCCCATCTATAGCAATTGTTTACAAATTCAATATTTTTTAAATTTCAAATATCAAAATTTATCACCACATTCAAAGACTGAATGACTTGCTGTTGGAAATAAGTTGCTAGAGTACTCTTGTAGTAAATGAAATTTCTTAGGTGTAAATCATAACTAGTTTTTTTTAATTTGTGTTTGGCTATATATGCTCTTTTGATTTCTTCAAAATCTAAAGTTTTTTCTTCATACAATGATCTGATATCAGTGACATAAACTATGACAATGTCCATTTTTCTCCTTACATGTTGAAGATTCTTTAACTAGTCAATCTTGTGAAAATTGTATTGTAGTTACTGATTATTAATCTCCTATCTTATAAAAATTATTTGACCCCCAAAAATTAATTCAGAGCTAATATTTAATAATAACACAACTACAACTTCACAAATAAAAGCATGAAAGGAATATGCAACACAATGAACATGATATTTTTTGACAAATTGTCTGTGGAAAAACCTTGAAGGGAAAACTGGTACTGCAGATGAGGAACTTATATTAAAATTCAGCAAATTAAGAGATGCACAAAATTGCATACCTCTTAATGGTAGAGCTCTGACTATCTCCCAATTTCTCCTATCAAGATCCCACAATTGCTATCCCCAACACTATCCCTATGCCCTTGCTAACACTGTAAGAATTATTTGCTAATACTGCAAATTTATTTTCTCACACTGTAAATACTTCTCAAACTTGTTTTCTCCAAATGCTCCATAACCCCTTTTTATATTACTCTCGTTGGAAAACCAACGACCAAGATTTTTTCTGAATCAACGACTAAGATAAAAAAATAACTTAACAACCAATAATAAATCAATTGCAAGGTATCCCTAAAAGAGTCAAATAATTAAATAATAATTGTCCCCATTTCCAACAGCAAAACAATTATTATCTAATTCTTAGGTATGGACAAACAGTTGTCCAAGCTACCCAACGAACAAGTCTTTCAATGAAGAATATGTGAATAGAAAAAAAAAATTAAAAAAAATATATAGAAGAAATAACCAAATATTACCAATAGCTAAGTGCTCTACAAAAATAACTAAAATATCTTTTATTTCCATAAATTTATTTCTGACATACTTAATTTTACTAACCTTTTTGAAATAGCCATGACTAACTGTTATAAACAAAATTATCCCCCAAAGTAGATTTACATTTACAAAAATTCTAATGAAACATTTACATGCATACGATAAATTATATAATGAATTATTTCTTAGTTAACCAAAAAAAAAACATATAAACTTAACCATCTAATTGTATGGACAACATTATTCGAACTATCTTAAATATTGCCAAAAATTCAGCATGTTGCACGTTCCATTTATAAAGAGAATGGGTAATTGTTGGACTCCCTTCAATGTCTTTTATCAACACATATTACCCAAGTCAATATCATGCATCTCACGAATGACTGTTGAAGATTATGGCCTTGGTATTATTAAAATAGCATAACTTTATTTTAGAATATTTTCATTAACCTTATGTTTACTTTGCAGGCACCTGTAATCAACTCCCTTGATAGTAACAACCTTATGGGGGAGTTACAAGATTTATCGAAGTTAGTCATGTTGAAGAAACTATGACTTACAAGTGCATTAGTCCCTTAAAACTTTCAGTCTTAAGGTTTCCAAAATTAAAAATAATATTTACTCAAACATGAAAACGTAGAAATTCTAAACTTGAGTCATTGTGCTGGTATTTACAAAACCACTTCTTAAGTGGGCATCTTCCAGACTGACTCTCTAGGCTTCCTAATCTGACAGAGTTGTACACATCTCTGCTAGCCAATAATTTTAGTGGTGTGATTCATCAAAAACCTCAAGATTTCTGTTTACTGAAAGTCACATAATTTGATGATTTATTCCTTTCTTTTTTTTTCAAGTCTCTGAAATTGACTTTTATTCAAAGCTTTTTTGTGTCTTCTTCCCCATAAACCTTGGATGTTGGAGTTTTTATACCCAAGGATTGAGCTGTTTAAATTTCTTTGATATTGTAAATATATGAAGAAATCACTATCTCTGTATGAAAAAGGTGGAATGTGGATTATCCTCTCATTCAAATTGGGGAAAGGTTGTACAAGTAGAAATAGATGGTCCAATTGCCACAGTTGGTTTACTATTGCTGGTAGGGATCATCATTTATCTAAAGAAATTGAAGAGAAAATCCATCGTAAATGGGGAACCTTTATACATGCATGAGAAAGGTAGGGAAATGTTTCCATGCTAAATTTTCAAATCTTAAACTAAGATTTATTTTACTGTAAAGAGGCAATTATGTATGAATTGAGCATTGTTGAGGAAAAGTATGAAACAAACAATTACAAGGGATGTACATGACCTTATTCTAATGGATAATTTTTAGCTGGAGTGAAGATTACTTGCATGTTTTTGTACCAACTACCCCAAAATATGGTTTGTTCTCTCTAGACGAGATCATGATAGCTACTAAAAACTTCAGTAAAAAGATTGAACATGGTGGATATTGATTAGTGTTTTTGGGTGAATTCGCCAAAGGAAAGCAAATTGTTGTGAAAGTACTCTCCCTATTCTCTAATTGAGGGATTACATAGTTATTAAATGAGTTAATTTCAACTGCAATAATGCAAATCTAGGAAACACTTTTCTCTCGCATAATTATTTGGTTTGTGAAAGTAAATTGTACACGACAAACAGATTGAACTTCTATCGAGAGGTCATCATAAGTGTAACACCCCAAAATTTGCATCTTGCAACCCTAACCAATTTTGTTGCATTTGTCACTCTTCTAGATCATCAAAGTGCTATTGTACTAGGCAATTCTAAGTTTTAACTGACTCTACTCAACCTAAGTGTCAAATGCAGAAAATCCGAAATCCATATTTAATTCCTAAATATCTATTGGCTAAACAAACCTTATGATCGAATTAATTTAACTAATAAAGTCCTAGCACTTTAATTAAATTAAATTTACCCTCTTTAGCTAAGACACATGAAAAAGGGATTAAATAATATTTAATTATTAAATAAATATCCTCATTTGAATAATTGAATTTAATTATTCAGATAATTGAGAAAAAGTAATTATGAGGTCATATTTATTTAATTAATTGGATATTCTCTCAAAAATCTTATCTCTTTTCAGAATTGAAAACTTTGAATTAATTGTGATTTAAAGAGAAAGAAAACAATTTAATTCAAATAAAACAAAATTAAATCAAAGAAAGAAAAAATAGTTAAAGTAGGAAGAAAATAATTTATTGTATTCTTTTGAATAAAGCTTTCTATTTTAAACTGGCTTTTCTATCTGTTTTATTTCAAAGAGGAAAGTTTCTATTCTGATAATCTCTGAGTCCATAAAAGAACTCTCATTCCTCATTAAAAACCCCTGGAGAAAATATGCATTGTTAGAATACTGAATTATTGTCATAGCTTCATATAGAATAATATCATTTTGCAATAAGATAGTTTTAATTTCTAGAATAATTGCATTTATCATCATGTCATAGATTATCTTACATCTCTCATTTCTTAGAATAATCTTGCATTGTATTGCATTCATGGAGATAAATCCTTCATTCCTAGATTGGTCTAGGGTTGTGAGACTCGTTCTGAGAGATATTTCAAAAACCCTGTCTGGATAGAAGGCAACATGTCGAATCATGCAGGCAGACAAGATGAATAATCTCATATTCAGTCTTGTGTGTACCTGGTGAAGAAGGACTATGTTGAAGTGTATGGTTGATTAACAAGGCTAAATTTACCACATACATTTCTGGTGCCCACCGTGGGGCAGGTTCATTTCTGTTCTGGCCTCATTTCATTTCATCTTTTTCACTTTTTTGCATTCTGTCCATACTTCCATACAAGTTCTATTTTAATTTTGCGCAAACTTTTTGTACGTCTCACGTGAACTTTCTAGTTCTTTGCGTGGCTTACAGTGATTCTTTGTGCGATCTAGCATACTTTATCATGCAAAATTATAGACCAGAACTTTCAGTTTCATATTTTATTGTCTCAATTTTCTAACCACCTGCTATTTTTTGACATCTGTGCTTCTCTGATTTTATCTTTTGAAACAGCATAACAGTGGTTTGCAGGACGCTGAGACAAAGAAAAACCATCATAAACTTCTAACATGTTTGTTGCAGGATGCTGATATGAAGAAAGGCATTACAAACTACTAATGGGTTTATTGCAGGATGTTTTTCGAAGACCTTGCATGTTTTCACAAATTCTTATATCTATTTTTCGTAGTTAAAACACACTTCTGTTGGTGCTTAAAATGAATCACTGTCTTGCGTGATTGAAGTGTTTTTTAGATTGTAATCCTAAGAACTACATGAATGTATCCTCTCCCCTCACCTTTATGGATCTTGGGTGTAAGACAAATTCATGTGATTCTTCTAGAGTGGCTACCTCCCGAGAGCTTTAGCAGAGCCGGTGAGAGTGGATGCCCAACCTATAACAGGCTAAAGCCAAGCCCTTCCAAACCAGTATACAAAAAATGCTATTGTGATTAATGTCACAATAGATAGGTGTGAATTTTTTGTGGCAACCAAAATCTCCTCCAGTACCCTAGTGGTGCGTTAAAGTCCCGACATCGTTAAGGTGAAATCCTTGCATTGAATGGATTGGGAGAGCCCCCTTTATTGGGAAAATGACTTGATCACAACCACCTGAATGGATGTCCTTACTACAAACTATTGTTCTAGTTTTCCAAAAACCCTCTATCTGTTGGCCTGAAAGGTCAGACACCGATGAAGATGCCCCACATTCTTATATCTTTTAGTAGAGATAACAGCCCTTTGGGAAGCAATTCCTTTGGGGTCCAAAGCTTGGTATGCCTGAGAAGTGAGTGCATATGTAAGGAGGAACCCATTCTTCCAAGCTTCTAAGTTATTCGCTAAGAGTAAGCGTAGCTGAACATCGGTTCAAGTGGGGATTCAACAAATATTGTCTTGGCTATCCTAGGATTGTGATGTTATTGTTCTGGTACTACAAACATTTTTTTTAATGTGTTTTGCGTGGGTGTATCATTTGAACAATAAAAAATATCATCAAAACACACAAACTGTCAATCTTGAACATGTCCAAAACAATTTGTGACTTGAACTATCTATCGGAAAACAACATGATTTCATCTTGGAAGACGCAAACTAGTCTTAATAGTCTGATTCTATAAACATCTTTTTTTCAACATTTGCATAGTTTCACGTGAAATTTCCCAATCTTTGCATCATTCAGTGAGAATCTTCATGCGATATGTATTATAATATTGTGTGACATTTGGCAACAGTGCCATTACTCTATCACTTTTTATTCTATCAATTGGTGTCATTCTTCACGCGAAGAGAGCATTTCTTCACGTGGTTCGGTGAGAAACTTTGCGTGACAGAGCATTTCATCACGTGAAACTAGACTCTTTTGTCCAAAATGGTGAGCTAAAATCTGCTAGTCGATTGTACTTTTGTCAAATCTGATCTCTGATATGGGTCTATTTTCTACCATCTATCTTCACACGGTTTGAAACTTGGTTTCTTGGGTTGAGAACTACGTGATTCTTGCTTAAACTGGTCTTGTCTCATGTCTTTTTTATTTATTTCATCCATTTCGTCATGCCTTGTGTCACAATAATCATCTCTTAGCTTGTTTTAGCCTCATCTTAGACGATTTGCACCAAGGATACTTCACCTTTTGGCATTCTATGCAATCTTTGAGATAGTTTCAAGTTTGGTCCTAGTTCACATCTCTTGTTCAAAACTATCTATGACTGTCACAACTCGAAGTGGCAAAACATTTCCTTCAATCAATCAAGATGAATCTATACTTTCCACACCATTACCAGCTACATCTAGTGAGGAATCATCTCGATCATCTTCCCCTGTACGATGACCTTACAATAAATGGTCATTTCCTGTGGATCTTAGTAGGGTCCGTAATCCTTTGTTCCAAGAAGACTCAAATTTAGAGAACACTCAATCTTTTCATACCGAGTCTTTACACCTTGAATCCTTGCATTTTGGCAAGATGGCAGATCATAATCAATCAAGTGGTGAGGTTAGCAGAACTGACCTCTTTAGAAATTGGGGTAAGTCCCATTCTGAAGACCCCCCTAATGATGTAGAAGTTGAAATCACTCAAGAAGAGATTGCACAAGCTCTTGCTAACAAAGATTTCTGTAAAATGATGGGAATTCTACTAGCTGAGGAGAAAGAAAAATACATTCTTGAACTAGCCAATCAAGGGGCTAAGTTACCTTCCAATTATGCTTTAGAAACTCTTGTTGAGAAAGAGGAAGAAACTAAAAATTCCCTCTTGCGTAAAGAAATGCAAACTATGTGAGAGAAACTCTCTCAAGTCTTGAAAGAGAAAGACAAACCTATTACACAATTCACACTAGAAAGCATTTGTCCTTTCCCATTTGATAAAGATCTTCACATGCCTTCTTTTCCCAAAGGATTTGAACTTCATAAATATGACAAATACTTGGGTACATCTGACCCTCAAGACCATTTGAGAGAATTTGGTTCTCTCTCCATGGAATTCATACATGACACAACCTATCTTATGCGTCTTTTCCCACGTAGTTTGGGAGGATCAGTTATGGAATGGTTCTCTAGACTACCAACTTGCATCAAGACCTTTGACAAAATTGCCAATTTATTTCTACAACATTATTCTCACAACATCCAACATCCGGTTCATATTCGAGATCTTTGCAACTTGAAACAAAATAAAGGGGAATCTTTCTTGGCATTTCTCCAATGATGGAGACAACTTTATACATGATATTCTCGCAAGATACCCGAATCTGAAAAGTTGCACATCTTTCTCGATAATATTCTCCCCAACTTTGGGTATCAAGTATAGCTACAAGGTCCTCTAACCTTTGATGATATGATCAAACAAGCTATAAGAATTGAGACATTTATGATCAAGAAAGGAGAATTGACCTTACACAAGGAAAATAAACAAGGGTCTTCCTCCTCAAGAAAAGATAAATCCAAATTTCCCAACAAGAACCAAAATGTTGTGAATGATGGAGTTGTAGACAATGTGACTGCTAAGCCTTCCAAGGATGCCTTTAATATCACTACCACGATGCAAGCGGCCAAAGCCACTGAAAAGGTTGCGGTAGAATCCAAATTGAGTACTTCACAATTTTCTGGACCTAAACCTTGGGCTCCTAGGCCCAAGCATGAGTTCACTCCTTTAGGAGAACCTCTTGAGGTGGTTTACAAGACTCTTGTGGACAACCATTTACTTACTCCATTGGCTAATCCGCAACCTTATGATCTGCAACCAAGATCCTCTTGGTGGAATGAACCTGCTTATTGTGATTTTCACCAAAACAAAGGTCATAAAATAGCTACTTGTCTTAAGTTGTAGCATGCAATCTAGGATCTCATCGATAGTGAGGTTATTGCTATGGGAGGTCACAACAAAAATTCCAATCACCAAGCTTTCAAAGACCCATTTCCTCCTCATGGAAAAGGTGATTAATCTAAAGGAAAAAATACTGATGCTAAGGTCAACTATACTTACACCAATAACGACAATGTCATTAATATGGTTGAACCTGTTGATACTGAATATTGTAATGTCATCATTCTCAAGAGAAAGGAAGATACTTCCAAGTCTAAAACACCTTTCATTTTGTGAGGGTCTACACCTCAGTCCTCTAAACAAGGACAGTCTCAAGTTAGCGCTAATGTTGTTACTCGATCTCATGCTAAAATCATTCTCAAAGGCCCTGAGCTTTCTATATCTACATCAACTCAACCTTTAGACAAAGCTAAGGTTGATTATGCTAATAAAAATCCCAAAGTGGGTTCCTCATCT
Organism: Thuja plicata; assembly: GCA_018584345.1. NCBI lineage: Eukaryota > Viridiplantae > Streptophyta > Pinopsida > Cupressales > Cupressaceae > Thuja > Thuja plicata. The sequence goes on along the minus strand of MU227994.1, from coordinate 3,810,823 downwards.
AATGCTACCAATTACAGCATTCTTGATCAATTGCAACGTACTAATGCCTAGATAACTATTTTTGAGCTCTTGATAATCTCCCCTGCTCATAGGGAAATCCTGGACAAAGCCCTCACTGAGGCAAATGTCCCAAAAGATCTTGATCTCGACTGGTTTCAATCTATGGTAGGTCACTTGACCTTCTCACATTACTTGTCTTTCTCTAAGGAAGAGGACCATTCTTTGAGTCACCTGCATAATAACCCGCTGCACATTGAAGTCATGATAGGTCCAAAGCATGTTCGTCGTGTTCTCATAGATAACGGTGCTGGCCTAAAAAATTTCTCTACTAGTTTCCTTATTGAGTTAGGCTATGGCAAAGATTACATTGATGCTCACAAAAAGATTACCATTAAAGCCTATGATGAAGAAGAATGTAAATCCAAGGGTTTAGTTGTTTTGCCAGTTAGAGTTGGTCCTGTTGAATGAGATGTTATCTGCCAAGTGCTTGACATCCCTTTGGCATACAATACCCTGTTAGGAAGGCCATGGATCCATGAAATGTAGGTTGTCCCTTCCACATACCATCAATGCATTAAGTTCCCATTTGAAGGTTCTAAAGTGACTATACCTGCTAATACATGCTATGATTGTAATGCCCTCACAAAATATACTAACATCCTTGTGCCTACCAACAAAGAATCTATTGAACTCCTTGAGGATAAATTAAAAGAAATGGAAAAGAGCTTGACACTCAAAGAAACTAATATGGGAGGATATCAGATTGAACCTATGCTATCTATTACATCTTTGCCTTTGTCTCCCCATTCCTTTGGGAGACTTTCTGAAAACACTAAACCTTCTTCGATTCCTCCTCCAACAAAGTATGGTGGTACCTTTCTACAAGCCACAGTACCATTAGAAGAAGAAGTTGAAAATAGATCTATCAAAGCTTGGATCTATAAAGGAGAAGACAATTCTGGAAATACTCCTCCTTATGACATAAAACCTGAGCAATATGGCAAAGGTTTATCTATTATGCAATGTTTCAGCTATAAAGGAAATGGTCCCATAGGTGCGAATCTTAAGGGATTGATTGCACCACTTGAAGCCATTGGTCACATAAAACATGACTCTACAGGTATAGGCTTCCAGAAAATCACATTCCAAGTAGGAATAAATAAGTTTGTACCTTGAGAAGATAAGAAACTAACACCTACAAAAACACCTAAAATTGCAGAACCTGAAGACAACTCTGATGAGGATACTTTTCCTTATCCTATCCCTCTAGACCTGGCAGCATTCTTTCCTGGGCCAGATAACTTTGTACCATGTGTAAGTATAGTAGACACTGACAATGATTTTGATACCACCACTTCACTTGCTCCATTAACTTATGAAGAGTGGAAAGAAATATATCCTCTAATTCCTAGTCATCACAGTGATTTATACTTACCACCACACTTTCAAGAATAGTTTGACCAAGAATTCCAGTCACTTCTTATTACACAAGAGGTAGCTGATGCTACAAACACTACTAAGGTATCTAGGTCAATAGGTTCTCATATGACCATAGCGGAGGTTCTAGGTAGAACTCATCCCAACTGGGGACAAAGGGTTGACTTCACCCACGTTCTTGACATGAGACTTAATGATGAAACAAACTCTCATGAATATGAGTTCCACAACTTGTCATATGCCACTTTTGACAGAGATAGAAATATAGCTAATGCATATGAAAACCTTCTTGAAGTAGGTGGATGGTCTAGTATAGGGTCACATGAGTCTGACTCCCTAGATGTTAACATGTCACCTACTATGGTTGCTAGGAATCAAAGGAATTTGACTATACCTCTGAATGAGATCGCTTATACCTCTGAATGAGATCGCTTTGGGTCTCAACTTGCTTGTCCATTCTTTTGATGATTATACCATGAACACACTTGAACTCGTCACTCCTCTTTCACTTCGCCATCTCGACCTTATAGACTGGAACTCTACCTCTCCATCTAAGGAAGTCCTTACATTCTAGAATGAGTATGCTCTTGCCTATTACCTACACGTTGTTGAACCTGTAACGTCTCCCACTAGCGAAGCAAGTGTCAACATGATTGAGGCTAACATCAAGTATCTTAGTCACAAAATAAAAAGAAGAAAAAATAGGCACTCTAATGGTGAAAACCACCTTGTGGCAGTATTAGAGCCTAAAATAGTAAAAATAAAAGATGTATCCAAGGGTGAAAACCTCTCTGAGGTGCCTGCAGATGAGATACTTGATGCACTCCCAAGTCATTTTCAAGAAAGATCATCTGTTCTTATTGAGCCAACTCAACCTATCAACTTGGGTACAGAGGGAGAACCTCAGATTATTCACTTGGCACAATCACTATTAGAGGCAGAAAGAGACGCATTCACTACATTCTTCAATAGCAAAAAGATTAACTTTGTATGGAAATATTCAGACATGTTGGGATTAGACCCTAATCTAATCATGCACCATTTGTCAATTGCACCAGGTGTTAAGCCTGTCAAGCAGAAGCTTCGCAAAATGCATCCACATGTAGCTCTACTTGTCAAAGCTAAATTAGAGAAACTTCTTAAGGCAGTGTTTATCAGAGTAGTTGATTATGCAGAGTGGATCTCTAATATTGTTCCTATATCAAAACATGATAAATCCATAAGAGTTAACACAGACTTCAGAGACTTAAACTTGGCATGTCCTAACGATGATTTTCCACTACCTAATATTGATATGATCATAGATATGATAGCTGGGTATGAAATGTACTCACTAATGGATGGTTTCTCTAGCTACAAACAGATAAAACTTGTGCTAGAGGACCAAGAGAAAATAGCCTTCACATGTGCCTGGGGCACCTTCTGTTTGAATTTCATGCCCTTTGGACTCAAAAATATTGGTGCTACATATCAGTGAGCTGTTACTACCATATTTCATGACATGATGCATAAAACAATGGAAGATTATGTGGATGACACTTTGGCTAAGAGCATGCATCAAAAGAAACATCTTGTCGATCTAGGTCCTATACTAGATCATATGGAACAATTCAGTCTGAGGCTCAATCCTAAGAAATGCGCAGTTGGCGTAACATCTAGAAAATTGCTTCGCTATATCATCTCTACCAAAGGCATTGAAGTAGATCCTACAAAAGTACAAGCTATCATGGAAATTCCTCCACCAAAAAATATCAAACAAATGAGAGGACTTCAGGGCCGACTACAGTCTATCCGATGTTTTATCTCTCAACTGGTGGACAAGTCACAACCATTTACCAAGACTTTACATAAGGGTGTGGCTTATCAGTGGAACAAAGAATGTGATGAAGGGTTCACACAAATCAAATAGTATCTTGCAAACCCACCAATATTGATGCCTCATATTCATGGGAAGCCACTTATACTTTACATATCTACTACGGATACATCATTGGGTATCTTATTGGCTCAGGAAGATCAGCACAACAAAGAAGGGGCTATCTATTACATTAGTCAAACTCTGGTCTCATATGAAAAAAAATATTCTTCTATAGAGAAGGCTTGCCTTGCAATAGTGTTTGCTTCACAAGAATTGCGGCACTATATGCTGGCTCATACTACACGTTTAATTGCTAAAATTGATCCTCTGAAATACTTGCTCAGTAAAGCTACCCTCACAGGTATACTAGCTAAATGGGTCATACTTCTCAAATAGTTTGATATTGAATATGTTGAAAGGAAAGCCATTAAGGGGCAAGCAATAGCAGATGAGTTGGCAGAAGCTCCTCTAGTTGATCATCAACCATTGCACATTGAATTTCCAGATGAGTCCATATTACTTCTTACACATCGCTCATGGACTATGTTTTTTGATGGTTCATTTACCCAACAGGGGTCTGGTGCCAGGATACTGTTCATTACACATCAACAGTACTTGTTACCAAAAGCATACAAGATGTTTCCTTGTATGAACAACATTGTTGAGTATGAAGCCCTCATCAATGGTATGAAGATCGCCCTTGAGTGGTGCGTAGATGAACTAAATGTTCTTGGAGATTCTGAGTTAGTCATCAATCAGCTCAATGATATCTATCAGACAAGGGACGACAAGTTGATACCTTATAAATAGTTGGTTGATGATCTTAAACAATATTTTACTCATATCACATTTCAACAGGTTCCAAGGGTAGATAATAAAGTAGAAAATTCCATAGCTACTCTTACCTCTATGTTACAGATGCCTGAAAATGATTTTAGACATGAATTCCTAGTGGAGACGTTACGCTACCCAACGTATGACTCCCCTGATTCCCTGATGATCTATTCTGTCATAGGACATGATTCATCCTGCTACCATCACATCTTCTCCTACCTATATGACTAGATTGTTCTGGACACTTACTCCTAAAATGAGAAACGTCCCCTAATCCGTAGTGCTTCATGGTTCGTCATCATTGCTAATGACTTGTATAGACGTGGTCTAGACGGTACTCTCCTTAGGTTTTTAGAACCTGATGAATCCAAACAAGTGATAGTAGAGGTTCATGAAGGCATCTGTGGGTCACACTCTAACGGCCTGACATTGTCCTGTAAGCTTATTAGAGCTGGTTACTATTGGCTAGATATGGAAAAATAAGCAACATAGTTTTCTAAGTCTTTCAAACAATGTCAATTACATGGCAACCTGATTCATGCTCCAGCCAAGGAGCTGATTCCCTTCATTACCTTCTGGCCATTTCAACAATGGGCCTTTGACTTGGTGGGTCAGATCTACCCCTCATCCTCCAATGGACATAAGTTTATCATCACAGCTACGGACTATTTTACTAAGTGCATGGAGGTAGTCCCTCTCACCGTTGCCAGTGGCAAAATAGTCACTATGTTTATTCTCAACTACATCATCTGCAGGCATGGTGTACCCTCAGCAATTATCATTGATAATGGGGGAAAATTTAAAAACAAGGATTTGATAGATCTCTGGTCTAAGTTTAAAATTACTCAACATTTTTCTTCCATCTATTATCCTTAGGGTAATGGACAAGCAGAAGCATCCAACAAAACAATCCTTAAGATCCTACATCGCATAGTACATAAATCTAGACGAGATTGGCATCTCCGGATAAATCTAGCTCTCTAGGCATACAGGACAAGTATAAGAACACCAACCAGGGCTACTCCCTATGCATTGGTTTATGGAGAAGATGGTGTGCTACCTATTGAGGTTGAGATTCCTTCTCTATAATTCTCTCTAAAATGCCTCATTACTGATGAAGATACCAAAATATCTCGGCTACAAGAGCTAGAATTACTTGATGAATGTTGGCAAGTGGAATTCGATCACCTTAGAGCATACCAAAAGAGGATGTCCAAGAGCTATAACAAGAAAGTTAGACCAAGGGATTTCCAAGCGGGTGACCTTGTTCTAAGGGAGAACCCTAAGAATCAGCAACATCAGATCCAGAAAAGGAAGTTTGAACCAAACTGGCTTGGTCTGTATATTGTTACTGCAGTGTTTGGGTCTAGTACCTATCAACTCTCTACTACTGAAGGAGAACAACTCAAAGATCCCATCAACACTTTTCATCTGAAGCGGTCCTACAACTGAGACATCTTTCGTGTGCTCATGTATATACTAAAGTCCTAAAAAAATTCTAAAAAATCTCAAAAAGTCCTAAAAAATTCAAAAAGTCCTAAAAAATTATCATCTTAGTGAAAACCTAGCGATAGGTGCTTTGATGTATCTCCAAAAAAATCATATATTCCAAAAATACAAAAAAAATAAAAAATTGAAAATACAAAAAAAAGAGAAAAAGAAAAAAAAGTGCCATTGATGAAAACCTGGCAAACAGGCATCATGGTAGCAAAAAAAGAAAAAGAATTTCTTCCAAGAAGGTGAAAACTTGGTAAACAGGTGCCTCTTGTACCACAATGCTATATCTATCGCAACACCACTTGGCTTTACGCATTTGCTTTCCTGCATTACTGCTTTCCTTCTTACATTTGCTTTCAGTTCCCATCAAGACACCAACTCACATTGATTGAAACTAGTCATACTCTCAGGGCAACCCTCCTGATCTAGGGGGCACTATCCTTTTATCTTTTAAGGATCCTCTTCACATCAGTCACCAGTGGTTCTCACTGCGTTTTCCTACTGATGTATATCTTATACTAAGATCACTTCATTTGAGCATCTCTCTTGCATCAGTCACCAGTGGTTCTCACTGCGTCTGCCTACTATCGCTATTCTATCAAGATTTCTCACATTTGTTACAGTTGGAGTTATACTCACATGCTCTATCTATAGATACTCGATCTTGATGATTCTATGCTTCAGTTTGTACATATCTTTCGGTCACTTTTGTGACACTATGGTTCCTTTGCTGACCCTCCTGACTTGTCATTGATTCAGTGCCATATGCTTGGGGGCATGGACCCCCCATTTGATCACATCTTTGTTTTACACCTAAGTCAGTAATCTTGTCACTTCTCAAAGACAACTCGCTACTGACACAAACTGGTGTTTTTCAAACACCACCATAAACAATGTTTTTTAACACTATCTTTGGACACCTCTATGTTTTTCAACACACATCGGATATCTCAAACATAAACATCTATTGATAACCATCAAACACAATGCACTCACAAGCACAATGATGTTTTTCAACACCTCATACATATATACATTCAAAAACTTTAAAACTGGCTGAGCTATGATTGAATCTTTCTTTGTATGCTATCTGTTCTCATGAATTTCATTGATATTTTCTTTGTCTACTGCTTTTTGGTGTAGTCCCAATGATCTGGCAATGTCAAATAAAAAAGGTGTATGTGATAAGAGCTCCCGCACTAAGGTGGAACACCCTCACATCCTTTGATCTTGTTTATTTGTATGCCATGGTGAGGCTGGTACTATATCCTTGCTTGTTATTGCTTTTTTTTTATTGTTTTGTTTGTTATTGATCTGTTTGTTTACACATGATCACACTCATGGTTATCTTGGCTTTGAATGCCTTGATATTGGTGTACTCTTGCAACATTAACTGGAAACTATGTTCAGGTCATCTTTGCTTTTGTGCCCTGGTGCTTACGTTCGTTTCCTACATTTCATCTGATGAAGAGTCATATTCATATCCTTATGGTTGCATTGTGGTGCCAGTAAGGGTTGTATCAACTTTGATGTTCCAAAAAAAATGCTCAATGATGATGATTTTACGATGGGTCTCACAACCATGTCCTAGCATTGCACTCTCATATTGCATCTAGCATAGGGTTACATTTTCATTCTAGACTTAGATTGTGACAATGATTCAGTGTTTTCTTCATTGCATTCTTCTGGGTTCATACTTTAGAGAGTTCTTCTTCACCATCCTGGTTTCATCATGACTGCATAGGTGTTCGATCCTCACTCTCGATTCTTCACATAATATTTTGGTTAGCATTTGTCATCCTGCATGAGATGTTAGTACCATATACATATTCATATTCACAATTCATAATCATTTACACATTGCATTTACATAAATCATGCATACATATATCTTTACATTCATACATGTGCATTTCATGCATATATTTCAAGCATGTTCATCCATTTGCATACATTCTAATCATCTAAAACATCTAAGCATATAGGAAATATCTCATAAAAGACAATATAAAATATGCAATGATACCAAAAGACAAGCTCATATATATATATATATACAAAATGGTGCTACTCAAGCACAATCTATCTCAAAATGGTGATATAATACAAGGATGCCAATGCATCAGATACATCCTATGATCTCATCTCTATCTGTCTATAAAAAACCTAACTCTGGCCCTCTCCCTCGTCACTCGGAGGAGGTGCCATTTGTGCTCCCTCCGACCCTCTCGCATAACTTGAAAATTTGGCCACCTGCGATGCCTCATCAGGCACCGCACCTATATATGATGCATATTAGTAAGCTGTCCGTGTTGTCTAATGCCACACCTCCTCCTGTGCTACCCGGAGCTTCTCTCAAAGATCCTGTATCTCCCGGTCCCTATCTAGTAGTCGTGCATCTTGCACAACTAATTGGATGGTCAAATCTCCCAGCTGTGTCATGAGTTGTCTCACTCTCTCCTGAGATCGCCATTGTGGGCCCTGTGCTATGTCCTGCGTAGGGTGATCCTCCTACATAGGATCATCCTGTTGTCCCTCCTCCTATAGAGGTACCTACTACTCCTCAGCTAGCTATGCTGTCAGCCGTCGCCGAGACTGTCTGGTGCTACCACTACTGCTAGCTCCAATATTCATCCCCATATGTTGGGCGGGGATGTCCACCTGTACTGTCCTAGGTCGGGGACCCTATTGTAACCCTGATTGTACCCTCTACTATGGTGGAGGCATTTGCACTTGCTGCACCTATGGCTGTACAACCCGTGGAGGTACCACCTGTGCTCGGCCTACTATCCCCACTAGATCCATGAATCTCAAAAAAGGGTGCGTAATAAAGTGCTCCCTGTACTCGGTGGTCACACTGGCATCTGCTACATCTCTGAGGTAATCCTGCTGAACTAGGACCAATGCACAGATATCTATCATCATGTGCCCCTGGCCCAACTTTATCTTCCAGCCTCTCCTGAGCTCATCGGTAAGTCGAGTATAAACTGTGTGCTCCTAGGAGATGTCCTATGGGCGACCAAACTGCCGCCATACCCGCTTCTGCAGGAATCTCTCAATCACAGTAATGGTGTGACCTATCATGGCACGGGAACATAACATATGACTCAGCTGCTCTGCTACGTCATCCAAGGCCTCTGTCAACCTCCAAGGCCTCAATACCACTACTGGTAAATTGTCAAGCTGAGCTCACCACTAATCAACCTTACCCAGTGTGGGCTGGGTAATCATCCCCCTATATTGGTATATGTAAGGCTCTAATGGCTGCCTCATATCCTCACAAATAGGCCTGATAACGGGAAGATGCTCCTAGGCCCATACCTATAGTACAAAGACTCCTACTGCCATGCTTTTTGCCTCTCGATAGGCGATCTCATGCATCTCATGATACATGTGTGCCAGCATACACTGACCCCATCCGTGGTGTCACGGTTGTGCTATCATCAGTTGTAACATCCTCCCCCAACCACACTCTAGCCTGTGTTTTCCACGGTCAGGCATCAGGTAACACCAAAGGAAGCATGCTAGCACCAAGGGAAACTTGTGGGTCAGACCGTACTCAGTGATTAGATCCCCCATGGGATCGCCCTACCTATCACTAGGTCATCCTGAAAGATCTCTCTCAGAGCTGATGTACCCAACTTGGGCCATGTCTCATACTCAACTCAGACACTGTGGAATGGTATCCTCAAGATCCGGTATATGTCCTTGAGAGTAATAGTCATCTCCCCCTATGGTAAATGGAATGTGTTTGTTTCAAAATGGAAACGCTCAACCAAAGCTCCCAACAGTCTGTGTTTGACCCGAATCTCAGGTAGATCACATAATGTACTCAATCTCAGCGTCATCTAACTAAGATACCAATCTGTTGATAGCCAGATGATGCGATCTGAATGCTATATCTGGGAAGTCAACCTGCAAGACATACAAACAACAAAGCACAATCAGTAATTGACAATAATCCATGCATAATGAGATACGAAAGTATTCAAGACATCCTATAGACATTAACGACACTAACAAAAAAGTTATTGGACGCGACACAGATTGATTTCATGCTCATTCGAACCACTTTTTCTCATGCGAAGAAGTAGAATTTGATGCGAAGAAGTTCTCTTTCACATGAAGAAGTTCTTTGAATCGCGCGAGAAAACAGCCTCTAAAGGCGTTTCTCACGCAAAACTGGGTACTCTCCCATGCGAGATTTCACACCGAGTGGCGCAAAACGTTGTTTCTTCACGCGAGATTTCCCTATGGGGCGCGCGAAGAAACTACTTCATGCGAAGACCCGCGACTCAACTTTTCAAAAATGACAAACACGAGGAAAAATTGATTGAAATGAATGAAATTTGAATTACAGAGAGGATTGCCGACTACTTACGGGAGGTCCGTATGGTGCGGGCCTGTTGTGTCTCCTACATCACTCGGAATGATGACTACTGTAGGGAACCACCATTTTATCTTTTAGCTCAGAGCTCAATTCTCAAAAGTCAAAGGGTTGAAATGATTTGAAAATGACCCTTTTCATCCTTATATAGGTTTTGACCTAATTTTCCAAAGTGCTCCATTTTGCGTGAAAATGGCACCACTACCTAATTTGACCGCTCTGAATATATATTTTCGTGATCGAAATCGAAATCTGACACTTCTATATAGCTCAAAATTGCATTTTAAAATTTTTGGGACCGACGCGATCAGACACTTGTCTAGTCGACTTTCTGACGTCACTTTCTTATCAGAATCTTATCACATCATCATTTTCTGAAATCTTTGACTTTTTTCTTCAAAAGTCAACTCTAGTCAACTCTGGTCAACTCTAGTCAACCTTGGTCAACCAGACCTCGAAATCACTCAAAATTGATTCTGCATCTTCTAAATTTTTTTGTAATCTCTTATGAGTTCTTCTTGATCTTTGACTCAACATCTATCTGCAATTTTTCGCTCTCCATCATCATTATGCCGTGTCATCTTTCTATTTCGTTCCTGAGGGGGCAGGATGATTACATCATTGAATCTATTTCAATCAATCCAATCTTATTTTCAAAATTTCTCGTCACTTGGGGCATGTTCATTTTTTCATACCTCAGTCAAAACTGGATACTCCACAATCAATAAGGGCATCTTTGTTCCTTACATCTTGTCATCTTTTAAGTATCTGAGAAATCTAACTCAGATTCTTGAGGATCAAGCTCCGTTCTGGAGACGATTCTCGAAAACTATCTTTTTGGGATAGGTATCGGGGCAATCTAACCCTGACTCCTGATAATCAAGCTCTGTTCTAGAGATAGTCCTAAAACCTTTATTTACCATCTTTTGAGACAGGTATCGGGGCAATCTAACCCTGACTCCTAAAGGTTAAGCCTCGTTTTTGGGATAGCCTTGTGAAAGATGTCAATTTAACCAGTGTCTGGGAAATCTAACCTAGATATTGGAGGACTAAGCTTTGTTCTAGAGATAGTCCTAAAACCTTTATTTACTATCTTTTGAGAAAGGTATCGGGGCAATCTAACCCTTACTCCTGAAGGTTAAGCCTTGTTCTGGGGATGGCCTTGTGAAATATGTCAATTTAACCAGTGTCTGGGCAATCTAACCCTGACTCCGGAAGGTTGAGCCTCATTTTGAGGATAGTCTTGTGAAAGATATTTATCTAACCAGTGTCTTGGAAATCTAACCTAGATATTTGGGGACTAAGCTTCATTCTGGAGATAGTCCTAAAATCTCTATCTATCTTTTGAGATAGGTATCTGGGCAATCTAACCCTGACTCCTTAAGGTTGAGCCTCATTCTGAGGACAGTCTTGTGAAAGATATTTATCTAACCAATGTCTTGGCAATCTGACCTAGATATTGGGGGACTAAGCTTCGTTCTAGAGATAGTCCTAAAATCTGTATTTATCTTTTGGGACAGGTATCGGGGCAATCTAACCCTGACTTCTGAAGTTTGAACCTTATTCTGAGGATAGTCTTGTAAAAGATATCAATCTATTAGGTATCGGGGCATTCTAACTTGGATCCCTGAGGATCAAGCTTCATTTTGAAGATGACCCTCGAAAACTCTATTTGACCGATGTCTTGGCAACCTAACCTAGACTTCAGAGAGTTAAGCTCTATTCAGGAGATGGCTCTGAAATATTTGCATCATCAATTTTCAAATATATTCTTCTATGCTTCATGCATCAGACTATTCTTTGAATTAATGTGTTGCTCGCACATCAATTCAAAGAGGGGCAAAATGTAACACCCCAAAATTGGCATCCTACAACCCTAACCAATTTTGTTGCATTTGTCACTCTTCTAGATCATCAAAGTCCTATTGTACGAGGCAATTCTGAGTTTTAACTGACTCTACTCGACCTGAGTGTCAAATGCAGAAAATCCTAAATCTGTATTAATCATACATCATATTTAATTCCTAAATATCTATTGGCTAAACAAACCTTACGAGCTAATTAATTTAACTAATAAAGTCCTAGCACTTTAATTAAATTAAATTTACCCTCTTTAACTAAGACACATGAAAAAAGGATTAAATAATATTTAATTATTAAATAAATATCCTCATTTCAATAATTGAATTTAATTATTCAGATAATTGAGAAAAAGAAATTATGAGGTCATATTTATTTAATTAATTGGATATTCTCTCAAAA
>MU227994.1:3783338-3798498 GCA_018584345.1 Thuja plicata | reverse complement strand
CTTATCTCTGTTTAGAATTGGAAACTTTGAATTAATTGTGCTTTAAAGAGAAAGAAAACAATTTAATTCAAATAAAACAGAATTAAATCAAAGAAAGAAAACAGTTAAAGCAGGAAGAAAACAATTTGTTGTATTCTTTTGAATAAAGCTTTCTATTTTAAACTGGCTTTTCTGTCTGTTTTATTTCAAAGAGGAAAGTTTCCATTCTGATCATCTCTAAGTCTATAAAAGAACTCTCATTCCTAATTCAAAACCCCTGGAGAAAATATGCATTGTTAGAATACTGAATTATTGTCATAGCTTCATATAGAATAATATCATTTTGCAATAAGATAGTTTCAATTTCTAGAATAATTGCATTTATCATCATGTCATAGATTATCTTACATCTCTCATTTCTTAGAATAATCTTGCATTGTATTGCATTCATGGAGATAAATCCTTCGTTCCTAGATTGGTCCATGGTTGTGAGACTCTCATTCTGAGAGATATTTCGAAAACCCCATCTGGATAGAAGGCAATAGGTCGAATCATGCAGGCAGACAAGATGAATAATCTCATATTCAATTTTGTGTGTACTTCATGAAGAAGGACTATGTTGAAGTGTATGGTTGATTAACAAGGCCAAATTTACCACATACAATAAGAACTTGGTGTGGTTACTTGGATATTGTAATGAATCTAGGGATCTCATTCTTTTCTATGAGTACATGTCTAGAGGCTCACCAAATGACAACCTTTATGGTAAAACTCTTCAAACTATTTCCTTTTGTTGGGATGTAAAGCCCAACATTCACATGACCGTTCAGTTTCTCTTGTCTCTTCGTATTCGAAGAGCTCTCTTTAAATTACTGTTTGCAGTCATGTATTGTATTGATTGCATTGTATTATTGTACTGTTGATTAGATTAATATAAGGATTCCTCACTTCAAGTGTGCACGTAGGAAAATCGCCAAACCACGATAAAATTGTGTTCTTTGTGTTTTGTCTTCCTTTTTTTTTGTTTCATTTTGTTTCTCTGCTTGTTTATATATTTACAATTGGTATCAAAGCTCTTATGTAATAGTTGTTTTGGAAGCATGAAGAAATTCCAAGAAAATGGACGAAGATATTTTGTCTGATTGGGTTTGAACTCTCATGTCCATGCCATATGGACATCAAGAAAGTTATGATAAATTTAGAGTTGTTTATCCTGTGGAAGACTCACTTTTTTTGATGAATTATATGTTGAAAGCAATTCTCTTATGGAGGAGTTCATAGGCATGTTAGATTCTAGTAGTAATAGTACATAGAATTTTTGTTTATTTGGCTGTGAGAGATGTTCCTTTGGAGGATAGAAGCTTGTTGTAAGCATGATCTATGATTGGACATGAAAGAAGAGGGTTTGTTTTACAGATACTGCTAATATTATTTACTATGAGTATGACAGAGGTGCATAAGATGAAGGGGTAGAAGATGTTGAGGTTATTCTAGCTGAGATAAGAGGCCTACATATTGGCCAAGAACAAGGTTAGGAGGCCCAAGCTATTGGTTATCCTATAGACAAGGAGGCTCATAATCAGTTAATTTTATCTTCTAAAGATGGAAGATGCTTTTCTCATGACTTCTTCTCTCCACATGACATGTCTGCTACCTTCTCCCAACCTGCAAACTTTTCAAGCCAACTAATGGCCCTGGTTGCTATGTGTACACAATCTGATAGAACTATTCATTCATAAGGTTGCATTGAACACATGTAGCCACAAGTGCTTGGATAACTAAAGGAGAATGTTGGTGGTGAAATTGAGGCTTTTGTGGCACCATGCATGGATGGCTCTATGGTCATATTTGCAGTCATTGGAATCAATGAAATCACGGTCGCCAACTGATGCAACTGAAGGGTTGTACTTTTTGATGGAAACACCATGATTCCTTTAACACTCAATCATAAGCTAGACAAAGAAGACAAAGTGGTACATATCGAGGGAGGTGGTGGCCACATAATATTCTAGAAATACTCTAGTTTGGATCATTTCCTACATGCAAGTCAGATCTGGGAGACTATGGGTGTCTGATTGTTCAGTGCAAGTAATGTTCGACAAAGCCCCATGATGGACAATGTACCATATCTTTTTCCAAGTGGTGAAAGAAACATGGATAGTGTGGGAATCAGACATGTTCCACCAAGAGGTATCTTTAGCGTTCATGATAGTTGGGCCACAATGGATCATACAAATTGGAGAATAGATTTATTGATGCTAAATGGAAAAGGAATTGAAGACCTAAGCCTAAGATTCACTTCGTCAGATACCTCTACATCTAGGAAAGGTGATTTGAATGGTCATCAAACTACGTTAGAGGTACCTGCATAACATGATTTTATCCTACAAAAGTCATTTCTAAGCACACATTCAACTTAAATAGTAAGTAATAACGCCCACCAAGGGACCTCGAATTGGGTTGTAGCAGCCTTGAAAGGAGGGAAGGTTACGATTGAGTATATGGAAGACAATGAATTTGAGAAAAAGATAGAAGATTTGTCTATGAAAAAATCAGAGTTTGGTAACACGCTTAAAATCTGGTCATCGACACTTAGTAATGAGAAATTCATAAATATCCTTGAATGTTATTAGCCGCAAGAGTTTGAAATATACTCAAAGTTGAAAGAATCCTTCAAGATGATAGAGTCAGTTGGGAGCATTGCCCAACTAGAGTTTGAAAAATGTTTTCTCAGATCTCTTTAGGAATTTTGTTATCACATTCTCCTTTTCGTGGGTGGCAAAACTAGCACAACAAAAGATAGAGAATGTCATACAAAATTGGATATAACAAAAGAGCTAGATTCATGCTCTAACACATACATCTAAGAAAAAATATTTGAGCAACTACATCGAGATATTTTAATGATTTTAGTAGGAGAAAATATCATT
Source organism: Thuja plicata (assembly GCA_018584345.1). Taxonomy (NCBI): domain Eukaryota; kingdom Viridiplantae; phylum Streptophyta; class Pinopsida; order Cupressales; family Cupressaceae; genus Thuja; species Thuja plicata. The sequence continues at coordinate 3,795,589 of MU227994.1, read as the reverse complement.
TGTGATGGAAATCATAGGGTTTTCCTACTTAGATCAGACATCAAATTCAGATATAATGATGGGGGCATATGATTACATTTGTGCCTGATTTTTTTGAAGGAGATGATATATTTGACTCCGATTTGATGTGGAGAAGACTCATTCAGAGTGTGTTGGAACAAACTCTAGCAACGTTGAGATCTTCTCAAGGTCTCATTATTTTTTGAGATTCGGAATAGGAAGCAAGGGATGAAACAATGCATGGATGTGTCAGTTGGACTTCATAGGGAAGATTGTTGGGATGTGAAGCCCAAGGGTCACATGAACTTTTGATCTCTCCCTTCTCTTCATATTCGAAGAGCTTTCTATAATTGACTATTGGCAATCATGTATTCTATTGAGGGAATTTTATTATTGTATTGTTGATTAGATTGATATAAGGATTCCCTTCTTGAAGTGTGGACATAGGAAAATTGTCGAACCATGATAAAATAATTTCCTTATTGTTTTATCTTCCTTGTTTTATGTTTCATTTTGTTTATCTTCTTGTTTATATATTTACACCTTTCACTAGTAGGCATTGAAAAACAAACTAAAAATTCTTAATAAACTTATCTAATCATTATTTTGTGATTCCAGGTCATAAGGTATTCAAATATCTTAAATTGGATTGGAAAGCAAGGCTTACAATAGCTTTAGATGTAGCGCAAGGTAAAAAAAAAGTTTCATGTTAGCAGTTCCCATAAATATGAACCAAATTATTTTATGTGATTCTTATAATAGTTCATTTTCTAGGATTAGAATACCTACACAAATATTGCACTCCAAAAATAACTCACAGGGATATAAAGATATCCGACATTCTTCTCCATGCCAATTTAACCAGAAAATTGGCAGATTTTGGTCTATCAAGAGTGGAAACTGATGATGTTTCCCATGTCATTACGACTATGAGAGGAACTTCTAGATATAAAGACCCTAAGTAATTATCCACTTTCATTTTTCTTGAGATCGAATGAATTTTCTCCATTATTATTTTCTATATTTGACAAGTAGCCCTATGTTTGACAGGCATTTTACCACCCATGTGTTGACAAAGAAAAGTTATGTGTACAGTTTTGGTGTGGTTCTGTTAGATATCATATGTGGTAGGAGACCTATTGATATAACCCTATCGAAGCCTTAAATGGGTAATAAGTGAAAATAATTTTTTCAACTTTATGGCTTTAATTACGTGATGTTCTTAGTGATGAGAGAAAATCATATTTTATTCCCATAGGTCACACCATTTGTGAAGTTGGATAATGATTTAATCAATATCAGAGAATTTTTTGACAAAATATTGGACAATAATTATAACAAAGAATCGATAACTTGCATCGCCAAACTAGCCATGATTGATAATGAGCCTTCCCATAAGCCATCAGCAAGTGATGTCATGATGGAGATTAAAGATTCCATGAAAAGTGATATTTCAAATAATACATTGTCCTTGAAATCTTCTAAGAATTAAAGGCTAGCAATGTCTCTTTATAGAAAATAATGCTTATAAATTCTTTAGGTTAAGCCCTATCCTCTCATATGAAGATGATAATTTTTTTTAAGAACTTCATTGTAACTTAGAAATTTTAACAATTATATTAAGGGAAATCAAAGTAACATCTTCAATGCTAAATATAAAGCCTTAATATTATATTTATTTTTAGATATTTAGTAGTAAAAAAAGTGGATAGAATGTTTGTATTGAAAATGATATTGAGAAGGGATAATATAGAAGATTGATCAAACATATTTATGTTACTTTAATTTTTAATATTTTCCTTGAATAAGATCTAATAAACTAAACACTTGAATACAGGTCAATTCCTCTGGGTATGAGGGTGTGTTCAAATTCTACACCTTTGTGAGCATCATCCCTATGGCTATCATCCAAATATTTGTCTATCTAGATAAAGTATGAAGATTAATAGCATTTAAAATATCACTACCTGAGTCCTCACTTGGTCAAAAGATATGACTATGAGACATGTCTAAAGAATTCACACTAAGATAGGTTTGTTAACAGTTCACACATAGTCAATAATTGTTGAAAAGATCCTAAAGGAATGAATTTCATATCAAATGGTCAAAAATAGGATTGAAGGATTGAGTTAATTAACTTAGTCATGTTGGATTAGAGTCACTTGATTTGTAGGTTCAATATTGAGTTAATTTATAGTTTATTTGTAGCTTGGAGATTGTTCCCATTTTTTCTATTATTAACTACCTCTAATGTGTCAACCATAAAACAAATATATATTTTGTTTATTTAAAAAATCAATATTTCATTTATAAGAAACATCAATCATTATAAAAAAAAATTATTTACATTTCAAAGTTCTATTTTTATTGGGTTCCATATTTATCATTTATGGAAGAATACTTTTGGGAAGTTTTCCTTGGACATTGATCTTGATTCATTTTTTTAGTAACATTTTCAAGCTCTTTTATGTTCATGCTCAAAGAAGGTTCCCAACAAGTTTTGATGGCCCTCGAGATGAAAAGGTTAGATGAAAAGGCCAGAAGCTCAATTAAAGCATATACAAGGAGATGTGTCTAAATAAACTACGCTAAGACAAGTCCAATAATGGTTAATATGTACTCAATAATTGTGAAAAAAGAGATAAAAGACATATATTTTATATTAGATGATACAAAATGAGATTTAATGAACCAAGCTAAAGCATTGAAAAGGTTAGAAGCTTGGTGGAAGTATAGAAAAGGAGACATGTTTAAAGAATCCAAATGAAGGCAAGCCTGATAATGATTCGTGTGTACTCATTTATAATAAGCACCAATCATTATAAGGTAGTTTTATAAATATTAGAAATTTATTTATATTGGGAATGATATTGATCGTTAATGGAAGATGTAGTTTTGGATATGGATTTTATATCAATTAATTTGTAAACTCAATATTGAGTTAATTTAATGTGTGTTTGCAGTTTGGAGATTGTTTCCCTTTTTTATATTAATTGCCTCTATTATATCCACCACAAAAGAAATATATTGTTTGTTTATTTTTAAACAAACATTTCATTTATAAGAAGCACCAATCTTTATACGAAAGTTATATACATTTAAGAGTTCTATTTTAATTAGGTGTCATATTTATCATTAATGGGAGATGTAGTTTTAGATGTGGATGTGGTTTGTTCTTATTCGAAGAAGAATACTTTTGAAATGTTTATGTTCAACATTGATCTTGATGCATTTTTTTTAGTAATCTTGTCAAACTCTTTCATATTCATGCTCAAATAAGGTTTGCAACAAGTTTCGAAGGCCTTTATGAAGAAAATATGCAAAACTTAGCATGAATCTCTTCCAAGTGAAAAGATAGAACCAGTTAAAACACACCTCCTCAAGAGTGTATTTATTCCTGAAAAGATAAGACATTGTCTTGTAGAGATTTTTATTTTGTACAAGCATGTAAAGCATGGAATCTCTCATCTATTGGACTCTCAGAGTACATCAAGATTGTTGTTGGTAGCTCATATAGGAAAGAAGCCTCCAAAGAATCACCTAAATATCAAATGGATAAACACTAATATAATCATTTTAGAGGCTGGGGGAATTGAAGGATGGAGGAATATAGTGTCGTACATGAGAATAATTTTTGGCATTTTTTGCTTTATGTTTTCTATTTTGATTTGAATTTCAATGGTCAAAAATTTGATGAATAGAGGCCTTTACTAGTAATATGTATAACAAAGTACAATATTCAAGAAAAATTCCTGGGGGATAAAAAATCACCCCGCGAAGTCACTTGGCATCAAGCCGGAATAAAACATCTATTCATAAAAAAAAGGACATAAAAGAAAATCCCTCAAGCTGCAAGAGAAATAGCAAAAGAGGGCTGAGGATCTTTATCTGGTGGATTGCCCCACATATTGGGTCTGGGGGTCTATTCAGGAGGTGACCACCCATCTTCAGTATCTTTCTCCATCTCTCCTTCCTCCCGCCTGGGAGAAATAGCAAGAGCCAGGCGGGGGATCTTATCAGAAGGGGCGGGAGGCCACATAGGAACAATGGATGAAGGCCGAGCAACAGTAGAGGCAAGCACAGGAGGCCATCCAGAAGCTGAGGCCCTCCTACCAGAAGGAGAGGAAGAGTGGTGATGCCAAGAGCGTGGTGATTTGGAATGCCTCACAGAGGCACTTCTACTATGACACTAACCCCGAGGTGGTGTGTGGACAGTAGAGAGAGAATCTGGCAGCACCCTGGCAACAGTACATGGAGCATTAGCCCAATGTTGCAGCAACTCCTGCAAGTGGACAACCTCAAGGGCCACCTTATCAGCTTGAACTTTAATCTGCATCATGAAATTATTACATAAACATGCCTTAGCATAGAGAGAAACATTGATATCCAAAAAGTTGTGAGTAAAAATAATAGCATTGCAGTCTTTCCATAAGGAAAACAAAATCTCCATCTTGAAAGAATGCCAAATCTGGGTGAACTAGGAAGGCATTCTAGGAGAGTCACCAAGCAAAGCCATGTTCCAAGAGAAATGCTCAGGCCGAAATGGCATAAAAAACTGTGAATCCAATTCCAGTAATTTTGGGCCTGACCACAGAACCAAAAAATATGCATGATGGTTTCAGAATGCCCACAAAAAGGGCATTTAGGATCAGGCACACCTAAGTGCCAAAGTTGAGCTCCTAAGGGTAAATCTTGGTAGAGCATACACCAAGTAAAATGAGCAATTTTGGGCTTAATGATAGCATCCCAAATAGTGTAGAAATGCTAGCTCCATGTGCTCTATGAGGAAGAAAGATGCCAACGATGATTGAGAGACTCAACCATCGGGAAATGAGGCACCAACCACGAGTATCCAAGTTTTGGCTTATAGTTGGTGATTGGTGTATCTGGGTACCATTTCCAATCTTTCTACCAAGGTTTAACTGACTGAATGCCAAGTTTTTGTAGGAGGTGTGGTGGAATAGCAGAGACAAGAAAATCAAAAGTTTGATGATTTGGGCGAGTGAGCCGGAACTGAACCCAAAAATCATCCCAAGAACGGAGACTCATGGTGGCTCTAGAAAATAAATCCTTGGGCATTTGGATGCCTCATTTTTGAAAACAAAGAGCACTAATCCCCTAAATTTTTGCCAAAGGAAACCCTTGCTGAGAAAAGAGTGAGGACCACCAAATATTTTGTTGATTGAATGAGAGTCCATCACAAAATCCATTACCAACCCAACAAAGCTAGGGTTTAACTTCCTCCCAGGCACGCCAAATACTTTTGGCAACAAAGGTACCTTGGATTTCAACAGGATGTTTCATAACCAAGAGGGTTTGAAAGTCAATCCCTCTCCAAGCCGGTTTGTGCAACGGGTACCTAGAAGAGATACAGTGGCAAAGTAAAACTTTCTAGGCCTCATTGCTTGTGAGGCAACACACAATCTACTTCACACAAAGGGCTAGGCCTTACTTATGGGTATCAAGTAAGCCAATCCCACTAGAGGCACCGAGGAGACAACAAAACTCCCAGGAAACTCTGTGAAAGCCATGGTGATCTGCACCAGAGGCCCTAAGAAAATCCCTCAACAATTTCTCGAGCTTCTTGTACGAGGCCTTGGAAGGAGCCCAACAGGAGGAATAGTAAACATGAGTAGTAGCCAAGACCTTAGAGAAAATATGAAATTTACCAGTGAGGGAGAGAGGCTTGGTAATCCAATAGGTAAGCTTCTTTTCAATTTTAGCTAACACAACATTCCATAAATCAGTAGAAGTAGATTGAAAAGCAAAGGGTATACCAAGAAACTGAAATATTTTCCCATGCTAGATCCTGGAACAACCAAACTGGGAAAAATAGGGCAGCTCAGGAAGGGATGGATGTCTATAGCATAAGGTTTTATGTCACTAAATAGCAAAGCCTGAAGCCAAACAGAAAGTGTCCAAACACTGCAAGGTTGCCTTGATATTTTCTTCATCCTCTGCAAGAGTGAGAAAGGAATCATAAGCAAAATGGTCATTAACTAACTACTAAGTGGATTTTGGTAAAGATATCCCATGAACATGGCCCAGAGAAATAGAATGAGCTAATAAATAGCCAAATCTTTCAGCTGCTAGAACATATAAGGCAGGAGAAAGAGGACATCCTTGCTGAATGGATCTGAAAATCCCAAAGGTGGAAGACTATCTACCATTAATGGTGATGCAAGAAGAGGCATCCTGAAAAATCATCTGCACAGATTGAAGAAATTTGGGTCCAAAACCTAGAGCATGAAGCATAGAAAGAATAAAAGGCCATTCAATACGATCATAAGCTTTAGCAAAATCAATTTTGAGAAAAAGAGCTTTTTGTTGAGACTTTTGAGCCCATTCCATACCTTCCTAGATGGCTATGATATTATCAAGAATATATCTTGATTTAATAAAGCCAGTTTGCTCTGCCCTAACAATTTGAGGGAGGATGTGGCGAATCTTAAGAGCCAGAGCCTTAGCAATGATCTTGTAAGAGACATTAAGCAGGATAATAGGCTACCAATTGCAAATATCCTCAGGATCCCCAGCTTTGGGGATAAATTTGATGTTTCCTTTATTGAGAGTATCACCCAGAGACTGGGAGTGATAAGCTTCAAGGTAAACCTGATGAAGATCGGGACCAATGGCATCCCAGAGAGTTTTATAAAACTCACAGAGAAACCCATCACAACCTACTGTTGTATCATCAGCCATGACAAAGATAGTTTCCCAAAGATCTTGAAGGGTAAGAACTTGATCACAGAAAGCACACTGGGATGGTGAAACATATTGAGGCACCACAGCCATGCAATCTGCACGAGCTTGGTTGCTGGAAGGAGAAGATCCTTGAGTGGCAAAGACTTGTTCATAATGACGAAAAAAGGCTTGCAAGATATCATGAAGCTCTTTGAGGAGAGATGACCCCTCTTGGATCCTAGTTATACCCATATTGGTTTGACATGCATGGAGACTGGCCAAAAATTCTTTAGATTCATGATCTCTGACTTTTAACTAGTGTAGCCGAGCTTTGATTTAAGCACCTCTAGCAACATAACTGTCTACAACCTATTTTTGCTGACGCAACTGAGCAAGTTGAAATTGCAAACTGTAATTGAACGGATCAAGGGCTAAGGCCTCTATGGAAACACACAGAGCTTTGGTGTTGGCATCATAGGATCAATGACGGTAGATGGCAAGCTCTCAACCATAAATATGTAGAAAGTGTGTTGTACGACAGATGACATCATTCCACCATTGAATCTAGCCAGACAAATGTGGAGGTTTAGGCTCAAGGTTCTAGACCCGATGAAGGTGGGCCACCCTAGAAGCATGAATACTGAGAATGAAAGTATTAAAAAAGAACTGAGTGGTGGGAGGATATGCCTTAGTTATCTTCCATTCAATAATAAATTGAATGGGGAAATGCTCTGACAAAGTCACATCAACTAGAGGAGTAACCGACAACGCTTGATTTCCAGAAAAAGAGAAAAAAGATGTTGCCATAATCATAGAATGATCAAGCTATTTGTGAATTCTGTCAGAGGATGCTCTAAAATTAACCACATGTGCCAAACACCATCAGTTTGGAAGTGGCCAAGATTGGGATCAAAAAGTCCCAATTTATTATGCATGTAATACCAAGCTTCCTGTTCACCAGTTGTCCATCAAAAGGGAAGAATGCCATCCTTGTCAAAAGCCACTTCAACCATATTAAACTTGCCACAAAAGAGCCAAGTTGCAGGTGGCAGAGAATCTGCAAGCCAACACCACAGGTGAGATCTCTCAATAGCATCATTGGGAGCATAAACATTAACTATGCCAAAAGAATGATTCTCAATAATTAAAGCGGCCAAAGCAGATCATTGCATGGAATATAAACCATGAGTGATTAAAAAATAATGCCAACGAGGAGAAAGGAGAGTAAGAATTCCACCTCGATCAGCCTCGTGCTGAGTAAAGACACATTTTGAAGACAAGTTTGAGATTTAGTGTTTAGCTCAATATGGATGGTTGTCTAGTGAGCTTCAAAGCCTTTGATTTAGCATTATACCCTTTCATAGTCACTATACCATGATAGAGATCTATCACATCTCTTAGGGATCATTATTGAATAATTCAAAAAATTGGGATTTGTGAATTTAGGAATGAGAGATTAAGAACACAACTCAAAGCTACACCTTTCTAAAGGTTAAGAGATAGCTTGATGGAATCCTACTTAGTTCAGGATATGCATTTTAAGAAGAATATTTTATCAGAATATGTTTTTCTATTGTACAATCAACATGTTTTCCTATGCAAGCGTTAAAGGGGGGTTCCTAGGTAAAGGTTTCTTTGATGTTTCTAATATCAATGTAATAAGGGGTGGGAGGGAGGAAGTTCTCCTTGTTTGTATATTACATTATTACATTATTGACTGCCTATTAGTCATGATGTAGTTATGCTGGTTATAATGCAGTTAAAAATCTACCCCCTCCTTACATAACCTTCATAATTGCTTTCACATATCAATAATATGTCAACATTTCATGGACCATCTTGACAGCAATAGTAATTTGTCGAAACCAAATTACATAGTGTATGACTAAAGTTAAACTAAGTCTCCAAAGACAAGACTTGTTGCCAAAAATATTTGCTAATGGACTCTTCATATCTTCACTTTCTATCTCATGTCCCAGATTCATTTGGTTTCTTTATATAGATATGGGTATCTGGAATAGAGTTATAGAAATAGACTTAAGAATTTTTAGACTAACAAAGACAATACATAGTTTCAGGGAACTCCAAAAAATGCAAAAAAAGGAGCTTGAAATTGACTAAGTCTATGATAGTACCATTTTGAGTTTCAAAACTAGAATCATAAGTATTTAGGGTAGTGCACAATTTTGCATGTTATCAAGCCTTAGATGCCTGATTTCATGTTAGTGAAGAAAGAGTCACCTCACGATCAGGTTTTAGAAACCTAATTGCAAGTGTACATGGTGAAAGGAAACGTGAAAGTGGGTTTTAAAAACCAAATTTCAAGTCTACATAGTAAAAGAAAAAAAAAAACAATTGGGTTTTATAATAAGGATTAAATATGTGCAAGGAAGAATGGCTTGTAATAGGGTTTCTAAAATGCCATTGCAAGTGTGTGGTCAGTATACAATGATAACTTGTAATTGGGTTTTAGAAATTGGATTTCAATCCATTGAGTGAACTCAATGTTGTTGCGAGGTTTCTAACACTTGATTGCAAGAGATGTATTTTATGGGACTTGCAAGCTCCTTAAAATAAAGGTTTCAAAACCATATTAAAAGTGTTGGGCATAATGTTTGACATTTAAATTGAGTTATGAAAACCCAATTGCATGTTGGTAATGTAGAGAAATATGAGTTGAGATTGGTTTTTTAATACCCAATTACATACAAGTGATAATGAAATGTGCTAGTCCAATTTTAAAACCCCACCAACATCTAATGATTACAATGATGAATTACAATTAGGACTTCAAACTCAGATTACAAGGTTTGATAATAGAAGGGTAGAAGAAGGTGTTGATTGGGCTTTTAAAACCTAATCAATAAGCAATTCTATACAAAGGGAAATGAAAGTCAGGGTTTAAAAACTCACTTTCTTATGGATAATTCAATTTGAATACTCTTAATGTCGGGTTCCAAACCTAACTTTGCAAGTGCTAAAAATTTTCAATTTCCTAAATTTAAAGAATTCTAGAAAATGAAAGGATTGCACAGAATCCAAAAAAAGAGACTTTCCAAGGAAATAAAATGCATGTAAGAGAATCGAAGGATTGCCTCACGCCTAGAGTGTGCAAGTTACCAAATAGAGAAATCTTGTAGGCTTATCCCATAATTTTTACCTAGAAAAAATTGAGGATAACACTACCTATAGATTAAGTGAATACTTTTAATTAGATTATTTTTTTCAATACCAAACATAATGTGAATTTAGCTAGACCATATGTTTGACCAGAATTATTTTTATACTGATTTTTTTAAAAATTAGTCCTGAAAAGTTAGTCAAAATTATGACAGAACTTTGTACTTTTAGTCATTGATAACTTTGACCTTATGACAAGTGAAAATAATATATTATTTATAAGATAATATTATTTATAAATATTGATGTTTAATTCCAAACTAGGCATTTGAGTCATATTTTAGATCATTTTAGTTGATAATTTAATATATATCTTTTGGTTGTTTCATTGCATGCATCTCCTATTTATTGTGTGTTTTAATTTATTTTTTTATGAATTTTTTGAAAGGTAATATTACACTACAATAATTCATTGAAAGTATTAGGTGGCTATACTCTTATAATAGATTAGAGTCTATGAGTGAATTTGGAATCAATGATTATTGAATTACATACAAAAATGAAACATCACAAGAAAAAATAATTACTAAGGTTGAAAAGGTAGATTTCACTATAGAGATAATTCTCTTGCTTAGCTAAATCAACTATTTATGTAATGATAACAAAAAATTAGTGTTGGCATATTACAATAAGTTAATTGTTTAGTTAGTTTGTAACTATCGGTGGTTATCACTATTGAACTTTTTGAACTATGTGATATGTTGGTTGTATTGCCTTTTTTAAGGATTTATTACATCAATAATAAATGGTTGATCAATATTTTTCTCATTTTGTCCTCATGTGCACTCATTTTAGTATAAGAGCTTGTTGATTATGTGTTTGTGATGGAGGTGATCAAAGATTTGCATTGAAACAACTGAAAGAAGAGTTGTAATGCAATGCTCTGCCTGTGGATGCCACACTTGACTTCTCTTCCTATGGATGTTGCACTTCATTGATGCTAGCCCTTTGTTTGTCATGATCGCGGGGATCTTATAAAATTTTGAGGGTGGTTTGAAGAGGAGGTTGAGCATATGATTTAATAAAATCTCTACAAAACATGATTAAGTTCAACAAAGACCGATGTATCGCTATTGTAGAAGGAAGATGAGTATTTTTTATACCATTAAAGAATGATGCTATATTTTCATACTTCATTGTATATTGTGCTTAAAAGTGATGAGAGTGATAGAAAAAAAAGCATATAGAAGGTGTGAGGGATTTGTATCCATTGCACGTAATATTATATTCACCACCTTGAATTGAAGACCTTATCATGTCACCTTATTCTTGTTATTTTGGAGCCAAATATCTCATCAATGGGAAGTTGAAGAAAAATAAAGCCCTTGCTATGATTAAAGGTGAGACATACTATGGTGGTTTTGTAGTGCATATAAAAGACTTAGTTTGTCATGATATTGATGAAATATTTGTGCTTTTGAAACTAAAAAAGTGTCATAGGAGGCTGGGGCAAAGGATATAGGATGGTTTCTATCATCCCAAGATAGCTTCTCTCAAAGATGATTCATTTGATGAGAAGAATCCTATTTATGTCCCTGAAATTTGACAACTTAAAAAAATTTCCCTGAAAGAAAGAGCGGGCTTGACATCATGATTATCCCTTCAAGGAGAAAGGAGAAATAAGGATTGATTAATTATTTGTCAAGAACTTGAGGAGATGCTAAACACACTAATAGGAGATGTGGACTTTCAGAGGAAATAAATCTCATGTGCATGCATGTTTGTGGTGAATGGTGTAGCAGAGGTGAGGTTATTTCAACCACACTTGAGGAGGCATTAGACACACTTAGATGAGATGTGTAGTTTCGAAGGAAAGGTGTGTCATGTGTGACATTAGAGGAAGAATTAGAAACACTAAGAGGAGAATTCTAATTTTAGAGGAAATGTGTCTCATTGTGCATGGGATGTGGGAAGACTCATGTTATGCAAATGATTTCAAGTTCTACAATCAGAAGATCCATTGATACAATTAGTTTAATGTCTCTTAGATAAGAAAGGACATCACAAGATCCAGTGATGTAGTTAGTTTGGTGTTTCTTGAACGAACGAGGAGGATTGGTGAAGATGATTCATCAAAGTCTGTAGAAGTGTTAGGTTCAAAACCATTGCAATGTCCAACTCTTGTCCAAATTATTGTAATATAGGGGAGGCACGAGGTAATGTTGGTGTATTACAATAAGTTAATGGTTTAGTTTATTTTTAACTATCGAAGGTTATCATCGTTGGCCTTATTAAACTATATGATATGTTCTTTGTTTGTCCTTTTTAAAGCCGTTGCTTACATAAATAAAAATTATCGACCAATCTTCTACCCATTTTGTCATCATGTGCTCTCAATTAGATCTCCATCCACTGATTGCATATATATATATATATATATATATATA
>MU227994.1:3722520-3774052 GCA_018584345.1 Thuja plicata | reverse complement strand
TATATATATAGATATATATATATATACCTCTGTGTGTGTGTGTAGCTTACATAAATCACATTCCTCGCTTTCTCTTGACCTTTATATAGATTATATCCTAAGTACTTTGTGGCTTGGTATTTTATTTTCTCTCTAATGTCTATGTGAAATTATTTGGATGTTATCATGTACTTTCCCAAGAGTACGAATGTAAGTTCATAATCATAGTAAAGTGGGGGATAAATCAAGTATTTTAAGTTGTATCCTCATACAATTGTTATGTTACTTTAGGGCTTACTTTGGTGCTTCATATTTTATGCCCTTGAATTCAGATAATTTTACTCAAAAAAGTTGTCATGTTTTTTTAATTTTAGCATCATTTTGTCTCCCTAGCCTATTTCAAGCCCAAGGAGACTAGAAAAGGCTTTATAATTCCCCATTCCATCTAGAATATTGCACAAGTTTTCATAGTCAAGCCAAAAAGAGATCAAATTTGAACTCTTCAATGGTCAAAAAATGATGGGAAGGAAAATACTTTGAATATTGGCCTTCATTAAGAATATCAATAAGTTTCATGAGGTTGAGTATAAAAGGAAGGGTCTCCCTCGTCATTTATATCCTTAAACATCAACGAGAGGTAAAACATTAAGGATTTGAGGATTCAAGATGGTATCCTTGATTATGTTCATATGTTTGAGTGAGCACATAGATGAGCTCCCTCCTAACAACATTAAACTTTCATAAAGACTTCAAAATAAGGATAATTGATAGAAAAGGTATATCATTTTTAATTGAACATTTTACTTAATATTTAGACTCTACATTGTAGCGGAACTCCCTCTTTTATACATTGTTTGTTGTAGGAGAGGTTAATTCCTACCTAGCACTTTACTTAGGTAAAAATCTATATGACCCAACACCATTTTCTCTCTTCTTTCACGTGCATGTATTCAAATCTACAAGAGATGTATTTTAGATTTATAAAGTGAAGACTGAGGCAAAGAGATTTAGACTTTATAGGAGCAAGAAACCTTTTCCATTGTGGCTTAGCCAGATATTATGAAACATTTTTTAATGAAATTTCAGATAGATGGTCAATGTAACATCTTGATTCAAGATTTTATTATGATATTTGTATTAGACATATTTAGGACTCCATAACTTAGCTATATAGTCCCACATTTTTAAGTCGATATTTTGGTGACAAGTTCCTTTATTATTCTAAATTGTGTATCCGCACTCAGAGTTTTCATATGTATTAAATGTAACTTTATGTTTTATGTTGATTATTGTTAAAATCACATCTTTGTATCTAGTTCTTTCCCTATCTTATCCTATCATATAAAAAAAAACAATAATTATATCACTATAATTTGTAGCTTTATACAATTATTTTTAATTTGAGCCAATTTGATTACTCTCTAAGACATATTGACATGAATAACTTTTATTCATATTTTGCATGTTTGGACCAATGAACTGTATTCCCCAATATTACATAAGAATATTTGGGAAGTTTAGATAAATTTATCATGTGTTATTGACCTATTCATGACATTTTATGGCCTTATTAATTACCTAAGCTTCTTATCCTATCAGAGGTGGTGCAAAAAAAATCATTTCTACTCTAACTTATGGTACAATGTTGGCATGACATAGGTATTAGGCTATGAGAGGATAAAAATTTCTAAAGATGATTGCGTTTCTTGAACAATGTCAAAATTTGGATTGGATTGATGAGTTTTTATAAACATTCTAAACCTTTTAAAATATTGTGACTTGTAATAGTGAAAGGTGACCCATTTCATTCTTGAGAAGTCTCCAATTATTAGCATGAAGTATCTTTCACCATTTAAAGATCTTTTTTTGGTGGGACAAAACAAGTCTGTGCAAACTAACTCAAGAGGTCTTGTTGTTGAATACTCCTTTGTCTTGAAACTTACCTTAGTTTTCTTACCCATATGACATTCATTAAAAATTGTATTAGGATTTTCCTACTACAACTTTTCCATAATATACAAAATCTCATGTCTAACCACCTTGACTTAGTCTAAACTTCATCAAATTGAAAAGTTTTAATTTTTTTTATTATAGTAGGTAAATCATACAATGTGACTCAAGTTTTGGATTTCAAAAAAGTTATACCATTTGATAGTTATAATTATTTTTCAATCGGTCTATCAACCAGGACTAAAAAGATGTAAAGTAGGTGTATGTATGACCCCCTTAAGCACAATCAAATAATAATGTTTGTACAAGATTATAGATATAAGTAGTAGACTCATGTATGGATTTGACGCATATTTTTGTGTAATTTTTTTCCAAGTAAATAATTAATTATGATTTTTCTTCTCAAATGTTTCCAAAATATAAAAGCTCCCATGTTTGACCACCTTAACTTAGTCTAAACTTCATCAAATTGATTTTTCTTTCATTTTTATTATGGTAGGGGAAGCATATAATGTGACATATGTTGGATATTTAAAAAAATGTTATACCATTTGAAATTTATAGTTTTTTTTTTTTTCAATCAGTCTACCAATTAGGACTTCTTTTCACATTGCCACTTTTTGGCATAGCATGATCCTGCACATACCCTTGGCTTTGTGATCTTAGGAATGCGTCCTACATATCCTTTGGAGCTTACCTTGACAACATTGTCAAATTTTATGTGGCCTCATCATCTATGCCACATCTATCTCTCATCTACTGGTCCTATCAATGATTAAGATGCATAACATTCTTTCAAATTGTATACATTTCCATATGTCCTCTTACCTTCAATAATTATTATTTTATTTATCCCATTCATTACTTAAAAACCTTTGTCTAGTAAAAAGTAATCTTGTACCCATTGTCACACATCCAACTTACACTTTATTTTTAAACAATTTATAATTTAATCCTTCAACATAATACACATTATGATTTTTCAGCTATCCACCAATACTAAGTATTCTTTTACCTTTGATTTTGATTGAAGAATTGTCTCCAAATAAGATTGAACTAACATTCAAATCCTCAAGTTTTTAAAACTTTATCTTGTCTTCTATCATGTGATTGGAGCACCCACTATTAACAACGTAAAGGTTCTTTTATTTTGCATGTAATGTTGTTTGAACAATCAGATTTGATTTGTTTTATCATATTTTTTTTCTGAACCCACACTTGCTTGATTTCCTTCTTCTATTTCACGACACTTTTAATTTATATTTTTTTAGGTGATGCATCTTTTGTTATCTTCTTTTTTTATTTATGTCCTTAATCTACAATGCTTTACATGGAATTTATTTTTATAATAGCTATAACATGTTATTGTTGAAAAGTGGTTCATTCATAAATATTCTAGAACACTTTATGGTTTCCATTTATGGAAACACATCTGGTATGGATGGTCACTTGGTGTCAAATATTGTTTTGGAGTTATAGCTTACAAAATGACTAAGTCATGAAAGCATAATTAAAGAGTATAGCAGTACAATTTTGGTTAGCAAACACAGTATATGACAAATGAAGACATGCAATCTTAAGAGAAGCTATTTTGGGATGTATATGACCTTCAGTTAAGGTCAGTTATGTTTTGGTTTTGATCATAGTAGGTTATAATATGTTGAAGTCACGCGAAGACAAAGTAATAATGATATAGGACATATGAAAGGTTGTGATGATTAAGGGAGTATAATGTGGAGTCCAAATGTGCTATGTTGGATTCAGATTGAGGATTACCTATGTCTTTTTAGTATATGATCTCCGACTTGGTATTTACCTTTTGTATAAGTTTGAACTCTATTTTGTGATGCATTGGAAGCCAACTTCACATATAATGATGTATATATAGGAAGATATTTTCCTGAAGTGAAGTATGTATCGTAATGGAATGAATGTGATGGAATAAATGGATGCGACTAGATAAATTCATTATGATGTCTAAATCAGATAGATGGTTATGCGAGCTACAAATGTAACTACATAAGAATAATAGATGCTTTTATTATTCACTTTGAGAAATCATTGTAACATAATCATATTTATGATTGTATGAGCAGTGAGCTTAGTATACCTTTAAGAAGGTTTTTGTATTCCTCTAACAAGGACATGTTCTAATGTAATAATCAGCTCCTAATAGGGCTAGGTCTCCTAACATGGACATAGTAATTTTAGTAAATATTTGTGGGTACAATCCCCACCGGGGTTTTCCCTTGGCCAGGGTTTGCTTGAGAACAAATTCATGGTGTTATTATTTGTGTGTTTTATGTTATGTTATTTTCATTTCATCAATTATCTGGTTAAGTTGGAATTTAGTAAGTTTCAGTTTAAAGTGTTGTAATACTAATTCACCCCCCTCTCCTAGTATTACTTAATCCTTAAAATGGGTATCACAACATTTGGCCCTTAGAGAGAAAGTATAAGACCTCAAGAGAGATCAAGATAGATTTTGAAAGTTTGGAAGAAAATTTTGAAGCAGCACTTGAAAACCTTGATAAGGCTAAATAATATAATTGTGACTTGAGATTCAAATTGAGAAGAGTTGAGGGTTTCATCAAGAAACTGAAGGAACAAATTGAACTATCTAGGAGTCAGAGATAATATATTATATATAAGATAAAAGAGGATTCAGGCAATGATACTTCTGATAAGATATTTAACAACTTTAACTAGAGAAAGATACTTTGAAGCTTGATCATGAAACTACTTCCATTTAGATGGATACAGAGATATAAAACTTAAAGGATAATAGAAACAAAATTGAATAAACCTTAAAAGATGCAAATATTTAGATAGGACAAATACATACTGAACTTGACCACTACAAGAACAAGTATACAAAATTAGATAAATATAATAAGATCATAAAAGGAGAACTTGTTGAGGGAAAGAAACATATTTAAAAACATCATTCAAGTAGTAATAATATTAATGGGCAGAGAGATAGAAAAAAACCTAAAGGAGACATGAATGGAGTTGGCTTCAATGAAGATGAATGTTCAAAGACTCAGGAAGAAAAATTAGAAGTAAAGACTAGTGGAGAAAGACCTACTCTTAAATAACATAAAGATTAAATCATAGTTTTGACAGGTAGATGTTCTGGATGCAACAAGATTAGACACATGAAGAGAGACTATAAAGGTCAATCTCCTTACAAACCATTTTGAGGATATTTTTTTCATTGTAATGAATTTGGACACAAGAAGGTAGAGTGCAGGAAACATCATCAATCAAGAATCAAGAAAGATTTTAATAGGGCAGGAACATTAGCTAAGATCACATGTTACAATTGCAATAAATTTGGGCACATTTAAAAGTATTGTAAGTTGCAAGTTAATCATAATAGACCACCTCCTACATGCTACAAATGTCATAATATAGGATACATAACAATGTTTTGGAGATACAATAGACGTAAGAATAGAAGTGGTCCTCCACCTATTGATACAAAGAAGAGTCATAGTGATGTTAAGAGTATTGTAGAAGAATTTAACAGTCCCTTAAGAAAAGAAGATAAACAATGGTAAGGTATGGAAATTAAAGGAATGAAATGAGGAAATGGTTTAGGGAGAGTCAATAGATGCTACTAATTCTTCACCTACTACGAATATTTCTACATCAACATAGATGGCCAAGTATGGCCTTAGGGGGAGCATTGGAAAGAAACATCAGATATCTATCCAGCCCCTGATTGTGAGGAATAAGCTCTTGCGAGATTAGAGAGAGTATATAGAGATATTATGGAGCTTATATATGTGATCCTATAGCCTTAAAAATCTATATCCTATGATCGCCAGATTGTTAATCAACTAGATTATGTGCATATATGATTTTATTGGGAACTATGTCATTTCTTTACACAATGAAGTATAAGTTCAATTGAAATAACTTTTCTGAACATCATTCAAAGAATAGAGCCTAAGGATAATAGGTATTTGACATAAGAAGAAAAAAAGCAAGTTTATTGAATGTTTGATCGAAGCATAAATTCACAAAATTGATAGATAAAAGGTATTTAGATCATTTGTGAAGCTTTGACTATGGATACTCTGTTGATTTCTTATGTCGTCAAAATTCCTAGGTATAAATTCAAGAAACACATGTTAAAATCAATTGAAGATGATCCTAAAGGTGAGCTTTCACAAACACCCTACTATGTTCTACATGTCAAAGACATTAGGGATTACATTCACTATAAGTATGAGTCTTTGGGAGACTTTGAGATCTATAAAGAGATGAAGGACATGATTGGAGTAGATGGTTAGATGAATGGCAAGTTTGTACATCTTGAGAACCTTAGTATAATGCAAATAACTAAACTCTACAAATTTGATGAAGATGAATGCATTAAGATCATTTTGAGCATAGTTCAAGACAAATTCATTTGGCTTAGAGATCAACTAGTGAGATTTGCAGTCACTCAATTCATGCTATAACAGGTATGGATAACTCTAGTGTTATACCTATCGCAAAGAAGAACACAAAGAAATAGGTGGAAACCCTAATGCATTTGCAATGGGATATGAGGAGATGACAATTAATGACATATTTCAGAAAGATGTTATATTGGTTTCAATGATTCTAGGTTATAAAATACATTACAATAGCCAACCTAACTCAGTATCAGCATGAGTGATCATGATGGCATATAGAATGGTAAAATAAAATGTTGAGTATAACCTTTACAAAGTACTTACACAATAGTTTTTGGAGAATGTGAAGAATATCAAGAAGGATAAGTCAAAGGCATTTAGGTTTCGGTCTCTACTGATGGACATGTATATTCATATTGTTCATAGTTTCCCTTGTATGCACCCTAGAAGTTGGAGGCATAATAAACCCAATAGAATTCAGATCACACAGAGCTATAGAAGACAAAACAGTACTGGGTTCATGGTGAATTATTTAGAATGATCAAAACATTGTAGAGACAGATGAAGGAAATAATGAGGATCCCTAAGGCATTTATAGAAAAATACAAGGATACAATCTATTTCATGGTTGAAACTGATTGTGTTTACTTTGAGGTAGTACAACCTAGGATGAAGTGGTGTTATCCTCTAGGATATTCAGCCAATTCTGAGGTCTTGACCATGTAAGTAGAAAATATTGTATCCTAAGAAATTGATCCATCTGAAGAAAGATGTGGCACCTATGAAGAGAAGTCTGTGAAGATAAAGGAAGAGCATACTTGAGCTGTAAGAAAGAGAAAATTAGAAAATATGGTAGATGATCTAGCAACCAAGGCTGGTATAAAAAAGGAGGAGATGAAAGAGATAAGAAAGAAGATGATAGAAAGTGCTTCTAGATTGGCGAGCACTACCCCTACAACCCTTCCACCTCCAAAAGTTGATAAGGTTATCAGTACACCTCCTACTATGATTAATATACTTGAGACTAAACCTACACTACCAAAGAGAACATCGCATGATGTGAAACTCATCAAATTTACTAGAAGGAACACAAGCTCCACCAAAAGGACTCTTCGCCTAAGAAAATTAGGAAAACAATTTAAAAGAATAAGGAAGAATAAAAGAAATTTGTAAATAAGAAGGGAGGAAGAGAAGAGACCATTGATGTGGAACAACTCTCGAAGCGTGACATAAAAATACTTGATAAGAGAATAATTGAGCAGGGAAATCTTGACTCATTGATTAGATACTATGAGAGGTATAAGGTATCTCTTAAAATTTCGATTGAAGACATGGTAATAAATCATTTACTTGTTTTTAAGAGGAACTTGTTAGAAGTAGAAGAAAGTATACGAGAGGAACTTTATGAGAAATTAGAAATAAGGAAACAGTTAGCACAAATAGAAGACGAAGTAATCAAAGTAGAAGCAGTTGAATATATGTTACCTTTTCAGTAAAAGAAATGGAAAAGATATTAAATGCTTTGAAACTTTCGTTGCGAACCAAGTCAATATTGGTGAAGATAATAGGAAGAAAGTATGAAGAATTTAGTCAGGAAACACAAAAGGCAATTGATAAGGTTTTGATGGGAACTGAACTTGAGAAGTCTTCACCTCCCAAGGATACTAAGCCTAAAATTGTAAAAGGTAAGTCATCAAGAATAGAAGATGTAAACCTTGATACATCATAGGATGAAGAAAATAGCTATTTTATCAGTACTAAGCAACCAATTTTTTATTTTTTCTAGTGTGCCTATATGTTTGTATAGTTCATAGGATATTAGTTATCCTTTTAAAAATAATATTGATATTGATGGAGGAAGCATTGATCTAATAGTGACAGAGAAAGAAAAGAAGAAAGTGAGCGAAGTTGAAATAGTGAAAGAAGACACAGATAAAGTTGAAGTGAAATAAGAAACTCATGCATCTGTTTCTCCATCTTTATTTTTGGAATGTGGAGATAGAAAGAAGAACATAAAGTGAGCAAAGCTGAAATAGAAAAGGAAGGAGTAGATAAAGTTGAAGTGAAACAAGAAACTCATGCATCTGTTTCTTCATCTTTAGTGTTAGCAAATGGAAATAGAACTCTAAACACTAATGTTGAGAGTATGGATGAGGATGAGTTGATGAAGTTGTCCTTCATCCTATTTGTGAAAGCGAAGGAGAGATCTGAGTAGAAAGATGAGAATAATTCAATGGTAATTGAAAAAGACGTTGATACTTTCAACAAAATCCTACCTATACCTCCTTCTTTCCAATCCAAGGATAATATAGATAATTTGAATAAGGTATTGGATGACTTTGACAATCATTATGAGTCCTCAGATAAGATCATTGAAGAAAATGCAGAGAAGAAGTACCTTGCAAAGAAGTTGGAAAAGGTATGCAAGTATATTTCTTGAGACTTAGGGATATAGAGCAAAAAAATATCCTAAGTAATGAGTTGTGTGTCGCATGATAGAAATTTATATAATTACTATATGAATCTTATGAAACACATTAAAAACATTGAGGGAATAATAGTAAAGGACATAAAAACTCTGTATAAGTTGATGAATAGTTGTGAGACCTCCTCACATACCATATTGGAGTTAGACAGAGAAGTGTCTAGGATATTGTATAAATTGAGTTTTTTAGATACAAAGAAAGGGAGAATTGTGGGAATATTTGGTATGTTGAAGAGTTTAATTACTCCTAAGTTATGAATTCCTTGGATCCACCTTTCAAAAATGGAGAAAAAGAGCATAGCCTCACTGGATTCATGCTTACGAAGCTAAAGTCAGTACAGACATCCTCTTTTGTAGTAAATGGATTGATTCATGTGAGTTAGATACTGGTAAAGATCTGGTTAGAGGAAGTGAAGATCTTGGAAAGCCCAAGCAAGGATGTGTTGCAGATGGTATAAATTATTTGGTGAGAAATTTTGTTATTCCACATTTTTTATACCTTTGTTGTTGATGTCAAAGGGGGAGAAGAGAAGATATGAAAAATGTATAGATAAGAGATAGATTAATATGTAATGGAATTATATAGGTACAATGTATATTCTTTTTTGTATTGACACTTTGTCCATTTTTGCTAAGTGTTGCCATCAATGCCAAAGGGAGAGATTGTTGAAAAGTGGTTCATTAAGGAATATTATGAATCACTTTAGGGTTTTAATTTATGGAAAAACATCTAGTATGGATGGTCACTTGGTGTCAAACATAGTTTTCGAGTTACAACTTTCAAAATGACTAAGTCCGAAAAGCAGAATTAGAGAGTATAGTAGTAAAGTTTTGGTCAGCAAAAAATAGTATATGACAAATGAAGACATGTGAGCTTAAGAGAAGTTATTTTGGAAGGTATATGACCTTTAGTTAAGGTCTCCTATGTTTTGGTGTTGATCAGAGTAATTTACAGTATGTCGAAGTCATACAAAGACATAGTAACAATGATATAGGACAGATGAAAGGATCCAATGATTAAGGGAGTATAAAGTGTAGTCCAAACATGCTATGTTGGATTTGGATTGGGGATAACCTATGCTTTTTCATTGTATGATTTCATACTTGGTATTTACATTTTGTATAAGTGTTAACTCTATTTTGTGATGCATTGGAAGATGATTGGACATATATTGAAGTATGTATGGTAATGGAATGATTGTGATGGAATGAATGGATGCAAATAGATGAATGCATTATGATTTCATAATTAGACAGTGATGATGCAAGATACAACTAGAACTACCTAAGCATAGAAGATGCTTGTATTGTTCACTATTGAGAAATCATTTTAATAGAATCATATTTCTAATTGTATGAGAAGTGAGCTTAGTATACCTTTAATAGTGTTTTTTTATTCCTCTTACAAGGAAATGTGTTAATGTAATAATCAACTCTTAATAGGGCTAGGTCACCTAACCTGGGAATAATAATTTTGGTACATATTTGTTGGTACCATCCTCACTAGTATTTTCTCTTGGCTAGGTTTTCCTAGACAACAAATTCATGGTGTTATGAGTTGTGAGATTTATGTTTATGTTCTTTTTATTTCAATAATTATCTGGTTAAGTTGAAATTTACTCAATTTAAGTTTAAAGTGTTGTAATACTGGTTCACCCCCCTCTCTGTATTACTTAATCCTAATAGTTATTGTGTCATTAAATATGGATATACAAAATTTTACATATGATTGATTTACTTTGGTTCTACATTCAATGCTTCTCTATCCAATTCCATTATAATTGTAGTAAATAACATCTATGTTTCCTCCAACAGAAAATTTATTATTTCTTAAAAATTTCAGAGTAGACCTATGCATAAGTCTACAATCTAAAATCTTGTATCCATATGCATTACATTTATAACAATAACCATGGAATTGTGAAACATATTGTCATAAGAATGACTCCATGTGTACTTTCTTGTGGCAACATGGTGAACAAAATGAATAAGTGAGGGCGCATGAAATAATTATCCCAAAAATATTTTCAAAAACTTTACTAAACCGGTAAATACTTTAAGAAATTAGAAACTTAAAATTGATATAAACATATAAGTAAAAAAATTCAACACTATGAACACAAAAATTTTCATGGAAACCCAAGATGGGAAACAAAATGGAGAAACTAATTCTCATGAAAAGAACATCGATTAAGGTGATTTTTACTAGGGAACATTGCAAGTTGGAATAACTACCCAACAAATATAGAAAAGGGATCACTTCAAATATAATTCAGCTCATTGGAAATACAAGTAGGCTCACTCTTAGATTATAAGAAATGAAAATTAATCCACCAAAAAATTCACTAGCACCAACAATAAACAAAGCAAATATGATGTACCCATCAGCTACCGGTTGCACCAACTCACATATACATCAGTACAAAGATATGATTATGTCATACTCACATTCATTTCACATATTACTTGCATACTTGCATCGTACAATCATCGCTCTCTTATACCAAGTTATGCCAACAATAAGGTTGGCCTAATCAATTTGAAATAGGCCACACTAAAGCATTCCCTTGGTGGTAAGGAATTAAATATAGACCACCTCACTCAATACAACATTCCTCACTCAAAACAACATGCTATACCATAATCTAGACCTTTAGAACCAACATATAGGATTAATACAATATAATGCAAATACTTGAACCTTAGCACAATGATGACTTTCTAAATAGGACCCAGCCAAAACAAGTGAACTAAAATATATGAAAAGATCAATGGACCATCTCACCACATAGATAAAGATAAATATTTATGATACATCACCTGCTACATGGTCTATCAGAACACCAAAATATACAATCCAAATCAAATCATAGGATATATTGACATTAATGAAAACCATTAATGACAACAACAATGATCTAGAAATGACATCATATTATAATAATGCATCCCTTTTTTATTTATGGAAACATTCATCAATATCAAAGAAAACAACTCACTATCAAAAGATATCAGCATCAAAGTCCTCTATTATTCTCCTTTATTCTTCTCTCCCTTTCAAAATAATGAAAAAGAGTCAAAACTACCCCTTACTAACTCTCACTACTTCCTCGAAGAGGAATCTACAAACCATTGATCTAGAAAGAGAGTAAGCATGAAATGCATTAAACACATGCACACACTAGTGCATTTAGTGAATAGTAGGAAGGGGCACAACCCCTAGCTTCTACCTAAGATACTCAAAAGTATCCTTGCACAACTGTTTTGTAAAGATGCATGAAATTTTTTTCTTTATTGATACATATTCAAGTATAACCTCATTTTCAAACACTTTCTCTCTTAAGAAATAATATATAATAGATGTATGGTTTGTTCAGGAATGACGCACTTGATTCTTTGAAATGTTTATAATAGTTGTATTATCACACATAATTGAGACTAGTTCATCAAATATTATATCAATATCCTTCAAATTATATTTCATCCATAATAATTGATTACAACATGAGGATGATGCAATGCATTCATATTCAGGAAGTAGATAATGTCACAAAATCATACTTCTTACTTGAGCATGGAACCAAATGAGATCCAAGGAAATAATCTCCACTACTGGTACTTCATCGATTATCAAGGCATGCAATCTAATAACAATTAGTGTAAGTTGTGAGACAGACATTTGAACCCTTAGGAATACCTTATTCCATAATATTTTGTACCCTTCAAATATCTAAAGATCCTTTTTACCACCATAACGTCAGATTCTTTTAGTTCTAGCTAAAATATGGCTACTAAGAATATGACATACATAATATATGGTCTAGTATCATTTAAATACAATAATCATCCAATAATGGATATGTACTTACTTTCTTCAAATTTTGATCAATCATCTTCTTTAGTCAGCTTACATCCTATAACAATAGGATTACATACCGGTTTAAAAGTTTCCAAACCAAACCGGACTGAGAAATGAATATGCCTTTACTTTTCTCGTTTACCTACAATGCAATGAAAAAATTAAACTAACCAATCGTAGGAATATTGAATTCCTTCGACATCTCCTTTTCAAATTTTATGCACAATTCATATTTTCCACCAAAAAGTTTGTCAATAAAATAAACCAAAATAATGAAGATTTGATCTGAATAAATTCTATAATATAAATTACTGTCAATAGATCCTTTTAGAAATTTTGGTCCATTTGAAAAATTCCTTGTGGATCCTTCAACCATGAACCTTCAGAACTAAGGACACATCAACATGTGTCAAATCTCCTTCTAGGTGTACAGACAAAAATATCAACATGAAATTGCACATGGAACCAATCTTTGTCACCCTGTTAACACTGGTAAGCATTATCTTACAAGTCACCACCCCTATCCTCATAACTTATCTCAAACATGACGCACACCTTTGTGACTTGACATAGACCAAGAACAGACTCCCTTAAATATCTGTTAATGTGTGCAACCACTTATCTACAATAGCTAAGCCTCACCAAACCTTTGAGAATACTACACCACAGGCCAAACTGATATGCTGACATCAATGAAAATACCAACACAACAAATCACAATTAATCTCCCCTTGGCATTGATGGAAACATATTATGTGAAAAATATGTAATGCAATCACAAATGAACAATTTTTTAGCCTTCCCAAGTTTTGTTTGGCATTGATGTCAGTATCACTATCAGTTTTGCCCCATCAGTTTCAACAATTTTGGTTGTCTTTCAGTATTAGTGCTTAGGCCATCGACAAGATACACTAATGATCGTCACCATTAATTATCCTGAGAGGATTATTGACACTTTTGTAGGATTGATTTATCACATAGAAAAATCACTCAGATCCATTTTGTCTTCAACCAAAACTAGTTCATGAGCCAAGCTGACATGAAGGGAATTTACATCTATGGATAGTATATATTCATATATTGTGTACTTACCTAGATACAAACTCATGATGAGATATAATGTGATTTAATGTGATCAATATATTGTGTATTATGTATATACAAACTAGTGAAAAGTGAACTATGTACTTGTATAGCTAAAATGAGAAGAATAGTATATCAGTGTGAACTATATTTGTGCATATGTTAATATATGGTCTTTAGTTCAAGGTTTGTATATTTATGCATCAGTGCTAAATTTTATACCATGATAGTGAGTCACCCCGATAGTGAGCCACCCAAATAGTGAGCCAACTACTATATTATATAACCGGTTACATAATACTTGAGAGCTATCCCTCTCAACGTGGTTTTTCCCACCTTGGGTTTCAAAGAAACAATATATGGTGTTATGTCTTGCATTTTTTTTTTGTTTTTCCTTTCCTACAAAACTGAACAATGTTAAATGATAAAATAATTAATTGTTTCATATTTTTCAATGATATAATGATACACCCCTCCCCTCTCAATATATTGGGTGTTCAACAATTTGTGTCATAGAAAGGTCCTTTCAAAAAGTCTTTCCACTCGAAGGAGATCTAGGAAGTTGTCACCAACATCTTCTATGGATGAAAGTTAGTACCTTTCAATATATGAAGATCTATAATTGGTTGAAGATGGAAACAAATCCTTATAAAAAAATTCAAATGGAAAATGATTGTATCCAAAAATTGAAGGAACAAATCCAAAAATTCCAATCAAAACACAAGGATTTAACACATGATCTCAAAACAACATATCAAACTATCATCGATCTGAGATCCAAACTTGAAGAAAGTGATCAACCCAAGAAGTTAATAAATAATGTAACTAAAATAAAGATCGATTAAAACCTAAAAATTGAGTAAGAACTTAGATATCTTTCAAAGCTAGTAAGTTTGAAGTCAAGAAAGATGAAATGAAAGGAAATTTTAGTTCTGAAAAATAGGATGATACTTTGAAGGCTCAAAAATCACTAAAGATAAGACACAAATTTGATATAACACTGGTGAATGTTCTCACATACCTATCCTTGAGGAAAGTGAATTGGTTTTGGTAAATCATTCCACTCCTAATCAAATAGATTAATGTAAGGCCCTGGAAGACCCTTAGGTGAGTATGAATTTCCATTCTTTCAATGATCGATGTTTCAATTGTAATAAATTTTGTCATAAGGACATAAATTGTAGAGGTAGGACTAACCTTACTAATGGATCCTTTACTAGTAGATACTTTAACTTTAATATTTTTGGTCACAAATCTGATCAATGTAGAAAATATAGCAATATTATGTTTTTTAGATATTGTTATACATTATTTCAATATGGTCATAAAGATAACCAGTACAGGTCAAGATAGAAGAAACATAGTAATAGATGCTGCAATTGTAATAATATTTTACATATCGCAAAGTATTGTAGGTATATGGATGCTAAGAGGAAAAAGCTGAAAGATAAAATTTATAAAGAAAAAGTAAGAGAAGAGATGAAAAATATTTGGGTCAAAAAATATGTTGGTAACTCTAGCACAGACACATAAGTTGCTACCAAAAAATTATTACCCTTACGACTATCGGTAAGTGGAAGAAAAATTGTGTCTATCTATCTCCTATCATCACAAGTAAAAAAATAGTACATATCTACTTCTTTTTGGGAGTTGCCGATTGATGGAATAAGCAACAAATATTTATGTAAGTAAAAATGTATTTTTGTGGTTATAGAACACATTTATTATATTTATCACCACATTATCTCAAGGCTACACAAGTACAACTCAATACTTATGGAATTACTTAATTGTGAGAAAAAAGTTGAGTATTAATAATGGTGAAGCAAAACCTAAATGTAGGGTTTTGCTAGAGAAAATTTTGGATGTGTTCAACACATTCCTTGAATTTTGTGTAGATGAAATTTGGGTAAGAATATATATTAGTAGGTTCCATGAAGTTTTATGCTAGTTTTAGAATGGTTGTCATTTTATTTGAAAGGAAATGATGAAGAGAGTCACCAGTCTCTGCAACCTAGTAGAATCGCTAAAAAATAAAAATTTCAAATTTGACAAAGAATTATCCTAACTAGAGCTACTAATGATGGAATATGTATTAGAATTAGTACCATAGATAATATTGCAGTAAGATATGAAATACAAGTCATTCGCTACAAAGTGTAATACACTAACCGTAAAAACTTTGTGGTGGCAACTATAATTTGTGTTGCTTATAAGTTGGTGAAAGGTAAAAAATTATAATCTTTGGACTATTGTCACTGATTGATTGAAAATTTGAAGTTAATTAAGACTAGTAGTAAGAATATGAGTTTTTGTTTTGGATCTTTAGCTATTTGTTTGATTTTGTAATATCCATGACTAACCTTTTTGAAATATCCATGACTAACTGTTATGAAAAATTTATCCCCCAAAGTAGATTTACATTTACAAAATTCTAATGAAACATTTACGTGCATACGATAAATTATATAATGAATTATTCTTTAGTTAACTAGAAAAAAAACATATAAACTTAACCATCTAATTGTATGGACAACATTATTTGAACTATCTTAAATATTGCCAAAAATTCAGCATGTTGAACATTCCATTTATAAAGAGAATGTGTAATTCTTGGACTCCCTTCAATGTCTTTTATCAACACATATTACCCAAGTCAATTTCATGCATCTCACGAATGACTGTTGAAAATTGTG
Organism: Thuja plicata; assembly: GCA_018584345.1. NCBI lineage: Eukaryota > Viridiplantae > Streptophyta > Pinopsida > Cupressales > Cupressaceae > Thuja > Thuja plicata. Next base: position 3,757,591 of record MU227994.1, on the reverse strand, counting down.
GTCTTGATATTATTAAAATAGTATAACTTTGTTTTAGAATATTTTCATTAACCTTATGTTTACCTTGACGACACATGTAATCAACTCGCTTGACAGTAAAAACCTTACGTGGGGCTTACCAGATTTATAGAAGTTAGTCATGTTGAAGAAAGTGCAAGTTACAAGTGCATTAGCCCCTTAAAACTTTCAGTCTTAATTTTCCAAAATTAAAAATAATATCTACTCAAACATGCAAACGTAGAAATTCTAAACTCAAGTCATTATGTTGGTATTTAAAAAACCACTTCTTGAGTGGGCATCTTCCAGACTGACTCTCTGGACTGAGTAATCTGAAAGAGTTGTACGCATCTCTGCTATATCTCTGCTATATATATATATATAATATTTATTAATTACCTTTTGTTGAATCCAATAAAGAGAAACTATTGTACAATGATATAAATAAAATTCTATTTTGATTTCCATTTGTGCATGTCACAGGTTTATAGGGAACAATAATTTCAGTGGTGTGATTCCTCAAAAACTTCAAGATTTCAGTTTACTGAAACTCACATAATTTGAAGATTTACTCCTTTCTTGTTTTGTCAAGTCTCCGAAAGTGACTTTTCTTAAAAGCTTTTTTTGTGTCTTCTTCCCCATAAACCTTGGATGTTTGAGTTTTTATACCCAAGGCTCAAGTTGTTTAAATTTCTTTGATATAGTACAGATATGAAGGGAATCACTATCTCTATATGAAAAAGGTAGAATGTGGATTAGCCTCTCACTCAAATGGGGGAAGGGTTGTACGAGTAGAAATAGGTGGTCCAATTGCAATAGTTGGTTTATTATTGCTAGTAGGGATCATCATTTATCGAAAGAAATTGAATAGAAAAGCCATCGTAAATGGGTAACCTATATACATGTATGAGCAAGGTAGGGAAATGTTTCCATGATAAATTTTCAAACGTTAGACTCAGATTTATTTTACTATAAAGAGGCATTATGTATGAATTGAGCATTGTCGAGGAAAAGTATGAAACAAACAATTACAAGGGATGTACATGACCTTATTCTAATGGATAATTTTTATGTGGAGTGTAGATTATTTGCATGTTTCGGTACCAACTACCCAAAAATATGGTTCATTCTCTCTAGATGAGATGATGACAGCTACTAAAATCTTCAGTAAAAAGATTCGACATGGTGGATATTGATTAGTATTTTTGGGTGAATTCACAGAAGGAAAACAAATTGTTGTGAAAGTACTCTCCCTATTCTATAATTGAAGGATTACATAGTTCTTAAATGAGGTAATTTCAACTGCAATAATGCACATCCAAGAAACACTTTTCTCCTACACAATTATTTGGTTCGTGAAAGTAAATTGTACATGACCAACGAATTGAACTTCTATCAAGAGTTCATCATAAGAACTTAGTGTGGTTACTCAGATATTGTAATGAATCTAGGGATCTCATTCTTTTTCTATGAGTACATGTCTGGAGGCTCACTAAATGACCACCTTTATGGTAAAACTCTTCAAACTATTTCCTTTTGTTGGGATGTGAAGCCCAACAGTCAAATGACCATTCAGTTTCTCTTGTCTCTTCGTACTCGAAGAGCTCTTTATAAATGACTATTTACAGTTATGTATTGTATTGACTGGATTGTATCATTGTACTGTTGATTAGATTAATATAAGGATTCCCCACTTAAAGTGTGGGCGTAGGCAAATTTATGAACCATGATAAAATTGTGTTCTTTGTGTTTTGTCTTCCTTGTTTTTTGTTTCATTTCATTTCTCCTCTTGTTTATATATTTACAATTGGTATCACAGCTATGATGTAATACATGTTTTGGAATCATAAAGAAACTCTAAGAAAATGGATGAAGCTAATTTTTCTGATTGGGTTCGATCTCTCATGTCCATGTCATATAGACATCCAGAATGTTAAGATAAAGTCAAAGTTGTTTATCCTCCAGAATACTCACTTTTTAGGATGAATTATAAGTTGAAACCAATTCTCTTATGGAGGAGTTCATAGGCATCTTAGAATCTAGTAGTAATAGTATAGAGAATCGTTGTTTATTTGGCTATGAGAGATGCTTTTTTGGAGGATAGGAGCTTGTTGTAAGCGTGAGCTATGATTGGACATGAAAGAACTGGGTTTTTTTTACAGATACTGCTAGTATTATTTACTATGAGTATGACAGAGGTGCAGAAGATGAAGGGGTAGAAGATGTTGAGGTTATTGCAGCCGAGAGAAGAGGCCTATATATTGGCCAAGAAGAAGGTCAGGAGGCCAAGCTATTGGTTATCCTATAGATAAGGAGGCTCATAATGAGTTAATTTTATCTTCTAAAGATGGAAGAGGATTTTCACATGATTTCTTGTCTCCACATGACATGTCCGCTACCTTCTCCCAACCTGCAAACTTGTCATGCCGAACACTTGCCCTAGATGCTATGCGGGCGCAATCAGACAGAACCATTCATTCGCAAGGTTGCATTGAACACCTGTAGCCACAAGTGATTGGATAAATAAAGGAGAATGGTGGTGGTGAAAATGAGACTATTGTGGCACCATGCATGGATAGCTATATGGTCATAGTTGCGGTCGTTGAAAGCAGTGAAATCACGGTCGCCAACTGAGGAAACTCAAGGGTTGTACTTTCCCATGGCATTTATGTGATTCCTTTCATTCTCAATCATAAGCTAGATAGAGCAGACAAAGTGGTGGATATCGAGGGTGGTGGTGGTTGTGTAATATTCTATAAATACTCTATTTTGGATCATTCCCTACGTACAAGTCAGATTCGGGAGACTGTGGGTGTTTCATAGTTTAGTGCGACTAACATTCGACAAAGCCCCATGATGGACAATGTACCATATCTTTTTTCCAAGTGGTGAAAGAAATATGGATGGTTTGGGAATCACACATGTTCCACCAAGAGGTATCTTCAACATTGAGGATAGTTGAGCCACGATGGATGATAAAAAATGGAGTACATATTTCTTGATGCTAAATGGAAAAGGAATTGAAGACCTAAGCCTGAGACTGCCTTCATAAGATACCTCCACATATAGGAAATGTTCTTTGAATGGTCATCAAACTGCATTAGAAGTACCTGCACAACATGATTTTATCCTTAAAAAGTCATTTCTGAGCACACATTCAACTCAAACACTATGTAATAACGCCCAACAAGGGACCTCGAATTGGGTTGTAGCAGCCTTGAAAGGATGGAAGCCTATGATTGAGTATATGGAAGACAATGAGTTTGACAAAAACATAGAAGAGTTGTCTATGAAAAAATCTGAGTTTGCCAACACGCTTAAAATCTGGTCATCAACACTTAGTAATGAGAAATTCATAAATCTCCTTGAATGTTGCCAGTGCAAGAGTTTGAAACATACTTACAGTTGAAAGAATCCTTCAAGATGACAGAGTCAGTTTGGAGCTTTTCCCAACTAGAGTTTGAAAGATGTTTTTGCTGATCTCTTTAGGAATTTTTTTGTCACGTTCTACTTTTCGTAGGTGGAAAAGCCAACACAACAAAAGATAGATAAAGGCATACAAACTTTGATATAAGAAAAGAGCTATATTCATGCTCTAACACATGAATCTAAGAAAACAGATTTGAGAAACTGCATCGAGATATTTCAATGATTTTAGCAAGAGAAAATATCATTTGTGATGGAAATCATAAGGTTTTCCTGCTCGGATCAGACATCAAATTGGGATGTAATGATGGGGGCATATAATTATATTTGTGCCTGATTTTTTCGAAGGAGATAATATATTTGACTATGATTTGATGTGGAGAAGACTCATTTAGAGTGTGCTGGAACAAAGTCTAGAAAAGTTGAGATCTTCTCAAGGTCTCATTATTTTTTTAGATTTGGAATAGGAAGCATGGGATGCAACAATGCATGGCTATGTCAGTTGGACTTTATAGGGGAGATTGTTGGGATGTGAAGCCCAAGGGTCACATGACCATTCGATTTCTCTCTTCTCTTCATATTCGAAGAGCTTTCCATAAATGATTGTTGGTTGTCATGTATTTTATTGAGTGCATTTTATTATTGTATTGTTGATTAGATTGATATAAGGATTCCCTGCTTCAAGTGTGGACATAGGAAAATTGTCGAACCATGATAAAATCACGTCCTTTGTGTTTTATCTTCCTTGTTTTATGTTTCATTTCATTTATTTTCTTGTTTATATATTTACACCTTTCACTAGTAGGCATTGAAAAAGAAACTAAAAATTATTAAGAAAATTATCTAATAATTATTTTGTGCTTGGTCGTAACATATCCAAATATCTTAAATTGGATTGGAAAGCAAGGCTTACAATAGCTTTAGATGCAGCGCAAGGTAAAAAATAGTTTCATGTTAGCAATTCCCATAAATATGAACAAAATTATTTTATTTGATTCTTCTAATTATTCATTTTCTAGGATTAGAATAGCTACACAAATATTGCAATCCAAAAATATTTCAGAAGGATATAAAGATACCCAACATTCTTCTCGATGCCAATTTAACCGTAAAATTGGCAGCTTCTGGTCTATAAAGAGTGGAAACCGATGATGTTTCCCATGTCATTGCGACTATGAGAGGAACTTCTAGATATAAAGACCCTAAGTAATTCTACACTTTCCTTTTTCTTGAGATCAAATGAATTTTCTCCATTATTATTTTCTATATTTGACAATTTGCCCCCTGTTTGACAGGTTTACTACCCATGTGTTGACAAATAAAAGTGATGTGTACAATTTTGGTGTGGTTCTGTTTGAGATCATATGTGGTAGGAGACCTATTGATATAACCCTATTGAAGCCTGAAATGGGTAATAAGTCAAAATATTTTTTTCAACTTTATGGATTGAATTACGTGATGTTCCTAGTGATGAGAGAAACTCATATTTTCTTCCCATAGGTCACACCATTAGTGAAGTTGGATAATGATTTAATCAATATCAGAGAATTTGTTTACAAAATCTTGGACATTAATTATAACAAAGAATAGATAACTTGCGTCACCAAACTAGCCATGATTGACAATGAGCCTTCCCATAGGCCATCGACAAGTGATGTCGTGATGGAGATTAAAGATTCCATGAAAAGTGAGATTTGAAATAATACATTGTCCTTGAAATCATCTAAGAATCAAACGAGAGCAATGTCTCTTTATAGAAAATAATGCTTATAAATTCTTTAGGTTTAGCCCTATCCTCTCATATGAACATGATATATTTTTTTTAACAACTTCATTGTAACTTAGAAATTTTAACAATTATATTAAGGGAAATCAACGTAACATCTTCATTGCTAAATATAAAGCCTTAATATTATATTTATTTTTATATATTTAGTAGAAAAAAAAGTGGATAGAATGTTTGTATTGAAAATGATATTTAGAAGGGACAATATAGAAGATTGATCAAACATATTTATGTCACTTTAATTTATAATATTTTCCTTGAATAAGATCTAATAAACTAAACACTTGAATGTAGGTCCATTCTTCTGGGCATGAGGGTATGTTCCAATTCTACACCTTTGTGAGCATCATCCCTATGGCTATCATGCAAATAGTTGTCTATCTAGATAAAGTATGAAGATGACTATCATTTAAAATATCACTACCTGAATCCTCGCTTAATCAAAAGCTAAGACTAGGAGACATGTCTGAAGAATTCACACTGAGACAGGTTTGTTAACAGTTCACACATACTCAATAATTGTTGAAAAGATCCAAATGGAATGAATTTCATATCAAATTGTCATAAATAGGATTGAAGGATTGAGTTAATTAACTTAGCCATGTTGGATTAGAGTCACTTGATTTGTAAGTTCAATATTGAGTTAATTTATAGTTTATTTGTAGTTTGGAGATTGTTCCCCTTTTTTGTGATATTAACTACCCCTAATGTGTCCACCATAAAAGAAATTATATATATTTTGTTTATTTTAAAAACAAATATTTCATTTATAAGAAGCATTAATCATTATAAAAAACTTATATACATTTCAAAGTTCTATTTTGACTAGGTTCCATATTTATCATTTATGGAAGAATACTTTTGGGAAGTTTACCGTCGACATTGATCTTGATTCATTTTTTTAGTAATATTTTCAAGCTTTTTCATGTTCATGCTCAAAGAAGGTTCCCAACAAGTTTTGATGGACCTCAGGATGAAACTGTTAGATGAAAAGGCCAGAAGCTCAGTTGAATCATAGAAAAGGAGACATGTCTAAAGAAACCATGCTAAGTCAAGTCTGATAATGGTTAATGTGTACTCAATAATTGTGAAAAAGAGATAAAATACATATATTTTATATAAGATGATAAAAAATGAGATTTTATGAATCAAGCATTGAAAAGGTCAGAAGCTTGGTAGAAGTATAGAAAAAGAAGACATGTTTAAAGAATCCACATGAAGGCAAGCCTGATAATGGTTCATGTGTGCTCATTTATAATAAACACCAATCATTAAAAGGTATTTTTATAAATATTAGAGGTTTATTTTGATTGGGAACCATATTGATCGTTAATGGAAGATGTAGTTTTGGATATGGATTTTATATCAATTAATTTGTAAATTAAATATTGAGTTAATTTAATGCATGTTTGAAGTTTGGAGATTGTTTCCATTTTTTAATATTAACTACCTCTATTATGTACACCACAAAAGAAAGATATTTTTTGTTTATTTTTAAACAAATATTTCATTTATAAGAAGCACCAATCTTTATAAGAAAGTTATATACATTTAAGAGTTATATTTTAATTGGGTGTCATATATATCATTAAGGGGAGATAAAGTTTTGGATGTGGATTTGGTTTCTTCTTATTCAAAGAATAATACTTTTGAAATGTTTATGTTCAACATTGATCTAGATGCATTTTTTTTAGTAATATTGTTAAACTCGTTCATGTTCATGCTTAAATAAGGTTTGCAACAAGTTTCAAAGGCCCTTATGAAGAAAATATGCAAAAATTAGCATGAATATCTTCCAACTGAAAAGATAGAACTAGTTAAAACACACCTCCTAAATATTTTAATTATTCCTAAAAAAGATAAGACATTGTCTTGTAAAGATTTTTATTTTGTACAATCTTGTAAAGCATGGAAGCACTCATCTATTGGACTCTCAAAGGACATCAAGATTCTTGTTGGTATCTCATATAGGGAAGAATCCTCCAAATAATCACCTAAATATCAAATGGATAAACACTAATATAATCATTCTAGAGGCTGGGGAATTGAAGGATAGAGGAGTTTCCATCATTTTACGTTAGCCTCTCACTTTGAGATGGTCTCTTGCATGAGGATAATTTTTGGCATTTTTGTTTTATGTTTTCTATTTTGATTTGAATTTTAATGGTCACAAATTTGAAAAATATATGTTTTGTAAAGACACATTTTGAAGAAAAGTTTGAGATTTAGTGTTTAGCTCAATATGGATGGTTGTCCAGTGAGCTTCAAAGCCTTTGATTTAGTATTATACCCTCTGATTGTCACTATACCATGATAGAGATCTATTACATCTCTTAAGGATCATTATTGAATAATTCAAAAAATTGTGATTTGTGAATTTAGGAATGAGAGCTTAAGAACACAACTCAAAGCTACACCTTTCTAAAGGTTAAGAGATAGCTTGATGGAACCTTAAGAGATAGCTTGATGGAATCCTACTTAGTTCAGGATTTTCATTTTAAGAAGAAGATTTTATCAGAATATGTATTTATATTATACAATCAACATGTTTTCCAATGCAAGCCTTAAAGGGGGTTCCCTAGGGAAAGGTGTCTTTGATGTTTCTAATATCATTGTAATAAGGGGCAGGAGGGAGGATGTTCTCCTTGTTTGTATATTAAATTCTTAGATTATTGACTACCTAATGGTCATGATGTAGTTCTACTGGTTATAATGCAATTAAAAACCTACCCCCTCCTTACATAACCTTCATAATTGCTTTTACATATCAATAATATGTCAACATTTCATTTCATCTTGACATCAATAGTAATTTGTTGAAACCAAATTACATAGTGCATGACTAAAGTTAAACTAAGTCTCCAAAGACAAGACTTGTTGCCAAAAATATTTTCCAATGGACTCTTCATATCTTCACTTTCTAACTCACATCCTAGAGTCATATGGTTTCTTTGTATAGATATGGGTATCTGGAATAGAGTTATAGAAATAGATTTTAGAATTTTTAGAGTCGGACAAATTCCTAAAAAAGATCATACATAGTTTCAAGGAACTCCTAAAAATGCAAAAAAAGAGCTTGAAAATGCCTAAGTCTATAGTCGTAACATTTTGAGTTTCAAAACTAGAATCATAAGTGTATAGGGTAGTGCACAAGTTTGCATGGAATGAGGCCTTGAATGCGCGATTTCATGTTAGTGAAGAAAGAGTCAGCTCATGATCAGGTTTTAGAAACCTTATTGCAAGTGTACATAGTGAAAGGAAACATGAAAGTGGGTTTTAAAAACCTATTTTCAAGTCTACATAGTGAAAGAAAAAAAACAATTGGGTTTTATAATAAGGATTAAATATGTGTAAGGAAGAATGGCTTGTAATACGGTTTCTAAAACACCATTGCAAGTGTGTGGTCAATATACATGATACCTTGTAATTGGGTTTTAGAAATCAGATTGCAGTTCATTGAGTGAACTCCACGTTGTAGTTAGGTTTCTAAGACTTGATTGCAAGGGATATATTTCATTAGACTTGTGAGCTCCTTAAAATCAAGGTTTCAAAACCATATTAAAAGTGTTGGGTGTAATGTTTGACATTTAAATTGAGTTATGAAAACCCAACTAAATATTGGTAATGTAGAGAAATATGAGTTGATATTGGTTTTTAAATACCCAATTACATGGAAGTGATAATGAAATGTGCTAATCCAATTTTAAAACCCCACCAACATCTGATTATTACAATGATGAATTACAATTAGGACTTCAAACCCCGATTACAAGGTCTGATAATAGAATGGTAGAAGAATGTGTGGATTGGGTTTTTAAAACCTAATCAACAATTAATTCTATGCAAACGAAAATGAAAGTCATCGTTTAAAAACTCACTTTCTTATGGATAATGCAATTTGAAGACTCTTAATGTCGGGTTCCAGACCTAACTTTGCAAGTGCTAAACATTTTCAATTTCCAAAATTTAAAGAATTATAGAAAATGAAAGGATTGTACATAATCCAAACAAAGAGACTTTCCAAGGAAATAAAATGCATGTAAGAGCATCAAGGGATTGCCTCATTCCTAGAGTGTGCAAGTTACCAAATAGAGAAATCTTGTAGGCTTATTCCATAATTTTTACCTAGAAAAAATTGAGGATAACACTACCTATAGATTAAGTGAATAGTTTTAATTAGATAATTTTTTTCCATACCAAACATAGAATGAATTTAGCTAGACCATATATTTGACCAGAATTGTTTTTTTACTAATTCTTTTAAAATTAGTGCTTAAAAGTCAGTCAAAATTTGGACACAACTTTGTACTTTTAGTCATTGATAACTTTGAGCTTATGAATAGTGAAAATAACATATTATTTATAAGCTAATATTATTTAAAAATATTCATGTTAAATTCCAAATTAGGGATTTGATTCATATTTTAGATCATTTTAGCTGATAATTTAATAGATCTCTTATGATTGTTTTATTGCATGCATCTCCTATTTATTATGTTTTTTAGATTCTATTTTATAATTTTTTTTGAAAGGTAATATGACACTACAATAATTCATTGTAAATATTAGGTGGTTATAGTCTTATAATAGATTAGAGTCTATGAGTGAATTTGGAATCAATGATTATTGAATTACATACAAAAATGAAACATCACAAGAAAAAACAATTACTAAGTTTGAAAAGGTAGATTTCACTATAGAGATAATTCTCTTGCTTAGGTAAATCAACTATTTATGTAATGATAACAAAAAATTAGTGTTTGCATATTACAACAGGTTAATTGTTTAGTTAGTTTGTAACTATCGATGGTTATCACTATTGACCCTTTCGAACTATGTGATATGTTGGTTGTATTACCTTTTTTAAGGATTTATTTACATTAATAATAAATTGTTGATCAATCCTTTTCTCATTTTGTCCTCATGCGCACTCATTTTAGTATAAGAGCTTGTTGATTACGTGTTTGTGATGGAGGTGATCAGAGATTTGCATTGGAACAACTGAAAGAAGAGTTGTAATGCAATGTTCTGCCTATAGATGCCACGCTTGAATACTCTTCCTATGGATGCTGCACTTAATTGATGCTAGCCCTTTGTTTGTCATGATTGTGGGGAGCTTATAAAATTTTGAGGACAGTTTCAAGAAGAGGCTGAGCATATGATTAATAAAATCTCTACAAAACATGATTAAGTTCAGAAATGACTGGGGTATCGATATTGTAGAAGGAAGATGAGTATTTTTTTATACCATTAAAGAATCATCCTATGTTTTCATACTTCACTGTATATTGTGTTGAAAAGTGATGAGAGTGATAAAAAAAGGCATAGATAAGGCATGAGGACTTTCTATCCATTGCACATAATATTTTATTCACCATCTTGAAGGTGTTTTGAGAATGTAATTGTAGCTTAGGTTGAGATATTCATTTAAAGTTCTATTAATTGATGACATCCACCTATCAATTTTTAAAGTGACAAAGTTGCATATTATTTTACCACATAAAATTTTTGGAGTATTAAATTCTATTAAGAATATTTCAACAAACAACACATTATCCATTGGTGACACCTTGAATTGAAGACCTTATCATGTCACCTTATTCTTGTGCTTTCAGATCCAAATATCTCATCAATGGGAAGTTGAAGAAAAATAAATCTCTTGCTATGATTAAAGGTGAGACATACTATGGTGGTTTTGTAGTGCATATAAAAGACTTAGTTTCTCATGATATTGATGGAATATTTGTGCTTTAAAAACTAACAAAGTGACATAGAAAGCTAGGGCAAAGGAGATATGAGGTTTTCTATCATCTCTAGATAGCTTCTCTCTCAAAGATGATTCGTTCCATGAGAAGAATCCTATTTATGTCCATAAAATGTGAAAGCTTAAAAATAATTTCCTTGAAAGAAAGAGGGGTCTTGACATCATGATTATCCCTTCAAGTAGCAAGGAGAAATAAGGATTGATTAATGATTTGTCAAGCACTTGAGGAGATGTTCGACACACTAAGAGGAGATGTGGACTTTTAGAGGAAAGGCATCGCATGCGCATGCTTGTTTGTGGTGAATTACATAGCAGAGGTGAGGTTGTTTCAACCACACTTGAGGAGGCATTAGGCACACTTAGAGGAGATGTGTACTTTCAAAGGAAAGGTGTCTCATGTGTGATATTAGAGGAATAATTAGAAACACTAAGAGTAGTATTTTAATTTTGGAGGAAATGTATCGCATTGTGCATGGTATGTGGGAACACTCATGTTAGGCAAATTGTTTAAGGTTCTACAGTCATGAGATCCATTGATACAATTAGTTCAATGTTTCTTGGATAAGCAAGGAAGTCACGAGATCCAGTGATGTACATAGTTTGGTGTTTCTTGAACGAGCAAGGAGGATTGGTGAAGATGATTCATCAAAGTCTTTAGAAGGGTTAGGTTCAAAACCATTGCAATGTCTAAATTATTGTAATAAGGGGGAGGAAGGAGGTAATGTTCATGTATTATAATAAGTTAATGGTTTAGTTTATTTTTAACTATTAAAGGGTATTATCATTGGCCTTATTAAATTGTATGATATGTTGGTTGTTTGTCCCTTTTAAATCCGTTGCTTACATAAATAAAAATTATCGATCAATCTTCTACCCATTTTGTCATCATGTGCTCTCAATTAGACCTTCATCCACTGATTTCATTATAATATGTGTATATATATAGTTTTCTATATCGTTAAAAGTAAAAAAAAAATATCTCTCCAACTGCTACATATTTTATATTAGTGTCTTTTGTCTCAAATATATTTATTCACTATAGATAATTGCAATTATATTAATTTCCTCATGTTATATATTAATGTACAACAAGAGAGTTTTATACTAATGCATTTTTTTGTTACACCTAGTTAGTAATCTACCCTATAATTTTTTATTACAAACGATTGACTTCAGCATGAAAAAATTTAAAGTTGAACCGCAATAAATAGATTTTCTAAAGCAACAAAGTTGTAAAAGAAGTTCATATTATTATGGTTGCTATCAAGTGGCGTGCAATAAAAACAACAATCTAACATACATACATTTTTTCTAATAGACTAAGTTTACCTTCTCCGACATTACATGTTTCATATTAGATTATATTCATCTCAAATAAATTTCTTCATTATAGATATTTCACTACATTTATGTAAAAAAATAAATAAATTTTTAGACTAGTTTATGTCTTTTAGCTGCTACAATGGAACCGACAACACAAAAATTTAAACCAAATCTCATCAAAGAGAACTTGAAAGATTAAAAAGTTGTAATAGAAGCCAAGATTAGTTAAAACACATAATTTACATTCAACAAGCTACTATACACATTAGAGAGGTAAAATAAAGAGTAGGGCGCTAATCCTTCTTCCTTCCTCCTTCTAGATTATTAATAGGTTTGGGTTTTGGGCCTACAAATCCATATCCATCTACCCCTAAATCTACTCAATATACTATGGGGTGGGGGTGGGGGGGGGGGGGGGTGGGGGTGTTACATATAGAATTTGGTCGGTCAACTCTCTTTTTATCCTATTGCCAACCTGCCATATCGAGTTTGAATTCTTTGAATGAAAAGTAAAATATAGTTAACAAAATTTAACATCATAAAATAATGAAATTATATTTATGTTGACATCAAACGAATCACAACATGAAATAGATGTAATTTTTAATTTACAAACTTGAACTAAATGCAAATAATGCCACCCTAGCATGTTTTTCTACTCCACCTCCACCTCCACACTCTGGAAGTCAATAACAATGCAGAAAAGAAGGAACAAGCTTAGCACCTGAAATCCTTTCACTTTCAACCTTAACAAAATAACAATCTGCTCAAACTGTATCTGTGTTGAAATGAGAAGCTGAGTGAGGCTTTTTATAGGAGTTGTCAGAAGTTTTGAGAATATTCGTTATGCTATATGTGCAGGACAGATAGCTGCCGTTAATATGGACTTATACGAGTCACATGGGGATAGCTGGAACAGTCACCTCATACTTTCCCTCTCTTCTGTCGTGTTTCCGAAGTAATCACGTTCACTGCTGCGGCTGTAACTCATATCACATGTTACTTATTGTGACATGGGGAGCCCTTTTCCTACAGGACAAGCCGCAGGAAATCCCGAAACAAATCACTCTTCAGGACAAGCAGGAGGAGATCCCGAATCAAATAACTCTCACCTCCGAATCAAATAACTCTTCAGGACAAGCAATAACAAACAATAAACTCATCAAGTAGCAAGAGTTATACATTCAATAACGAAAGTAAATGTGAAAAAGTGCTTCATATTCACATAGTTCTTTTTCGTCGTGTCACACTTTTAGTCCTACCCACCAACCTCCTCATCCATCTCTTAAGAGGAAAGACTTTTTCATACATTTTATGAAACATACAATTATATTATCATTGTGCTATTGTTTATATGTGCAAGCTATATAGATTACAGCACTAAATACTGGGTTTGGTACAAAGTGACCACATTCTATAATTCCAAAGATTTGTCTTTCTTTTATATTTTTTTTATTTAATATGTTTTCTTATTCACTTTTTTTTTTCTTTTTATTATTATTATTATTATTTTTATTATTATTAATTAAATGTATAGCAATTTTCTTTGATATATAGAAGAATGAACAAACACTAAAATGGGCGCTAAGTGTGGAATCATATCCCTTAAAAATGTGTGTATAATTTATGATGCTACATCTAGCCCCTAGTTTAGCGAGAGGATGCGTCTAAACACATACTCACAATAATATAGAAGAAAGAGACATATGAAGAGAGAGGTGATCATGGGAAACACTTCAAAGAGACAAGACATCAACAATTTTAAGAAAACAAGTCCCCAAACCAAGGATATTAATACATACAACAATGTGCAAGGGCACATAAAATAAAAGAAAGAAAAACTAAGACTTAAATTTACTAAGGCTTCAAGTTAGCTAGTTGAAGAGACGTCAATAACTTAAATATCTCAACCACTAGTATCACACTCAAAATGCTATTTGAAGACAAAAAGTGGTCCCATAGGAAAAGAAAGAGTGCATATCAAAGATGAGATATGACTACATGCTCAACCAATCAACAAGGTGTATAATTTATTTAGACATAGAAAAGAATAAAAAATACAATTATATTATCATTGAACTATTGTTTAAATGTGTAAGTTATGGAGATTACATTGCACTAAACACTTTTTTCGTAGAAAGTGACAACATTCTATAATTCCAAAGATTTGTCTTTTGAAAAAAAAATTATTTAATACGTTTTCTTATACACTTTTTTTTTTCTTTTTTACTATTCTTGTCTTTTTTTATTATTTGCATAGCAATATTCTTGGATGTATAAAAGAATGAAAAAACACTAAAATGGGTGCTAAGTGTGAAATCATATACCTTAGAAATGTGTGTATAATTTATGATGCTACATCTAGCCCCTAGTTTAGGGAGAGTGTAAGTCTAAACACATACTCACAATAAAGTAGAAGAAATAGACATATGAAGAGAGAGGTGATCATGCGAAAGATGTCAATTAGATAAGAAATCAATTAATTCAAGAAAACAAGTCCCCAAACCAAGGATCTTACCGCATAAAACCATATGCAAGGGCACATAAAATAAAACAAAGAAAAACTAAGACTTAAAATTACTAGGGCTCCAAGTTTACTAGTTGAATCGACCTCAATAACTAAAATGTCTCAACCACTAGTATCACACTCAGAATGCTATGTGAAGACAAAAAAGAGGTCCCATAGGAAAATTAAGAGTGCACATCAAAGATGAGAGATGACTCCATGCTCAACCAATCAACAAGGTGTTTAATTTATTTAGACATAGAAAAGATTAAAATATGGAATTATATTATCATTGTACTATTGTTTATATGTGCAAGTTATGAAAATTAGATTCCACTAAATACTTTTTTTCATACAAAGTGACCACATTCTATAATTTCAAAGATTTGTCTTAATGTTTTTTAAATTTATTTAATACGTTTGCTTATACTCTTTTTTTTTTTCTTTTTTATTATTCTTGTCTTTTTTTATTATTTACATAGCAATATTCTTGGATGTATAGAAGAATGAATAATTACTAAAATGGGTGCTAAGTGTGAAAGCATATACCTTAGAAATATGTGTACAATTTATGATGCTACATCTAGCCTCTAGTTTAGAAAGAGTGTGAGTCTAAACATATACTCACAATAAAGTAGAAGAAAGAGACATATGAAGAGAGAGGTGATCATGGGAAAGAATTTAAAGAGATAGGACATCAATTAATTCAAGAAAAAAAGTCCCAAAACCAAGGATCTTAATGCATACAACCATGTGCAAGGGCATATAAAATAAAACAAAGAAAAACTAAGACTTAAAATTACTAAGGCTCCAAGTTAACTAGTTGAAGAGGCCTCTATAACTAAAATGTCTCAACCACTAGTATCACACTCAAAATGCTATTTCAAGAGAACAAGTGGTCCCATAGGAAAATAAAGAGTGCATATCAAATATGAGAGATGACTCCATGCTCAACCGATCAACAAGGTTTCTAATTTATTTAGACATAGAAAATAATAATATCATTGTACTATTGTTTATATGTGCAAGTTATGGAGATTACATTGCACTAGATATTGGTTTTGGTACAAAGTGACCACATTTTGTAATTGAAAATATTTGTCTTTATTTTATTTTATTTTAATTTAATACATGTTCTTATACAATTTTTTTTCCATATCAAAACTGTAAAAAACAAAATTCTAGAGGTTATCCGGCATTAAGGTTGAAATTAATTTGTCAAGTCAATTGTTTCTCAATTTTATCTAGTAGAGATAAACTTTTTTTTCAAATTTTATTAAACTCTATTTGATTATTAATTGAGATATACATATTTATATGAATTTTGTATTAGATTATCAGTTTATGTCCTTAAAAAATATCTATTATAATGATGTGCACAATATTAAGATTGTATTAGATACACACAACCCACTCTAGAAAAGTGTGTTGACTTCAGCATGACATCCAAGCTAGATTTTTTTTAAAATTCCAAGAGTAGTAGAAAGAAAATATGTCCTATAGCTCATAGGGTTAAGGAACATCCAAGTCATTTTTATTTAAGACAAAATAACTATGTTTTCTTAAAAAAAAACTATTATCCCCACTTTTTTCTTAAAAATAATGATTAATCAATTGAGTAATTTTTGAATAATTCATCTAGAACTAATAATACATATATCTTTGCCTTAAATATCACCCAACAATCAATATCTTTTGAGAGTAAAACTTACATATAAAAATGGGAACGAATTAGCTCATCTTCATTGACGATCACCAACTTATGTCCTCTAAATTTTGGTTAAAATAAATAGTTGTGTTATAAAAGAGTTACACCTATATTGTATACTATAAATTTAATGATATCAACTTTTTAGATTATATTGTAGGTGGACGGTATATATATCTTTAATATTTTTTATTTGGAATATTTTGTAGCATTCATTTTCCATTTTGGTTTTCAACTACTTTGTAATTTGACAGTTTTTGTTGTAATTTGTGTATTTGGTAGATGTTGTGACAACCATTTTGTAGTCACCTTGTTTAGATTATTTACTAAACCAAGGTTTTACCCTCGAATATCTAGAGTCAACTAGCACAAGACACCTTCCTATACTAGTTTGAATATTCTTTTGCTAACCAAACTCATAAATATTAACCCTTACTAGATCAAGAAGTTGTGTCTCTTCACTTCTCTTCACATATGATTCATGATAAGAAACACCTTACTAGACCTAGAAGTTGTATTTTCTTCTTTATTTTTGCATGCTATATATGTGTATAACTTACACAAATCACATTCCTCCCTTTGTCTTGACCTTTATATAGATTATATCCTAAGTACTTTGTGGCTTGGTATTTTATTTTATCTCTAATGTCTATGTGAAATTATTTGGATGTTATCATGTACTTTCCCAAGAGTATGAATGTAAGTTCATAATTATACTAAAGTGGGGGATAAATCAAGTATTTTAAGTTGTATCCTCATACAATTTTTATGTTACTTTAGGGCTTACTTTGGTGCTTCATATTTTATGCCCTCAAATTCAGATAATTTTACTCAAACAAGTTGTCATGTTTTTTATGTTTAGCATCATTTTTGTCTCCCTAGCCTATTTCAAGCACAAGGATACTAGAAAAGGATTTATAATTCCCCAGTCCATCTAGAATATTGCACTAGATTTCATAGTCAAGCCAAAAAGAGATCAAATTTGAACCCTTCAATGGTCAAAAAATGATGGGAAGGAAA
Source organism: Thuja plicata (assembly GCA_018584345.1). Taxonomy (NCBI): domain Eukaryota; kingdom Viridiplantae; phylum Streptophyta; class Pinopsida; order Cupressales; family Cupressaceae; genus Thuja; species Thuja plicata. The sequence continues at coordinate 3,740,061 of MU227994.1, read as the reverse complement.
ATACTTTGAATATTGGCCTTCATTAGGAATATCAATAAGTTTCATGAGGTTGAGTATAAAAGGAATGGTCACCATCGTCATTTATATCCTTAAACATCAACGAGAGGTAAAACATTAAAGATTTGAGGATTCAAGATGGTATCCTTGATTATGTTCATATGTTTGAGTGAACACATAGATGAGCTCCCTCCTAACAACATTAAACTTTCATAAAGACTTCAAAATAAGGATAATTCATAGAAAAGGTATATCATTTTTAATTGAACATTTTACTTAATATTTAGCCTCTACATTGTAGCGGAAATCCATGTTTTATACATTGTTTTTTTCGGAGAGGTTAATTCCTACCTAGCACTTTACTTAGGATAAAATCTATATGACCCAACACTATTTTCTCTCTTCTTTCACGTGCATGTATTCAAATTTGAAAGAGAAGTATTTTAGATTTATAAAGTGAAAACTGAGGCAAAGAGATTTAGACTTTATAGGAGCAAGAAACCTTTTCCATTATGGCTTAGCCAGATATTATGAAATATTTTTTTTATGAAATTTCAGATAGATGGTCAATGTAACATCTTGATTCAAGATTTTATTATGATATTTGTATTAAACATCTTTAGGACTCAATCACTTAGCTATAGTCCCACATTTTTAAGTCGATATTTTGGTGACAAGTTCCTTTATAATTCTAAATTCTGGATCCCCACTCAGAGTTTTCATATGTATTAAATGTAACTTTATGTTTTATGTTGATTATTGTTAAAATCACAGCTTTGTATCTAGTTCTTTCACTCTCTAAGACATATTGACATGAATAACTTTTATTCCTATTTTGCATAATTGGACTAGTGAACTGTATTCCCCAATATTACATAAGAATATTTAGGAGGTTTAGATAAATTTATCATGTGGTATTGATCTATTCATGACATTTTATGGCCTTATTAATTACCTAAGCTTCTTATCGTATCAGAGGTGGTGCAAAAAAAATCATTGCTACTCTAACTTATGGTACAATGTTGGCATGATATAGGTATTAGGCAATGAGAGGATAAAAATTTCTAAAGATGATTGCATTTCTTGAACAATGTCAAAATTTGGATTGGATTGATGAGTTTTTATAAATATTCTAAAACTTTTAAAATCTTGTGACTTTTAATAGTGGAAGGTGACCCATTTCATTCTTGAGAAGTCTCCAATTATTAGCATGAACTATCTTTCACACTTTAAATATCTTTTTCTGTTGGGACCACACAAGTCCGTTCAAACTAACTCAAGAGGTCTTGTTGTTGAATAATCCTTTGTCTTGAAACTTACCTTAGTTTTCTTACCCATATGACATTCATTAAAAATTGTATATTTTGGGGGTATGTGCAGGATCATGGTATGCCAAACAGGTCCTTAAGTGGCAATGAAAATTAAAAAAATTAGGGTTAGGCAAGTCCACATAAAAATTTCAACAAGTTATCAATATTATATCAAAAATATGCAAGAAGAGAATATATATAAAATTGAATGTAGTTTCTAAGATACCAGCCCTTTTTTGAAAAAAAAAGTATTCTATATGGTAAAAATTTCAAATTTCAATGCAGTAGTATGAAAATTTCAGGAAAAAGATAAGAAGTAGGTGTGTGTCTGACCACCTTAAACACAATCAAATCATAATATTTTTAAAAATATTTTAGATATAAGAATAAGACTCATGTCCGGATTTGAAACATATTTTTTTATATTTTTTCCAAGTAAATAATTAATTAGGATTTTCCTACTACAACTTTTCCAGAATATACGAAATCTCATGTCTAACCACCTTGACTTAGTCTAAACTTCATCAAATTGAAAATTTTTAATTTTTTAATTATTGTAGGTAAATCATAGAATGTAACTCAAGTTTTGGATTTCAAAAAAGTTATACCATTTGATAGTTATAGTTATTTTTCAATCGGTCTATCAACCAGGACTAAAAAGATGTAAAGTAGGTGTATGTCTGACCACCTTAAACACAATCAAATAATAATGTTTTTAAAATATTATAGATATAAGTAGTAGACTCATGTATGGATGTGAAACATATTTTTGTGTAATTTTTTTCCAAGTAAATAATTAATTATGATTTTTCTTCTAAAATGTTTCCAAAATATAAAAGCTCCCATGTCTGACCACCTTAACTTAGTCTAAACTTCATCAAATTGATTTTTTTTCATTTTTATTATGGTAGGTGAAGCATATAATGTGACATATGTTGGATATTTAAAAAAATGTTATACCATTTGAAAGTTATAGTTTTTTTTTCAATCAATCTACCAATCAGGACTTCTGCTCACATCGCCACTATTTGGCATACCATGATCCTGCACATACCCTTGGCTTAGTGATCTTAGGAATGCGTCCTACATATCCTTTGGAGCTTACCTTGACGATACTGTAAAATTTTATGTGGCCTAATCATCTATGCCACATCTATCTCTCATCTACTGGTCCTATCAATGATTAAGATGCATAGCATTTTTTAAAATTGTATACATTTCCATATGTCCTCTTACCTTCAATAATTATTATTTTATTTCTCCCTTTCATTACTTAACAACCTTTGTCCAGTCAAAAGTAATCTTTTACCTGTTGTCATACATCCAACTTACACTTTATTTTTAAACAATTTATGCTTTAATCCTTCAACATAATACACATTATGAGTTTTCGGCTATCCGCCAATACTAAGTATTCTTTTACCTTTGATTTTGATTGAATAATTGTCTCCAAACAAGATTGAACTAACATTCAAATCCTCAAGTTTTTAAAACTTTATCTTGTCTTGTATCATGTGGTTGGAGCACCCACTGTTAACAACGTAAAGGTTCTTTTATTATGCATGTAATGTTGCTTGAACAATCATACTTGATTTGTTTTATCATATTTTTTTCTGCACCCACTCTTGCTTGATTTCCTTCTTCTATTTCATGACACTTTTAATTTATATTTTTTTAGGTGATGCATCTTTTGTTATCTTCTTTTTTTTTAAGTTCTTAATCTACAATGCTTTACATGAAATTTTCTTTTATAATAGCTATAACATGTTATTGTTGGAAAGTGGTTCATTCATAAATATTCTAGAATACTTTATGGTTTCCATTTATGGAAACACATCTGGTATGGATGGTCACTTGGTGTCAAACACTGTTTTGGAGTTATAGCTTACAAAATGACTAAGTCATGAAAGCAGAATTAAAGAGTATAACAGTACAATTTTGGTCAGCAAACACAGTATATGATAAATGAAGACATGCAGCTTAAGAAAAGCTATGTTGGGATGTATATGACCTTCAGTTAAGGTCAATTATGTTTTGGTTTTGATCATAGTAGGCTATAATATGTTGAAGTCATGTGAAGATAAAGTAATAATGATATAGGACATATGAAAGGTTGTGAAGATTAAGGGAGTATAATGTGGAGTCCAAATGTGCTATGTTGGATTCAGATTGAGGATTACCTATGTTTTGTTAGTATATGATCTCCGACTTGGTATTTACCTTTTGTATAAGTTTAAACTCTATTTTGTAGTTTAAACTCTATTTTGTGATGCATTGGAAGCCGACTTCGCATATAATGATGTATATATAGGAAGATCTTTTTGTGAAGTGAAGTATGTAATGTAATGGAATGAATGTGATGGAATGAATGGATGTGAATAGATGAATTCAGTAGGATGTCTAAATCAGATAGATGGTTATGCGAGCTACAAATGTAACTACATAATAATAATAGATGATTTTATTGTTCACTTTGAGAAATCATTGTAACAGAATCATATTTATGATTGTATGAGCAGTGAGCTTACTATACCTTTAAGAATATTTTTTTATTCCTCTAACAAGGACATGTTCTAATGTAATAATCAGCTCCTAACAGGGCTAGGTCTCCTAATGTGGACATAATAATTTTAGTAAATATTTGTGGGTACCTTCCCCACTGGGGTTTTCCCTTAGCTAGGGTTTGCTTGAGAAGAAATTCATGGTGTTATGATTCGTGTGTTTTATGTTATGTTATTTTCATTTCAGCAATTATCTGGTTAAGTTGGAATTTACGAAGTTTAAGTTTAAAGTGTTGTAATACTAATTCACCCACCTCTCCCAATATTACTAAATCCTAACAACGGGTATCACAACATTTGGCCCTTAGAGAGAAAGTATAAGAGCTTAAGAGAGATCAAGATAGATTCTGAAAGTTTGGAAGAAAATTTTGAAGCAACACTTGAAAACCTTGATAAGGCTAAAGAAGATAATTGTGACTTGAGATTCAAATTGAAAAGAGTTGAGGGTTTCATCAAGAAACTGAAGGAACAAATTGAACTATCTAGGAGTCAGAGAAAATACAATATAGATAAGATAAAAGAGGATTTAGACAATGATACTTCCGATAAGATATTTAACAACTTTAACTAGAGAAAGATACTTTGAAGCTTGATCATGAAACTATTTCCTTTTAGATGGATAAAGAGATTTAACAGGTAAAGGATGATAGAAAGAAAATTGAATAAACCTTAAAAGATGCAAATATTCAGATAGGACAAATAAAGACTGAACTTGACCCCAAAATTGGCACCTAATAATCCTAATCAATTTTGGTGCTTTCCTTCAATTTTATCATCATCAAAGTCCTATTATAGTAGGAAAATTATCCTCCTAATTGACTTTAATTGACTTGGTCTCAAATGTAGAAAACCCGAATTTGCATAAATCTGACATTATATTTAATTCCTAAATTCTCAAGGTTTATTAGCTAAAAATCCCTATGATTAATTGATTTAATCCTAAAGTCCTAAGTGCTTTTAATTAAATTAATTCTACCCCCTTTATCAAATATACATAAAAGGAATTCAAGAGTTATTTAATTAATTGGATGAATTATCCTCAAAAGGGAATTCCATAATTCCATGTGAAAGGTCACTTATGTGGCAATAATTCATCCTTTTAATTAAATAATTCATGCCTTTTTGCCTTAAATGGAAATGAAGAGGCCACCGTTTCTTTTCAAGAAACTCTTCACCGTCTTTACATGGTTTTCAATAAATTGGACCCCTTTTTCTTCATTGAAGAGGATGATTTTTGAGAGCATCAAACTTATAGTCATATTTGCATTAATTCTTTCGTGCTTTTAAGTTTAAAATTGCATAATTAGACTAGTTTCAATTTGGATTAAGGATATGTTGATTTCATTTGGCAATTCCTTTACATATCTAACATCTCAATTTCATCTTTCAATTCTAGTTTAAATGCATTTCATTTCTAGATTAAGAGTATTTGCTTTCTTAGATTAATTGTAATTCGCTTCCATAGAGTAGTTGCAATCTCAGTTCTAGACTAGTTGCAATTTACTTTCATAGACTAAGAGCGATTTGCTTTCATAGATTAATTGCATTTCAATTCATAGAATAATGGCAATTTCATCTTTTCTCATGCTTTAGAAATCCTTCATTTTAGCAATGGTCAGGTTGTTGGCTCTCATTGTGAGAGTAAATTCAACATCCACAACTAATTAGGAGGCAGCAAGTCGCTTCAATTGAATTTGCAGTATAAAAAAATCATGTTTATATTTGTGAATTGAATGATTGAGTAAGGACTATGCTGAGTTTGTGCCTAATTTAGAGGACACAATTCAAGCACACACATTTTGGTGCCCACCGTGGGGCAGAAAAAATGATTTCTAGCCTCATTTTAAAACTTTTTGACTGTGTTTTGGGAACTATGTCGTACGTCTGTACTGCACTAGTACGGAGTATCATGCAAAGTTTTGCATCGAGCCGTGTGAATTTTTGCTCTCTATAGAACTCTGTCGCATGAAGAAATAGAAAGCTTGTGTGCTTTGAAGCACTTTCTCATGTGTAACGAAGTACTTTCTCGTGCGAACTTTAACAGACAGACACTTAAATTTCAAAATTTGTAATCTGCTATTTTTATTTTCTGACATCTATTTTTTGCTGTGATTTTTTCTGTTTCTGATTCCTGCTACAACATAACAGTGGCTTGCAGGTTCACTTGTCAAAGACCAAAAACTCTCTAACAATTTTCTTGCAGGACGATTGTGAAAGGCATAATTAAAACGTCATGTTTGTTTACTATTTTTTATTCACATAGTTTAAATAGGGCTTTGTTAAAATTTCGTAAGGATCCCGATAGAAAATTAGGGGAATAGGCTCTTCATTACATGGAACTGATGCCCATGGATGAAACTGAGACCCAGATGTTGCTAGCACGATGAATACTTGGGGAAGCAAAACAAGATAGCGAATCTTTAGCACTTCTACTTGTTAGGGGATTATGCTCTTCTCTCTTTGAGAGAATCAGAAACCCAAAGGCTTGTGGATTTGGTGGATTGAAACTATCTCGGTGATGAATATGCTTGATGTGTTTGGGTGAGGTGAAAAGGTAGAGAAGTATGCTCTTCTCTCTTTGAGAGAATCATAAAATCAAACCCTTGGATCCAAACCAAGTTGTGTCACCTTTAGAGGGCCTACCAGAAGTTGAACCTCTAGGAATGACCCAAGTGAGTACACACCTTTCACCAATGATTCCACCTCACTCTAATAAATTCTTCTTTGTTGTATTCTAAAGACTCCAAATCCATGATAACTTGTTTCTCATGAATTTGACTATCATCATGAGAAAGCCTTGTTTGTTGTACTGAGTGGCACTGCTCCCAGCCTTGCTTGGAAGGATGTATGAATTACAAGTGTTGGTGTGGCTATGAGGCCCTAGCTCTGCATCAGAGGCACTGAAGGTTATTGTGAACGGAAGCCTATTAAACACTCTTTTAGTTAGATGCCTAACCGGTTCACCTCCGAAAGGAGACATAATCTGTGCGTAGGGAGAGGGAAGAATCTCTCCCCTAGATTCTCGACATAGGTATGCACCTGGATGCTTGAAGTGGCATATGGCACTAGCCCCTATTTAAGGGTAACCTTTGAACATATATACTTAGTCCTTGGAAGTACCAAAAACATGGGCACTCTTTCGAGGGTGACACTGTTGTGTGAGATGCACACATACGCATAAGACAACGGGGCACAGATTTTGTCTTCTCAACCAATTTTCTCTGTTCGGATAATTGAGTGTTTTTTCTTGAGTCTTAAACTATTTGAATCATCATCAAACCAAGACTCCCATTGTTCTTCCAAGTTGCTTTGTCCTTGGTAGAATTGTTTACGACTACTGCTTACGTCACCACTGCTTGATTGAAACTTTGTGACTGTAAACGAATGCTTGTCACCTTGAAATAGAGATTGCTGATTTGTATCATCATAAAACTATTCCAAACCTAAAAATATTGTCAGAGAATAGTTCTTGCTATTTCTCAAAATCTAGTTTTTACCTCAAAAACTGAGTACGTTTACCAAAATCTGGTCTTTTCTCGCGCCAACTTTTAGAAACCTGACATTTTCTCGCGTGAGCTAGCATTTTCTCATGTGAAGTTTGGTACTTTCTCATGCGGTGAGGCATTTCCTCATGTGAATCTATAGCCTAGTGTCCAAAACAGTGACCTTTTTCCCGTTAACTGGTGAACTTTCTGCCTGATCTGTCTTTTGTCTGGGGTCTGATTACTTATTTCCTCATTGTCTGTAGTCTAAAACTAGTTGCTTTGAGTTGTGAACTAACTGATCCTTACTTAAACTTGTCTTGTCTCTTTGTCTTTGTCATATCTTTTTGTGTTTTCATATGTTGCGTCATGATTGTCATATCTCAGTTGTTCTAGCCATACTCTCAACGACTTGTGCCTGGTGCATCTCACACCTTGGTTGTTCTAGCCTGTTACCTCTTTTTTGATACCTCTAGAGATAGAGTTTTGAGTCAGATCTCAAGTTTCCTCTCGTATCAGCTTCATCTATGCCTATTACGACTAGGAGCGGTAATTTTTTTCCCATACGTAGTTCCGAAATAGGTAGAAGTAAACCTTGTAATCAAGGAAAAGGTAATTCTGAACCAATTATTCAAGTTGATAATAAAGAGGGATCCTCACATTCCTCTTCCCCATTTAGTATAGATCTGATTCCTAATCAGAAACTAGTGCTTCATTTTTGTTCTAATCCATTATTTCAAGATCAGCATAATCCATTTCTTTTAGATCAACTAGGCTTCAAAAATTCACCCATTTGGGTTGATCCTATTAATGATCCTCGTTTCCTTAGTATCCTTTTTCACACGTCAATCCTTTTGATTTTCCAAAGAGCACATTTGCAATGAGTCCTCCACGCGATACTCGCACTCATACTGAAGGAGTGCACACAGAACAATCTCGCATTGACAAGATGACATCTCCTTTTGATTACAAGCAAGGTCATGACCAATCCCAACATGAACAATGTCATCAAGAACAAGAACATCACCAAGGTCAAGATCAGACTTATAGTATTTATGAAATCCTTGGCAATGATGATGAGCCAATAACTCAAAATGACATAGACGCAACAAAGTATAATAAAGCTCTCATCAAAATGATGGAAATACTCCTCGCGAAAGACAAAGAAAAATACTTCTTAGATTTGGAAAAACAAGGGGTCAAGTTACCCGCAAACTTCCAAGTGGAAATGCTTGTCGCTAAGGAAGAGGAAAGTGAGACCTCCAAGTTGCATAAGATAATTCAAGACATGCAAGGTCAAATCAACCAACTTATGAAAGACAAGGATAAACCAACACAACAGTTTACAATGGAAAGTATCTGTCCTTTTTCGTTTGACAAGAGTATTGTTATGCCACCTTTTCCCAAAGGTGTAGAACTCCCCAAATATGACAAGTATCTAGGTACCACTGATCCTCAGGATCATTTAAGAGAATTTTGTGCCTTATCGATGGATTTTATACATGATCAAACATATTTGATGTGTCTTTTTCCATGAAGTTTGGGTGGTCCCACTATGGAGTGGTTCTCACGACTACCCACTGGTATCAAGACTTTTGATGAGATTGCCAATCTCTTTATGCAACATTATTCTCACAATATTCAACATCCTGTCAAAATAAGGGACCTTTGCAACCTCAAGCAAAGGCAAGGGGAACAATTCTTAATGTTTCTCCAAAGATAGAGACAACTTTGCACAAAGTACCCTCACAAAATACCAGAGTCTGAGAAAATCGATATATTCTTGGATAATCTCACCCCTAATTTTGGGTATCAAGTCCAACTTCAAGGTCCCCTTAACTTTGATAGTATGATAAAACAAGCAGTGAGAATAGAAGCATTCATGGTTAAAAAGGGTGAATTGACCTTGAATAAAGATAACAAACAAAAATCCTCATCGTCCAACAAAGATAAAGGAAAATTTTCCAACAAAAATAGGGATATTGTGAATGATGGGGTGGTCGATAACGTGACTTCAACTTCTTTGAAACTAGTCTTCAATCTCACCTCCGGTATACAAGCAACCAAAGCTATTGAAAATACTGCAACCAATACTCAATAGCCTTCTAAATTTTCTGGCAACAAACCTTGGGCAGTGCGACCGAAGCGTGAGCTTACTTCTTTGGGAGAACCACTCGATGTGGTTTTCAAAACTTTGGTACAAAATCAGATTCTTGCTCCTTTGGAGAAACATCTATACAATCTGCAATCATGACCTCATTGGTAGAATGAGAATGCTTACTATGACTACCATCAATACAAAGGTCATAAGACTTCATCATAAAGTCTAAGATTTGATTGACAACAAGGTTATCATTGTGGAGAATCATAACAAGAATTTGGATCATCAAGATTTAAAAGACCCCTTTCCTTGTCACAAGAAAGGTGAATCCTCCAACGCTCAGAATAATAATGCCAAAGTTAATTACGCACATACCACCTATGATAATGTTATCAACATGATTGAACCAATGGAAGTGGAATATTGCAATATGTTTACTGGAAAGGGAAGTGGGAATACTTCTAAACCCAGAATGATGTTTGTCTTGAGAGGCTCTGGGTCTCGATTATCGGCATCTGAAACATATCGAGATTGTGCAAATGTTGTTACTAGATCTCAAGCTAAAATCACTATCAAGGGTCCTAACCCTTCTACTGCTACATTCATGCCAAAACAAACTGTAGATAAGACTATTGTTGGCTCTGTTAACAAGACCACAAAGGTGGTCCCTATGCCACCTACTGCTAGTTATAGCATTCTTGACCAGCTTCAAAGGACCAATGCTCAGATAACTATTTTTGAGCTATTGAAGATCTCACCTGCTCATAGGCAGATTCTGGACAAAGCTCTCATAGAAGTGAATGTCCCCAAAGATATCAATTTAGATCAGTTTCAATCCATGGTGGGTCACCTGTCTTCACCGCATTATTTTTCCTTCTTTGAAGAAGATGATCACTCAATTAGTCACCCACACAATGCTCCTCTACACATAGAAGTCATGATAGGCAAACAGATAGTCCGCCGCATCCTCATTCACAATGGTGCTAGTCTTAATATTTTCTCCACTCATTTTCTTTCTCATCTAGGGTATGGTGAGGATTGCAAAAATAATTACCATTAAGGCCTATGATGAAGAAGAGAGAAAATCTAAAGGTCTAGTTGTGCTACCCATTTGGGTTGGTCCAATTGAAAGAGACGTCACATGTTAAGTGCTAGATCTTCCTCTTGCATATAATATCTTGCTAGGGAGACCGTGGATCCATGAGATGCAAGTGATTCCTTCCACATATCATCAGTGTATCAAGTTTTCTTTTCAAGGCGCAAAGGTGATAGTTCCCGCTAGTATGGGCTCTTCTTGTAATATCCTCACTCAATCAGCTGATAGTGTCATTCCAACTAATAGAGAATACACAGAACTTTGTGATGCCAAGCTCAAAGATATGGAACAGACACTGAAAATCACAGACATAGGTATGGGTGGATATCAAATAGAACCCGTACTATCTTTAGTAGCTCTACCTCTATCTCCCCATTCTTATGGGAGACCTTCTAAGAAAAATATATCTTCTACTACTCCTGAGGTGGTTTATGACAGTGTCTTTGTATGGTCCTCTACACAATTAGAAGATGAAGATGAGGATAGAGCTATTAAGGCTTGGCTTCACAAAGGAAAGAACATAGCTAAACAGACTACCCTGGCTCAAGAACTAAACCCAAACAATGAAGGTCTTAAGATTATGAAATGTTTTGGGTACAAAGGGAGTGGCCAAATAGGGGTGAATGGAAATGGGTTACTGGAACCTATACAAGCTATAAGTCAAAAGATAAAAGACACCACCAGTTTAGGTTTCAAAAAGATCCCATTTCATCTAGGGATCAATAAATTTGTGCCAGAAGTAGAACCTGCACCAAAACTGGAAGGTACAGCTGTAGTTGACACCATAGAAGATAGCTCAGATGAGGATTGTTTTCCTTATCCCATCCCTCCAGACCTGCCAGCATTCTTCCCTAAGCCAGATAAATTTGTATTGCATGTCAGAACAATAGAGAGTGACAACGATTTTGATAAAACCACTCCTCTTGATGCACTAACCTATGAACAATGGAAAGACTTGCAAGATCCTCACTTCCAAGGTGAAAGATATGTACCACCATAAATTCAAGAAAAGTTGGCGTGAGAACAAGCTGGTATTGCAAGAACTCCTAAACCTTCATGGTGCAAACACCCAAGTCAGATTTCAGATACAGACTCTCATGAGTATGAGTTTGATAGTTTGTTCGAAGGATCTTATGAAAAACTTCTCAACATAAGTGAGGGGTATAGTGGAAGGTCTAACAAGTCTGAGTCTATGAATGTTAACATGTCTTCTACTTTGGTCATTATGGATCAAAAGTATTCAAACACACCTTTGGATGAGATCGGTTTAGCTCTCAGCTTTCTAGTTAATGCTTTTGATGACCATACTGTGAACGCACTTGAACCTATCACATCTCTTTCCCTCCAACATCCTAAATTAATAGACTGGAATTCCCCTTCTTCATCCAATGAAGTCCTTATATTCTAGAATGATTACAGCCTAGCCTGCTACCTCCATGCTATGGAACCTATGACATCCTCCACTAGTGAAGAAAGTGTCAACATGACTGGGGCTGACATCAAGTGTCTTAGTCAGAAAATTAAAAGAAGAAAAAATAGGTGCTCTGATGGTGAAAACCACATTGTGGCAGTATCAGAGCTAAAAAAAGTTAAAAGAAAAGACATATCTAAAGGTGAAAACCTCTCTAAGGCACCTGAGGATGAGATACTTGATGTGCTTACGAGTCACTTTCAGGAACATTCATCAGTGTTGATTGAGCCAACTCAGCCGATAAATCTAGGAATAGAAGAGCATCCACACATCATTCATGTGGCCAAGTCATTATCTACAGAAGAACTTAAGGAGTTCACAGAATTCTTCCAAGAGAAAAAGATAAATTTTGCATGGACTTATTCTGACATGCTGGGTGTGGATCTTGATCTCATTATGCATCAGTTATCAATAGCTCCAGGTGTTAAACCAGTTAAACAAAAACTTAGAAAGATGTATCTGCATGTGGCTTTATTTATCAAGGTAGAATTGGAAAAACTTCCAAAAGCTGGGTTCATCTGAGTGATTGATTATGTACAGTGGATCTCTAATATAGTCCCAGTGACTAAACATGAAAAGTCTATCAAGGTTTACACAGACTTTAGGGATTTAAATTTGGCATGTCCCAAAGATGATTTTCCACTTCCCAATATTGACATGATCATGGACATGACAGTAGGATATGAGTTGTATTCGCTAATGGATAGTTTCTCTAGCTATAATCAAATCAAAATTGCACCAGAGGACCAAGAGAAGACCACTTTTACTTATGCATGGGGTACATTCTATAGGAATGTTATGCCCTTTGGTCTAAAAAATGCTGGAGCTACTTATCAAAGAGCTGTCACTACAATATTTCATGACATGATGGATAGGACAATGGAGGACTATGTGGATGACAAACTTGCTAAAAGTATGGATAGAAAGACACATCTCACTGATCTAGGTCTCATACTAGATCATATGGAAAAATTTAGGTTGCGTCTTAACGCTAAGAAATGTGCATTTGGGGTTACTTCAGGAAAATTATTGGGCTATATCATCTCTGCTAAAGGAATCAAGGTGGATCTAGCAAAGGTACAAGTTATAATGGAAATGCCTCCACCTTGTAACATCAAACAAATAAGAGGTCTCCAAGGTCATCTCCAATCTATCAGGTGTTTCATATCGCAACTAGCTGACAAGTCACAACCATTCACAAAAACTTTGCATAAAGGTGTGACTTATGACTTGAACAAAGAATGTGAACAAGGATTTCAACAGATCAAGCAATATCTAGCCAATCCACCCATATTGATGCCTCCCATTCAGGGGAAGCCTTTGATCTTATATATCTCAGCAACAGAAACATCCTTGGGTGCTCTCTTGGCCCAAGAAGATCAAAATCATAAAGAAAGAGCCATTTACTATATCAGCAGAACATTGGTTTCTTACGAAATGAATTATTCTGTAATTGAGAAGGCTTGCCTAGCAGTGGAGTTCACTTCCTAGAAGTTATGACACTACATGTTGGCTCACACTACAAGGTTAATCACAAAATTGATCCTTTGAAATAATTACTCAGTAAAGCTACCCTCACAGGTAGGCAAGCTAAATGGGTCATCCTCCTTAGTGAGTTTGATGTTGAATAAGTTGAGAGGAAAGCCGTCAAAGGACAAGTGATCATGGATCAGTTAGTAGAAGCACCCATTGCAGATCATCAACCATTAAAGATGGAATTCCCAAATGAGTCCATTATGCTTCTCACGCATCAGATATGGACAATGTTCTTTGATGGTTCATTCACCCAAGAGGGGTTAGGAGCTGGAATTCTGTTTATCACGCCTCAATGGTATTCCTTACCAAAGGCATACAAAATGATGTTTCCTTGTACAAATAACACTGTTGAATATGAAGCTTTGATCAATGGGCTAAAGATCACTATTGAATGGTGAGTAAATGAACTAAAATTCTTTGGAGACTCACAACTAGTTATCAATCAAGTGAATGACATTTATCAGATGAAAGATGAAAAGGTAGTACCCTATATAAAGATGGTTGACAACCTTAAGAAATACTTTACACATGTCACTTTTCAGCAAATTCCCAGGGTGGATAATAAAGTGGCTGATGCCCTGGCCACTCTAGCTTCTATGTTACAAATGTCAAAGAAGGATTTTAGACACAAGTTCTTAGTGGAGACGTTGTGCTACCCTACCTATGACTCCCCTGACTCTCGGATGATCTGTTCAGTCATTGGACATGATTCATCTTGCTACCACCACATCTACTCTTATCTCCATGACCAAATTATTCCTGACACATATACTAGAAATGAAAAATGTCACTGCATCCACAGTGCTTCACGGTATTTCATCATAGCAAATGACTTGTATAGATGAGGTCTAGACAATACTCTCCTTAGGTGTCTAGAACCTAATGAGTCCAAACACGCATTAGAAGAGGTACATGAAGGAATTTGTGGTTCTCACTCAAATGGTCTAACACTGACTCGTAAACTTATTAGAGTTGGTTATTATTGGCTTGATATGGAGAAGGAAGCTACAGAGTTTTCCAAGTCTTACAAACAATGTCAACTCCATGGTAATTTGATTCATGCTCCAGCCAAGGAGCTTATTCCTTTCATCACTTTCTGGCCGTTTCAACAGTGGGCTTTCGACTTAGTGGGTCAGATATATCTGTCTTCCTCGAGAGGACATAAGTAAATCATCACTGGTATGGATTATTTTACTAAATGGGTTGAGGCAGTACCTCTCAGTGTAGCTGATGGAAAATCTGTAGCTATGTTCATACTAAACTACATAATCTGTAGATATGGTGAACCTTCCTCTATTATCACTGACAATGGAGGACAGTTCAAGAAAAAAGATCTAACAAATTTATGCACTAAGTTCAAGATCATTCAACATTGGTCTTCTATTTATTACCCCCAGGGTAATGGACAGGCTGAAGCTTCCAACAAAATAATTCTCAAGATTCTGCACCATATGGTACACAAATTTGGACGAGATTGGCACCTCCACATCAATATAGCTTTATGGGCCTATCACACCAGTATAAGAACTCCAACAGGGTCCATGCCATGTGCTTTAGTCTATGGTGCAGATGTAGTACTTCCTATTAAGGTTGAGATTCCTAGCTTGCGAGTCTCTCTAAAAGGCCTCATTACTCATGATGACATTAGAATATCTCGGCTACAAGAGCTTGAATTACTGGATGAACGTCAGAAGGTGGCGTTCGATCATCTTAGAGCATATCGAAAGAGGATATCAAAGAGGTATAATAAGAAAGTTAGACCAAGAGACTTCCAAATGGGTGATCTCGTCTTGAGGGAGAACCCTAAAAATTAGCAGCAGCAGACTCAGAAGGGAAAGTTTGAGCCAAACTGGCTTGGTCCTTATATTATTACTATAGTATTTGGGTCTGGTGCCTATCATATCTCCACTATAGGAGGTGCAAAACTCAAAGAGCCCATCAACGCTCTTCACTTGAAGAAATTCTACAGTTGAGATATCTTTTGCATGCTCATGTACATACTTTATTCTGAAAAAATCCTAAAAATTGAAAAATGTCCTCAAAAATGATCATCTTAGTGAAAACCTCGCAAACAGGAACTTTGATGTATCTATTATCCTAGTGAAAACCTGGTAAATAGGCATCTTGATAATACCAAAAAAATGACAAATAATAAAATACAAAAAAAAGAAAAGAACAAAAAAATTGAAAAAATGAAAATACAAAAAAAGAGAAAAAGATAAAAATGTGCCATTGGTGAAAACCTGGTAAACAGGTTTCATGGTAGCAGAAATAGAATTTCTGCCAAGATGGTGAAAACTTGGTAAATAGGCACCTCTTGTTTCACAATGCTTTATCTTTCGCAGCATCTCTTGGCTTTCTCGCAGTTGGTCTTCTGCTTTCCCGCTTTGGTTTGCTTTCTTCTTTAGTTTGCTTTCCTGCTTTAGTGTGCTCATGCTTCTTCTTTCGTTCATCTTCAAGAGTTTTTTCGACCTCACATGGATTGAAACTAGTCACACTCGAGGGAATTTTCCTTGTGTAGGGGGCATTGTCTTATCTTTTTGGAGTCTTTCTCCTTTTGCATCGGTCACTAGTGGATCTCACTGTGTCTGCCTACCGATGCTTCGTAGCACTTTGTCTCTTCTTGAGACTCTTTTTCACATCAATCACCAGTGGTTCTCACTGTGTCTACCTATTGATGCCTTGATCTCATTATCGATATTTATACTTGAGAATCTCCCTTGCGAAAATCACCAGTGGTTCTCACTGAGTCTGCCTACTATCGCTACTTCTGAGATTTCTCCCATCATCTCACTATCTGTTTGTTCGGCTTCAATCCATTCATTACTTGGGGGCATGGATCCCCACTTCAATCGCTCTTCTATTTACACTTGAGTCAGTAATCTTGTCGAAGGACAACTCTCTATTGACACAAACTGGTGTTTTTCAACACCTTAATCAAACAATGTTTCTCAACACTCTCTTTGGATGCATCTGTGTTTTTTTAACACACTTCGGATATCTCGCGACGTAAACATCTCTCGATAGAAATCAAACAAATTGCACTCACAAGAACAATAGTGTTTTTCAACACCCTAAACATAGACACATTCGTAAGCCTTGAAACATACTGAGATATGATTGACTCTTTCTTTGTATTCTGTCTGTTCTTATGAATCTCACTAACAATTTCTTTGTCTACTACTTGTTGGTGTGGTTTCGATGATCCAGCAATGTCAAATAAACAAGGTGTATGTGATAAAAGATTTTGCATTAAGGTGGAAAAGCCTCACATCCCTCTATCTTATTTATTTGTATGCCAAGGGGAGGTTGAAACTATCTCCTGAACTTTTATTGCTATGTTTGTTTATTTGTGAACTTTTACTATATCAAACTGGAAACAATGTTCAAGTCACCTTGGCTTTTGTGCCTTGGTTCTTATGTTCATTTCCTACATTTTATCCAATGAAAGTCATATTCATATTCTTATGGTTGCAGCAGCACCAGTAGGGATTGTATTGACTCCGATGATCCAAAAGCACTCGATGATGATAAATATGATGAGTCCAAAAACCAAGTCCTAGGATTGCATTTAGCTTAGGCTTGCATTGGCATTATAGGCTTGCATTCACATTTTATGGTTGCATCATGGTAGTTTTGATGCTCTCTTCATTCGTCTTCTCATTCTTCAAGGGTCCTCATCTTTCATCATGGTTTCCTCTAGACTGTACAAGTGTCTAGTCTTCACTCTCGATCTTCGTTCGTGTTCTTTTGGTTAGTACCTATTGTATATTGAAAATATCCTACATGAGATGATTAGTACCATTGCATTCATTGCATTATATTCATTTCCAAAAAGTGCATTTCCATACATTCATTTGCATTTATATATATCCATAAACATGTGCATCCATTATAATCATAAATCAAATCATACATAACATTTATCCATCTAACATTTATCATAGAATTTTCATACATCAATAAAACATGTGCATAAACATTTGC
>MU227994.1:3711711-3722143 GCA_018584345.1 Thuja plicata | reverse complement strand
GGAATAAGCCATGCACCAACATACTCTGTCAAAGGATGAATCTGATCCGCTACCTCAAGCACTAAAATAGTTTACGCAACATAGTAGTAAGAAGCTTGAGCAACCTCGTATCTAGTCTCCAACTATGATCTAGCCAGTGCCTCTCGCAACTCCTGAATCTCCCAGTCTCACTCTGATATCCATGTATCTTGAATGATCACCTATGTATGGAGCTTGTCACACTCCCTCTGAGACTGTGAGGCTCTCTCTCTGACTCTTCGAAGAGCCTCCTACAATTGTGCTACCCATCCTCCTACTGGTGGGTCAGTTAGGACAACATCAGCCATAATGGTATCATCTACCTGCTCAGTGGTCCTGTCCTGACTACCACTAGGCCTAGCACCTGCATTTCATCCCATGGGTCTAACTGGAATATTAGTCTAAGATGTTTGTGGTTGTACAACTCTCTCCTACTACTGTAAGGGAGGTTGCTATCCCTATGGGTGTTGTACCTAGGGAGGGACCTGCTACTATGGTGGTGGCCGTACCACCTGCTGTATTGGTGCAATTGGAGATGTGAACCTAGGTAATGGATGCGCTAACATATGATCTCTGTATGCAGGTGTCGCACCTACATTCGTCATTGTAGCCATATAATCCCACCTAGCTGGTGGCACCCATGTGTCTATCATGCTGCAGCCCCTGTCCAGTTGTCTCTGCCAGCCCTTCTTCATCTCTTCGATGAATCATGTGTATGTACAATACTCTAGAGACACCTCCTGTGGCCGCCCGAATTGGCGCAATAAGCGCGTAAGCAAGAAATGCTCAATGACGGTAATGGTACATCCTATCAGAGGATGCGAACAAAACATGTATGATAGCTCATGGCAAGAATCATCCCACACATCAGTGGTTGGCCAAGGTCACCATATGACTACAGCCATATCATCTATCTGTGATCTCCACTGCTTGATCTTACCCAGCGCGGGTTGGGTCATTGGTCCTGCATATCTGTAAATGTACAGCTCTAAAGGCTGTCATGTATCATGGAATATTGGCCTGCATATGGGAAGGTGCTCCCAGGCCCAGATCTGTAGTACAATGACTCCTGTTTCCATTGTATGGGCACCTTTATACACAATCTCGTGCATCTCATGGTACATCTGAGCAAGCATGCACTCACCCCATCCAAAAGTAACTACAGGTGCGGCTAGCATCTTCTACAACATGAATCCCCAGCCGCACTCTAATCCATGCTGACCACAGTCAGTAACTAAATGGAAACTCAAAAATAGTGCAAGTACAATTGCCAGGGGATGATCTCTACCATAGCTATGTATCAACTCCTCCCATGAGATGTCCCGGCCCATCACCAAATCATCCTAAAAAATGGCTCTCAAAGTTGCTATACCCTCTCTAGACTGTGTGTTGTACTCCTCATGAGCTCCATGAAAAGGCACTCTCAGAATCTGGTATACGTCCTCAGGAGTGACCATCATCTCCCCCTGCGGCAAGTGAAAGGTGTTCGTCTCCAAATGGAAATGCTCAACCAAGGCACCTAGTAATCCATGATTTACCCAAATATTGGGTACATCATAGAGGTAAGTCAATCCTAGCCCATCAATGTGGGCACTGTCAACATCTGATAATCTCTGGAGTAACTCACCCATGACAGGATGATGTGATCAAAAACCGATGTCAGGGATATCAACCTGCAAAGCAAGCGATGAAATTGGATCAGTACCTCAACATGATGATTTTCAAAGCAAAAGACAACAACTACAACTATGGACATATCCTATACACAGGTTTGAGATATTGCAACTGGCTGACTCTGTGACGCAAGAAAATGAAAATTTTTAAATTTTAGGCAGTCTTCTAGGTGAGAAAACTCTTTTCCCGTGTGAGGAAACTCTGCTCCCGTGTGATCTTTCTGACTCGCACAAGGTGGGATGTGTTCTTGTGTGAGATTTTAGAAATCTCACATGGCGCAAGCGCACTCTTCACACGAGTGCATGGGAGGGGCCCATGCGAGGAACCCCTGACCCACGCAAGGAAAGAGATTCCTTGCGCAAAAGGCGACATGGGCTAGCACGAGGAAACTATTTCCTCGCATGAGCTTGGACGTGACACATTTAAAAAGGCCTAAAAACATGCTAAATGCTAAAAATTGATAATTCTTTTCTGAAATACAGGATCAAGTTGGGATTACTTACAGGTGTGTCATACTCCACTAGTCGGTTGTGTCGTTAGGAGTGCTCAAATCAGTGTGTGTGGACGGGAATGCTATCTATGTCAGTTGGAGCCCTCGCCATCACTAAAGTCAAAGGTGAATAATGATTTGAAAATGACCCCTCTAGCCTTATATAGTCTTTGACCTAATTTTTCAAAGTGCTCCATTTTTCGTGAAAATTGCACTCTTAGATAAATGGACCATTCTGAATTCATTTTCCTAATCGAAATCGAAATCTGACACTCCTAAGTAGCTCAAAATAGCATTTTAAAATTTTGGGACTGACGCGATCGAACACTTGTGCAGTCAATTTTATGACGTCGCTTTCTTGAGAGGATTATCTCTTGTTATCATTTCCTCAGCTTCTGCAATCTTTTCATCAAAGTCAACTCTAGTCAATTATGGTCAATTATGGTCAAACCTAGTCAGTAGGACTTCCTGATCGCTCCAAATCGATTATGTGGATTTCTCTAGATCTTCAATCTTATCTACGATTTCTCGCTCTCATCATTATGATGTGTCATCTTTCAATTTTTCTCTTGAGGGGGCAAGATGATTGTATCATTGAATCTTTTCGCATTATCAGTCTGAACTGAATCAAAAGTCCCCATCGCTAGGGGCATTTCATCACCTGGGGCATATTCAATTTTTTGTACCTTATGGTCAAAATGGATATTCCATGATCTTGAATCTCTAGGGGCATCTTGATGTCTTGCATCTTGTCATCTTATTTTTCTAGGTATCTGAGAAATCTAACTTAGATCCTCAAGGATCAAGCTTCGTTCTGAAGATAATTGTTGAAATCTCATTGGGTATTGGGGCAATCTAACCCTAATTCCTAAAAGTTACACTTCATTCTGAAGATGGATCTCAAACAACTCTTTAGACTATTATCTAGGCAATCTAACCTAGATCTCAGAGGGCTAACCTTCGTATTGGGGCAATCTAACCCCGATTCTGGAGATAGTCCTAGATCTTCATTAGCTATCAGTGGACATTGGGGAAATCTAACCCCGATTGTGATCTTCTCTCAAATGATTTTTCTTTTCAATCTGATCGGTGTCTTGGCAACCTAACCTAGACTTCCAAAATCTTCATCTTCACTTTAGACTATTCTTTGAATCAATGCGCTGCTCGCACATCAATTCAAAGAGGGGAAAAATGTAACACCCCAAAATTGGCACCTAATAATCCTAATCAATTTTGGTGCGTTCATTCAATTTTCTCATCATCAAAGTCCTATTATACTAGGCAAATTCTCCTCCTAATTGACTTTAATTGACTTGGTCTCAAATGAAGAAAACCCAAATTTGCATAAATCTGACATTATATTTAATTCCTAAATTCTCAAGGTTTATTAGCTAAAAATCCCTATGATTAATTGATTTAATCCTAAAGTCCTAAGTGCTTTTAATTAAATTAATTCCATCCCCTTTAGCTACTATAAATAAAAGGAATTGAAGAGTTATTTAATTGATTGGATGAATTATCCTCAAAAGGGAATTCCATAATTCCATGTGAAAGGTCACTTATGTGGCAATAATTCATCCTTTTAATTAAATAATTCATGCCTTTTTGTCTCAAATGGAAATGAAGAGGCCACCGTTTCTTTTCAAGAAACTCTTCACCCTCTTTCCATTATTTTCTATATATTGGACCCCTTTTTCTTCAATGAAGAGGATGATTTTTGAGAGCATCAAACTTATAGTCAAATTTGCATTAATTTTTTCATGCTTTTAAGTTTAAAATTGCATAATTAGACTAGTTTCAATTTGGATTAAGGATATGTTGATTTCGTTTGGAAACTCCTTTACATATCTAACATCTCTATTTCATCTTTCAATTCTAGTTTAAATGCATTTTATTTCTAGATTAAGAGTATTTGGTTTCTTAGATTAATTGCAATTTGCTTCGATATAGTAGTTCCAATCTCAGTTCTAGACTAGTTGCAATTCACTTTCATAGACTAAGAGTGATTTTCTTTCATAGATTAATTGCATTTCAATTCATAGAATAATGGCAATTTCATCTTTTCTCATGCTTTAGAAATCCTCCATGTTAGCAATGGTCAGGTTGTTGGCTCTCGTTCTGAGAGTAAATTCTACATCCACAACTAATTAGGAGGAAGCAAGTCTCTTCAATTGAATTTTCAGGATAAACAATTCATGTTTATCTTTGTGAATTGAATGATTGAGTAAGGACTATGCTAAGTTTGTGCCTAATTTAGAGGGCACAATTCAAGCACACAAATTGACCACTACAAGAACAAGTATACAAAATTAGAGAAATATAATCAGATCATAAAAGGAGAACTTGTTGAGGCAAAGAAACATATTTAAAAACATCATTCAAGTAGTAATAATATTGATGAGCAGAGAGATAGACAAAAACCTAAAGGAGACATGAATGGAGTTGGCTTCAATGAAGATGAATGTTCAAAGACTCAGGAAGAAAAATTAGAAGTAAAGACTGGTGGAGAAAGACCTACTCTTAAAGAACATAAAGATCAAATCATACTTTTGAGAGGTACATGTTCTAGATGCAACAAGATTAGACACATGAAGAGAGACTATAAAGGTAAAGCTCCTTACAAACCCTTTTGAGGATATTTTTTTCATTTTAATGAATTTGGACACAAGAAGGTAGAGTGCAGGTAACATCATCAATCAAGAATCAAGAAATATTTTAATAGGGAAGGAACATCAGCTAAGATCACATGTTACAATTGCAATAACTTTGGGCACATTTCAAAGTATTGTAAGTTGCAGGTTAATCAGAATAGACCACCTCCTACATGCTACAAATGTTATAATATAGGAAAAATAACATTGTTTTGGAGATACAATAGACCTGAGAACAGAAGTGGTCCTCCACCTATTGATATAAAGAAGAGTCATAGTGATGTTAAGAGTATTGTAGAAGAATTTAACAGTCACTTAAGAAAAGAAGATAAACAATGGTAAGGTATGGAAAGTAAAGGAATGAAATGAGAAAATGGTTTAGGGAGAGTCAGAAGATGCTACTAAGTCTTTGCCTACTACGAATATTTCTACATGAACATAGATGGCCAAGTATGGCCTTAGGGGGAGCATTGGAAATAAACATCAAATATCTATCCAGCCCCTGACTGTGCGGAATAAGCTCTTGCGAGATTAGATAGAGTATATAGAGATATTATGGAGCTTATATATGTGATCCTATATCCTTAAAAATCTATATCCTATGATTGCCAGATTGTTAATCAACTGGATTATGTGCAGAGATGATTTTATTAGGAACTATGTCATTTCTTTACACAATGAAGTATAAGTTCAAATGAAATAACTTTTCTGAACATCATCCAAAGAACAGAGCCTAAGGAGAATAGGTATTTGACATAAGAAGAAAAGAAGCAATTTTATTGAATGTTTGATTGAAGCATAAATTCACAAAATCGATAGATAAAAGGTATTTAGATCATTTGTGAAGATTTGACTATGGATACTCTATTGATTTTTTATGTCGTCGAAAGTCCTAGGTATAAATTCAAGAAACACATGTTCAAATCAATTGAAGATGATCCTGAAGGTGAGCTTTCACAAACACCCTACTATGTTCTACTTGTCAAAGACATTAGGGATTACATTCACTATAAGTATGAGTCTTTGGGAGACTTTGAGATCTATAAAGAAATGAAGGACATGATTGGAGTAGATGGTTAGACGAAAAGAAAGTTTGTACATCTTGAGAACCTTAGTATAATGCAAATAATTGAATTCTACAAATTTGATGAAGATGCATGGATCAAGATCATTTCGATCATAGTTTAGGACAAATTTATTTGGCTTAGATATCAACCAGTGAGATTTGCAGTCACTTAATTCATGTTATAACACGTTTGGATAACTCTGGTGTTATACCTGTCGTAGAGAAGAACAAAAAGAAATAGGTGGAAACCCTAATGCATTTGCAATGGGATATGAGGAGATGACAATTAATGAAATATTTTAGAAAGATGTTATATTGGTTTCAATGATTATAGGTTATAAAATACATTACAACAACCGACCTAACTCAGTATTAGCATGAGTGATCATGGTGGCATATAGAATGGTAAAATAAAATCTTAAGTATAACCTTTGCAAAGTACTTACACAACATTTTTTGGAGAATGTGAAGAATATCAAGAAGGATAAGTCAAAGGCATTTAGGTTTGGGTCTCTACTGATGCACATGTATATTCATATTGTTCATAGTTTTCCTTGTATGCACCCTAAAGATTGGAGGCATAGTGAACCCACTAGAATTCAGATCACACAGAGCTATAGAAGACAAAACAGTACTGGGTTCATGGTGAATTATTTAGAATGATCAAAATATTGTGGAGACAGATGAAGGAAATAACGAGGATCCCTGAGGCATTTATAGAAAAATACAAGGGTACAATCTATTTCATGGTTGAAACTGATTGTGTTTACTTTGAGGTAGTACAACCTAGGATGAAGTGGTGTTATCCTCTAGATATCAAGTCAGTTATGAGGTCTTGACTGTGTAAGTAGAACATATTGTATCCTAAGAAATTGATCCATCCGAAGAAAGATGTGGTACCTATGAAGAGAAGTCTTTGAAGATAAAGGAAGAGCAGACTTGAGCTGTAAGAAAGAGAAAATTAGAAAATATGGTAGATGATCTAGCAACCAAGGCTGGTAGAAATAAGGAGGAGATGAAAGAGATAAGAAAGAAGATGATAGAAAGTTATTCTGTTTTGGTGAGCACTGCCCCTGCAACCCTCCCGCCTCCAGAAGTTGATAAGGTTATCAGTACACCCCCTACTATGTTTAATATACTTGAGACTAAACCTAAACTACCAAAGAGAACATCGCAGGAAGTGAAACTCATGGAATTTCCTAGAAGGAACACAAGCTCCACCAAAAGGACTCTTCGCCTAAGAAAATTAGGACAAAAATTGAAAAGAACAAGGCAGAAGAGAAGAAATTTGTAAATAAGAAGGGAGGAAGAGAAGAGCTCATTGATGTGGAACAACTCTTGAAGCGTGACATAAAAATACTAGATAAGAGAATAATTGAGTAGGGAAATCTTGACTCATTGATTAGATACTATGAGAGGTATGAGTTATCTCTTAAAATTTTGATTGAAGACATGGTAATAAATCATTTACTTGTTTTAAGAGGAACTTGTTAGAAGTAGAAGAAAGTATATGAGAGGAACTTTATGAGAAATTAGAAATAAGGAAATGATTAGCACAAATAGAAGATGAAGTAATTAAAGTAAAAGTAGTTCAATATATGTTACCTTTTTTAGTAAAAGAAATGGAAAAGATATTAAATGCTTTGAAACCTTCATTGAAAACCAAGTCAAGATTGGTGAAGATAATAGGGAGAAAGTATGAAGAATTTAGTGAGGAAACACAAAAGGCAATTGATAAGGTTTTGATGGGAACTGAACCTGAGAAGTATTCACCTCCCAAGCCTACTAAGCCTAAAATTCTAAAAGGCAAGTCATCAAGAATAGAAGATGTAAACCTTGATACATCATAGGATGAAGAAAATAGCCATTTTATGAGTACTAAGAAACCAAATTTTTTTTTTTCTAGTGTGCCTATATGTTTGGACAATTCGTAGGATGTTAGTTATCCTTTAGAGAATAATATTGACATTAATGGAGGAAGCATTGATCTAACAGTGACAGAGAAAGAAAAGCAGAAAGTGAGCGAAGTTGAAATAGTGAAAGAAGACATAGATAAAGTTGAAATGAAACAAGAAACTCATGCATTTGTTTCTCCATCTTTATTGTTGGAATGTGGAGATAGAAAGAAGAACATAAAGTGAGTGAAGCTGAAATAGAAAAGGAAGGACTAGATAAAGTTGAAGTGAAACAAGAAACTCATGCATCTGTTTCTTCATCTTTAGTGTTCGCAAATGGAGATAGAACTCTGAACACTAATGTTGAGAGTATGGATGAGGATGAGTTTATGAAGCTGTCCTTCATCCTATTTGCGAAAGCGAAGGAGAGATCTGAGCAGAAAGGTAAGAATAATTCAATGGTAATGGAAAAAAATGTTGATACTTTCAATAAACTCCTACCTATACCTCCTTCTTTCTAGTCCAAGGACAATCTAGATAATTTTAATAAGGTATTGGATGACTTTGACAATCATTATGAGTCCTTAGATAAGATCGTTGAAGAAAATGCAAAGAAGAAGTACCTTGCAAAGAAGTTGGAAAAGGTATGCAAGTCTATTTCTTGAGACTTAGGGATATTGAGAAAAAAAAATATCTGAAGTAATGAGTTGTGTGTCGCATGGCAGAAATTTATATAATTACTGTATGAATCTTATGAGACACATTAAAAACATTCAGGGAATAATAGTAAAGGACAAATAAACTCTGTACAAGTTGATGAATAGTTGTGAGACCTCCTCACATACCATATTGGAGTTAGACAGAGAAGTGTCTAGGATATTGGATAAATTGTGTTTTTTAGATATAGAGAAAGGGAGTGTTGTGGGAAGATTTGGTATGTTGAAGAGTTTAATTACTCCTAAGTTATGAATTCTTGAGATCCACATTCTAGAAATGCAGAAAAAGAGCATAGCCTCACTGGATTCATGCTTACCAAGACAAAGTCAACAGAGACATCCTCTTTTGAAGTGAATGGATTGATTCATCTGAGTCAGATACTATTAAAGATCTAGTTAGAGGAAGTGAAGATCTCGGAAAGCTCATGCAAGGATGTGCTATAGATGGTATAAAGTATTTGGTGAGAAATTTTGTTATTCCACATTTTCTATACCTTTGTTTTTGATGTCAAAGTAGGAGAAGAGAAGATATGAAAAATGTATAGATAAGAGATAGAGTAATATGTAACGGAATTATATAAGTAAAATGTATATTCTTTTTGGTATTGACACTTTGTCATTTTTTGCTAAGTGTTGCCATCAATGCCAAAGGGAGAGATTGTTGAAAAGTGGTTCATTAAGGAATATTCTGAAACACTTTAGGGTTTTAATTTATGGAAACACATCTCATATAGATGGTTGCTTGGTGTCAAACATAGTTTTCAAGTTACAACTTTCAAAATGACTAAGTCCAAAAAGGAGAATTACAAAGTATAGTAGTAAAGTTTTGGTTAGTAAAAAATAGTATATGAAAAATGAAGACATGGGAGCTTAAGAGAAATTATTTTGGGAGGTATATGACCTTTAGTTAAGGTCTCCTATGTTTTGGTGTTGATCACAGTAAGTTACAGTATGTCGAAGTCATACAAAGACATAGTAACAATGATACAGGATAGATGAAAGCTTCCAATGATTAAGGGAGTATAAAGTGTAGTCCAAACGTGCTATGTTGGATTTAGATTGGGGATAACCTATGCTTTGCCAGTGTATGATTTTATACTTGGTATTTATATTTTGTATAAGTGTTAACTCTATTTTGTGATGCATTGGAAGATGATTGGACATATATTGAAGTATGTATGGTAATGGAATGAATGGATGAGAATAGATGAATGCATTGTGATTTCAGAATTAGACAGATGATGATGCAAGATACAACTAGAACTACCTAAGCATCGAAGATGCTTGTATTGTTCACTATTGAGAAATAATTGTAATAGAATCATATTTCTAATTGTATGAGCAGTGAGCTCAGTATACCTTTAATAGGGTTTTTCTATTCCTCTAACAAGGAAATGTGCTAATGATGCAAGAGCATCCTGGGTGTAAGTGCAATCTTGCATCACCCAAAAATATGTGTTTTTCTATTCAAAAAGGGTTATTTTGTACAAAGCTGCTATTTTTGGAAACTTACTATTTTTAGTAAGTTGGTCGTTTGAACTCAGAATGTTCTAATTTTCCAGGTGAAGGTTCATCTTAGTCATATAAGAATTCCAGTTGAATTTCATTGCCAGATCATCTGTATTGGCAAAGTTATTAAGGATTTACTGTTGAGATTTTAGGGTGCAAAATCTTTGAGCTCAATTTTCAGGACGTTAGAGGCTCCGGATCGAGGTCGAACCCCCGATTAACTAGCGCTTTGCAAGTTAGGCACTGTAGATCGTGATCTCCCCTTTTCGGAAAGTGGTTATAATATCCAATCGGAGCTACGGTTCAAAATTTATGGCTTCTGGAAGTTGGGCTACCTAATCTCATGTTTTGTAAATATTTAAAGCCGACCCTTTTGTAATAAAAGTGAAAAATAATTAAATGCTAAGGGTAGT
>MU227994.1:3648738-3675374 GCA_018584345.1 Thuja plicata | reverse complement strand
TTTTTTTTTTTTTTTTTTTTTTTTTTTTTTTTTTTTTTTTTTTTTTTTTTTTTAAAATAATAATAATAATAATAATAATAATAATAATAATAATAATTATTATTATTATTATTATTATTATTATTATTATTATTATTATTATTATTATTAATTAAATGCATAGTAATTTTCTTTATGTATAGAAAAATGAACAAATACTAAAATGGGCGTTAAGTGTGGAATCAAATACTTTATAAATGTCTGTATAATTTATGATGCTACATCTAGCCCTTAGTTTAGCGAGATTATGCATCTAAACACATACTCACAATAAAGTAGAAGAAAGACACATATGAAGAGAGAGGTGATCATGGGAAAGACTCTAAATAGGTAAGACATCAACCAATTCAAGAAAACAAGTCCCCTAACCAAGCATGTTAATGCATACAACCATGTGCAAGGGAACATAAAATAAACAAAAGAAAAACTAAGACATAAAATTATTATGGCTCCAAGTTAACTAGTTGAAGAGACCTCAATAACTAAAATATCTCAACCACTAGTTTCACACTCAAAATGCTATTTGAAGACAAAAAGTGGTCCCATAGGAAAAGAAAGAGTGCAAATCAAACATGAGAGATGACTCCATGCTCAACCAATCAACAAGGTGTATAAAGTATTTAGACATAGAAAATAATAAAATATATAATTATATTATCATTGTACTATTGTTTGTATGTGTAACTTATGGAGATTACATTGCACTAAATACTTTTTTTCGTAGAAAGTGACCACGTTCTATAATTCCAAAGATTTGTCCCTTTTAAAAAAAAAATTATTTAATACATTTTCTTATACACTTTATTTTTAATTTCTTAATTTTTATTATTCTTGTCTTTTTTTATTATTTGCATAACAATATTCTTGCATGGATAGAAGAATGAACAAACACTAAAATACATGCTAAGTGTGAAATCGTATACCTTAGAAATGTGTGTACAATTTGTGATGCTACATCTAGCCCGTAGCTTAGCGAGAGTGTGAGTCTAAACACATGCTCACAATAAAGTAGAAGAAAGAGACATATGAAGAGAGAGATGACCATGGGAAAGAATTCAATGAGATAAGACATCAATTAATTCAAGAAAACAAGTCCCCAAACCAAGGATCTTACAGCATAAAACCATGTGCAAGGGCACATAAAATAAAACAAAGCAAAACTAAGACTTAAAATTACTATGGCTCCAAGTTAACTAGTTGAATAGACCTCAATAACTAAAATGTCTCAACCACTAGTATCACACTTAGAATGCTATTTGAAGACAAAAAGATGTCCCATAGGAAAAGAAAAAGTGCACATCAAAGATGAAAGCTAACTCCATGCTCAACCAATCAACAACCAATCAACAAGGTGTATAATTTATTTCGACATAGAAAAGATTAAAATATAATATTATATTATCATCGTACTATTGTTTATATGGGCAAGTTATGAAAATTACATTGCACTAAATACTTTTTTCATACAAAGTGACCACATTCTATAATTCCAAAGATTTGTCTTAATTTTTTTTTAAATTTATTTAATAAGTTTACTTATACACTTTTTATTCCTCTTTTTTAATATTCTTGTCTCTTTTATTATTTGCATAGCAATATTCTTGGATGTATAGAAGAATGAACAAACACTAAAGTGGGTGCTATGTGTGAAATCATATACCTTAGAAATATGTGTACAATTTATGATGCTACATCTAGCCCCTAGTTTAGCAAGAATGTGAGTCTAAACACACTCACAATAAAGTAAAGAAAGAGACATATTGGTGCAGGGCACCCTTGCAAAAGCATGAGAGGAGAGTCATGTAGACTCATGAAGGAAAAATGACCTTGAAAGATCAAGAGGGAATGTAATTGGATCTATGATCCATTTTTTCTTGATTCATGCCAATGTATTGTGCCTAAACTATAAAGGCAATGTAATAGGGGTAAATAGCATCACAAGGCTATAATGCACCTAGAGGGGGTCATTAAGGGTCATCTTGTTGATCCTAGTCTAGTAAGGGAATCAAAAGTCCTATAGGGTCTATAATAAATGTAATGTGGCCACTAGAGCCAATAAAATATTGTAAAAGCACTAAGAGTGCCAAAAGTCATAGTTTGCCCATGTTGGCAATCCAGGCCTAGTAAGGCTTGTAAGGGGATATAAGAGTTTTTAGGAGTTTGATAGGGTTATGAACCTTTAGAAAGGTTAATAAAATGTTGTGGAAGACTAAATGGTTGGAAGTTTTTAAAGTTGACACTTTAATGTTAACTAGACAACAAATATCAATAGATTTTAAGTTGTAACTAACTGCTAACAGTCAGATAACTGACTATTACAGTTATGCAAGAGGTTATTATCCTTATCTGTTTATTTAGAAGGGAGTTTGTCAAGTGTCAAAGACATGTGGAGTTTGTGTAAGTCAACCAAATCAATGTACCAAAATTTTCATTCAATAAAACAAAGTTGTTCTTTGTTATTTCATTCACTGGTTCATGGATATAGTTAGTTTAAAGAGTTTGAATTTTTCTATCATGTTATAAATCTCACACCCGCTGTGGTTAGTGTGCTTGGTGGGAGAGTGCAACTATGCAATATATTTTTGTACTATATGTATCTTATGCAGGGATTGGAGGATGTGTTGGAGGAACTAGATTGGCAATAGTTGTTGACTGAGAATGAGCCCCGATTCGACACCAGTCAATATAAAGGTGGATTTTTTTGAGCATGGAAGGGGTTTTGTGATGGATTCTCCATGTAGGGGTCCATAGTGAAGTGTTTGTGTAGTTTGTTTAGTCTGGAGTGGATTGAAGAGGTCCTTTTTATTAGACCCTAGGTGTGTGATCCTAGAAGTGAGGGTTTAGTGGCTAAGGCCATAGGTGAATGGTAGAATCTTGTGAACTTGAAAATTAGTTCTTTCAAAACCTCTAGAAGGAATGTGTCACCCTTTTGAGTCATGGGAGTGAGAGGAGCTATGGGTTGCTTTGTAAGTGAGGAGAATTAGGCCTAGTTTGGGGGTTGCAAGAGTATTGGATCTTTGGTATGGTCCAAAGGATTCTATACTAAATCTTGGGGAGGATTTAAATATCCCAAAAGGGTATTTGAATCTTGTTTTAGTTTTCTTATTTTTTTGGGAAATTTTGGAGAAAAGGATGAAATAGTGACCGGTGTGGGCTACTAGCTTAAAGGGCTAAATGCGAGAGTTGGGTAAGGGATTGGTTATCCGGACTTAATGGATTTATGGAACATGGTAGATAGGCTATAAGGAGATTATTTATGGATTTGAAATGAAGGTAGAAGTCTTGAGTGAAGATATGGTGTTTGGGAAACACTAGGGGCACTTGGGGTAGCCTAGAAGGTGAGTCCTTGAGGGGGCTTTGGAAGTGAGAAGTTGTTACAAATAAGAGATGAATTGTTTTCAAACATGATCAATGAGGTAACCAACCACCACCTTTGCATCAAGTGGTATTAGAGTATGGAAGACGCCTTGGGGAGAAGAGTTTGAGGAGACAATCTCAGATTTTGAAGACATGGGATCCCTTGTTGAACCTTAAAGTTGAGTTATCCTTTAAGAGTATTCCAAGGTTTTGATTCAAGGTTAGCTAAATCTTGGTTTATAGAGGAAGTCATATTGAAGGGTAGAAGAGGTTTAATCCATCATGAATGCATATTTGAAGAAAAGAGAGACTTATGGGTACTCACAGTTCAGAATACAATGCAAATGTATGGGTAAGGTTTGCAAAATGGTCATTTCTAGTAGTTCATTTTTCAATTTTCTCTCAGTTGAGATGGTTGAGAAGTTGTGTCTACAAAAAATAACACATAGAAGACCTTACAAGGTATAAGGATTGCATGATAGAAACTAGGTTGAGGTTAGAAGGAAAGCATATGTTCATTTCAACATTGGAACCTATGAGGATGTTGTCTTGTGTGATGTTATTCCATTAATAGGATGCCATTTGATCCTTGGGAGGGCATGGAAAGCAGAGAAACATACATTATATGATGAGGAATTGAACAAATACACCTTCAAGCATGGTGGAAGTTAGATAATACCGAGATCTGTGGGGGAAGATGAAGCATCATGGAGGATGCCAACTAGTTTCTTGTTTGAGAGAGTGGGGTTCCTAGGACAAAGGGAACAAGAAGAGGACAAGGTAGACAACAAGGTAGAAGAACATATGGTGGATTAGACAGCCTATGAAGGGGCTCAAAGAGATGTGGATCAGATAAAGATCCTAGAAGAGAGAGTAGAGGGTGTGAATTGTTCATGTGAAGAACCAAATGAACACACAGAGAGATGCAAGTACAGATGCACAAAGAAGAATCACATTATATAGATGAAAGGATAGAAAAGAAGATGATAATGTGTGGGCCAGAAAAATAAAAAGGCTCAAGAAGTTGAGATGATAGAGATAGAGAAAGAAATTGCAGAGGTTGCTAATGGAGTTGATGAGTGTGTGGATGAAGACATCCAAGTGGGGACACTCAAGTGTCCATTGAAATTTCTTATGGAAAAGAGAGATGACAGGGCTATAAATGAAGCCATTGATGAAATTTTTTAATTCCAAGGAGTATGGCATAGAGAGGATAAGTTGTAGGAGGTCTCAAGGATGATAGGGAACTTGGAGATTGAAGAGTTCACACTCTTGAAGATAGATTTTGGGGAAGTATCCACAAGTTGGCATAAGAGGATGAAGAAAAGGTTTGTATGGCATGTCAAGAGGATTATTAAAGAGAGGAAACTACTGAATGAAGGACCCACTGAGAGGGTACAAGGAGTTGATGGTGAGAGGGATATCCATGATAGCAAGAAGGAAAGTGTTAATGGATAAGAAACATATTTGTGGGATGAGTTGAATGCCATAGTTGATGAATGGCAAGAGAAGGGTGGAGTGATGAGAAAATTCATAGAGCAGGGGCATGAAGAGGAAGGAGCACATGGTCATGGAGAGACCTTAGACTCAGAATTGTCTACAAAGACAAAGATCTCACAAGGAGTGTGTGAGAAGGAGAATGGAGTAGTGAATCCAATGAAGGAAGGAGTGATATGCCAAATATATGTTTTGGTGCATGAGAAGGACTTGGTCATTTTTTTTTCTAACATTTTTGTCACAGGTTTGCAGGGGTTCTATATTGTTCATCGTGCAAGTGATGATGTTGGAGACATCTATGATATGAGTAATGCAAAAGTGTGTGCTTAGCAATTAATATTTATTTGTAGGTATAGGAGGTACATTGGCATGGATGATTCTCAATAAGAGGTAGACAAAGACTAGAGGAAGAGGAAGAAAACTCCCCAATCGAAAGTGACTTGGATTGGTTTGATCCTTGGGAGTATGATATAGGGTACCCTAGCAAAAGCATGAGAGGAGAGTCATGTAGACTCATGAAGGAAAAATGACCTTGAAAGATCAAGAGTGAATGTAATTGGATCTATGATCCATTTTTCACTTGATTCACCCTAATGTAATGAGCCTAAACTATAAAAGCAATGCAATAGGAATACATAGCATCATAAGGCTATAATAAACCTAGAGGGGGGTCATTAAGGGTCACCTTATTGATCCTAGTCTAGTAAATGAATCTAAAGGCCTATAGGGTGTATAATAAATCTAATGTGGTCACTAGAGCAAATAAAATATTGTAAAAGCACTAAGAGTGCCAAAAGTCATAGTTTGCACATGTTGGCAATCTAGGCCTAGTAACGCTTGTAAGGGAATATAAGAGTTTTTAGGAGTTTGATAGGATTATGAACCTTTATAAATGTTAATACAATGTTTTGGAAGACTAAATGGTTGTAAGTTGTCAAAGTTGACACTTAATGTCAACTAGACAACAAATCTCAACATATATTAAGTTGTAACTAACTGATAACAGTTAGATAGCTGACTGTTATAGTTATGCACGAGGTTATTAGCCTTTTATGGCTATTTAGAAGGGATTTTTTCAAGTTTAAAATACATGTGGAGTTTGTGTAAGTCGACCAAATCAATGTAACAAAATTTTCATTCAATAAAACAAAGTTGTTCTCTGTTATTTCATTCTCTAGTTCACAGATACAGTTAGTTTAAAGAGTTTGAAGTTTTCTATCATGTTATAACTCTCCCACCCCCTTTGGTCATTGTGATTGGTGGGAGAGTTCAACTATGTAATATATGTTTGTACTATATGTATCTTATGCAGGGATTGGAGGATGTGTTGGAGGAACCAGATTGGCAATAGTTGTTGATTGACAATGAGCCCGGATTCGACACCAGCCAATATAAAGGTGGATTGTTTCAAGGATGGAAGGGATTTTGTGATGGATTCTCCATGTAGGGGTCTATATTGAAGTGTTTGTTCAATTGGTTTGGTCTGGAGTGGATTGGAGAGGTTCTTTTGATCAGACCCTAGGTGTGTGTTCCTAGAAGTGAGGGTTTAGTGGCTAAGGCCATAGGTGAATAGTAGAATCATGTGAACTTGAAAATTAGTTGTTTTGGAGCCTCTAGAAGGATTTTTTCACCCTTTGGATTCATGGGAGTGAGAGGAGTTATGGGTTGCTTTGTAAGTGAGGAGAATTAGGCCTAGTTTTGGGGTTACAAGAGTATTGGATCTTGGGTATGGTCCAAAGGATTCTATACTAAATCTTAAGGAGAATTTAAAGATCCAAAAAGGGTATGTGAATCATGTTTTAGTTTCCTTATTTTTTGGGAAATGTTGGTGAAAAGGGAAAAATAGTGACTAGTGTGGGCTACTAGCTTAAAGGGCGAAATGTGAGAGTTGGGTAAGGGATTGGTTATCTAGACTTAATGGGTTGATGGAACATGGTAGATAGGCCATATGAAGATTATTTATGGAGTTTAAATGAATTTTGAAGTCTTGAGTGAAGATATGGTGGTTGGGAAGCACTAGGGGCACTTCGGGTAGCCTAGAAGGTGAGTCCTTGAGGGGGTTTTGGAAGTGAGAAGTTGTTAAAAATAGGAGATGGATTGTTGTCAGACATGATCAATAAGGTCACAAGAAACCACATTTTCATCAAATATGAAGAGAGAGGTGATCATGGGAAATACTTCAAAGAGATAGGACATCAATCAAATTTTAAAAAAAAAGTCCCAAAACCAAGGATCTTAACGCATACAACCATGTGCAAGGGCACACAAAATAAAACAAAGAAAAACTAAGACTTAAAATTTATAAGGATCCAAGTTAACTATTTAAAGAGGCCTCTATAACTAAAATGTCTCAACCACTAGTATCATGCACTCAGAATGCTATTTCAAGAGAACAAGTGGTCCTATAAGAAAATAAAGAGTGCATATCCAAGATGAGAGATGACTCCAAGCTCAACCAATCAACAAGGTTTTTAATTTATTTAGACATAGAAAATAATAAAAAATATTATTATATTATTATTGTACTATTATTTATATGTGCAAGTTATGGAGATTACATTGCACTAAATATTGGTATTGGTACAAAGTGACCACATTTTGTAATTCAGAAGATTTGTCTTTATTTTTTATTATTTTAATTTAATTTACATTTTCTTATACAATTTTTTTCCATATCAAAATTGTAAAAAACAAAATTCTAGAGGTTATCCAGCATTAAGGTTGAAATTAATTTGTGGATTTCATTGCTTCTCACTTTTATCTAGTAAAGATAAACTCTTTTTTTCAAATTTTATTATACTATATTTGCTTATTAATTGAGATATACATATTTATATTAATTTTTTATTAGATTATCATTATATATCTTGAAAAAATATTTATTATAAATATTTTCACAATATTAAGATTGTATTGGATACACACAACCCACTCTAGAAAAGTTTGTTGACTACTTTCGGTGGAATGTGTTGTCATTTCCAATAATATTGGTAAATATTTCTTGTAGGACTGGAGGCTTGATGAGCTCAGGTTGACCTCAGCATGACATCCGAGCTAGATGTTTTGAAAATTCCAAGAGTAGTAGAAGGAAAATAGATTCTATAGCTTATAGGGGTAAGGAACATCCAAGTCATTTCTATTTAAGACAAAATACCTATGTTTTCTTAAAAAAACTATTATCCCCACTTTTTTCTTGAAAATAATGATTAATCAATTGAGTAATTGTTGGATAATTCATCTAGAATGAATAATACATATATCTTTCCCTTAAATATCATACAATAATAAATTTCTTTTGAGAGTTAAAATTACACATAAAAATGGGAATGGATTAGCTCATCTTCATTGACAGACACCAACTTATGTCCTTTAAATTTTGGTTTAAATAAATAGC
This sequence comes from Thuja plicata, assembly GCA_018584345.1. Classification (NCBI taxonomy): domain Eukaryota; kingdom Viridiplantae; phylum Streptophyta; class Pinopsida; order Cupressales; family Cupressaceae; genus Thuja; species Thuja plicata. The sequence continues at coordinate 3,667,087 of MU227994.1, read as the reverse complement.
TGTGTTATAAAAGAGTTACACCTATATTGTATACTATAAATTTAATGATATCAAAAATTCAAATTATATTGTAGGTTGACAATATATAGTTTTTAATCTTTTTTATTTGAAGCATTTTCTAGCATCCATTTTTCCATTATGGTTTTCGACTACTTTGTAATTTGAGGTTTTTTTTTGTAACTTTTGTATTTGGTAGATGTTGCGACAACCATTTTGTAGTCACCTTGTTTAGATTATTTCCTAAACCAAGGTTTTACCCTCTAATATCTAGAGTCAACTAGCACAAGACAGCTTCCTATACTAGTTTGAATTGGGTTGGTGTTTTATTTTCTCTCTAATGTCTATGTGAAACTATTTTGATGTTATCATATACTTTCCCAGGAGTATGAATGTAAGTTCATACTCATACTAAAGTGGGGGATAAATCAATTATTTTAAGTTGTATCCTCATACAATTTTTATGTTCATTTAGGAATTACTTTGGTGCTTCATATTTTATGCCCTTGAATTTAAATAATTTTACTCAAAAAAGTTGTCATGTTTTTTAAGTTTAGCATCATTTTTGTCTCCCTAGCCTATTTCAAGCCCAAGAAGACTAGAAAAGGCTTTATAATTACCTATTCCATCGAATATTGCACTAGTTGTCACATGCAAGCCAAAAATAAACCAAATTTGAACCCTTAAATGGTCAAAAAATGAGTTTCATGAGGTTGAGTATAAAAGGAAGGCTCGCCCTCATCATTTGTATCCATAGACATCAACGAGAGGTAAAAAATTAAGGATTTGAGGATTCAATATGGTATCCTTGATTAGGTTCAAATGTTTGTGTGAGTACAAAGATGAGCCCCCTCCTAACAACATTAAACTTTCATAAAGACTTCAAAATAAGGATAATTCATAGAAAAGGTATATCTTATATAATTAAACATTTACTTAATATTTAGCCTATACAATATAGCGGAAAGCCCTCTTTTATACATTGTTTGTTGTAGCAGATGTTAATTCCTACCTAGCACTTTACTTAGGAAAAAATCTATATGACCCAACACCATTTTCTCTCTTCTTTCACATGCATGTATTCAAATTTGAAAGAAAAGTATTGTAGATTTATACAATGAAGACTGAGGCAAATAGATTTAGACTTTAAAGGAGAAAGAAACCTTTTCCATTGTGGCTTAGACAGATATTATGAAATCTTTTTTTTTTTATGAAATTTCAGATAGATGGTCAATGTAATATCTTGATTCAATATTTTCTTATGATATTTGTATTAAACATCTTTAGGACTCGATCACTTAGCTATATAGTCCCATATTTTTAAGTCAATATTTTCATGAAAAGTTCCTTTATAATTCTCAATTATAGATCCCTACTCAGAGTTTTCATATGTATTAAATGTAACTTTACGTTTTATGTTGATTATTGTTAAAATCACATCTTTGTATCTAGTTCTTTCCTTATCTTATCCAATCATATATAAAAATAATAATAAAGAATAATTCTATCACTATAATTTGTGCCCAAATTATTCCAATTATTTTTAATTTGGGCCAATTTGATTACTCTCTAATACATATTTACTAGAATAACTTTTATTCCTATTTTGCTTGTTTGGACCAGTGAACCTTATTCCCCAATATTACATAAGAATATTTAGGAGGTTTAGATAAATTTATCATGTGTTATTGACCTATTCATGACATTTCATGGCCTTGTTAATTACCTAAGCTTCTTATCCTAAAGGAGGTGGTGCAAAAAAATCATTTCTACTCTAACTTATGGTACAATGTTTGCATGACATAGGTATTAGGCTATAAGAGGATAAAATTTTCTAAAGATGATTTTGTTTCTTGAGGAATGTCAAAATTTGGATTGGATTGATGAGTTTTTATAAATATTCTAAACCTTTTAAAAGCTTGTGACTTGTATTAGTAGAAGGTGACCCATGTCATTCTTGAGAAGTCTCCAATTATTAGCAAGAAGTATCTTTAACCATTTAAATATCTTTTTCTTGTGGGACCACACAAGTCTATGCAAACTAACTCAAGAGGTCTTGTTGTTGAATACTCCTTTGTCTTGAAAATTACCTTAGTTTTCTTACCCATTTTAAATTCATTAAAAATTGTATATTTTGGCTTAGTGATCTTAGGAATGCGTCTTACTTATCCTTTGGATCTTACCTTGACAAAATTGTCAAATTTTATGTGGCCTAATCATATATGTCACATCTATCTGTCATCTACTGGTCCTATCAATGATTAAGATGCATAACATTCTTTCAAATTGTATACATTTTCATATGTCCTCTTACCTTCAATAATTATTCTTTTATTTATCCCTTTCATTACTTAACAACCATTGGAGTCAAAAGTAATCTTGTACCCATTGTCACACATCCAACTTACACTTGAAAATTTATGCTTTAATCCTTCAACATAATACACATTATAAGTTTTTAGCTATCCACCAATACTAAGTGTTCCTTTACCTTTGATTTTTATTGAAGAATTATCTCTAAATCAGATTGAACTAACATTCCAATCCTCAGGTTTTCTAAACTTTATCTTGTCTCCTATCATGTCGTTGGAGCACCCACTATTAACAACATAATGGTTCTTTCTTTTTGTATGTCATGTTGTTTGAACAATCATAATTGATTTGTTTTATCATATTTTTTTCTCAACCCACACTTTCTTGATTTCCTTCTTCTATTTCATGACACTTTTAATTTCTATTTTTTGATGTGATGCATTTGCTGTTATCTTTTTTTTTTATGTCCTTAATCTACAATCCTTTACGTGGCCTTTTTTTATAATCTCTATAACATGTTATTGTTGGAAAGTGGTTCATTCATAAATTTTCTAGAACACTTTATGGTTTCCATTTATGGAAATACATCTGGTATGGATGGTCTCTTAGTGTCAAACACAGTTTTGGAGTTATAGCTTACAAAATGACTAAGTCATGAAAGTAGAATTAAAGAGTATAGCAGTACAATTTTGGTCAGTGAACACACTATATGATGAATGAAGACATGCGATCTTAAGAGAAGTTATTTTGGGATGTATATGACCTTTATTTAAGGTCACTTATGTTTTGGTTTTGATCATAGTAAGCTATAATATGTTGAAGTCATGAGAAGATAGAGTAATAATGTTACATGACATATGAAAGGTTGTGATGATTAAGGGAGTATAAATTGGAGTCCAAATGTGCTATGTTGGATTCAAATTAAGTATTACATTTGTTCTGTTAGTATATGATATCCAACATGGTATTTACCTCTTGTATAATTTTGAACTCTTTTTTGTGATGCATTGGAAGCCGACTGTACATATAATGATGTATATATAGCCAGAGCTTTTTGTGAAGAAAAGTATGTATGGTAATGGAATGAATGTGATGGAATGAATGGATGTGAATAGATGAATTCATTGTGATGTCTGAATCAGACATATGGTGATGCAAGCTAAAAATAGAAGTATATAAGAATAATAAATGTCTGTATTGTTCACTATTGAGAAATCATTGTAACAAAATCATATTTCTGATTGTATGAGTAGTGAGCTTAGTATAGCTTTAACAAGGTTTTTGTATTCCTCTAACAAGGAAATGTTCTAATGTAATAATCAGCTCCTAACAGGGCTAGGTCTCCTAAAATGGACATAATAATGTTAGTAAATATTTGTGGGTACCATCCCCACCGGGGTTTTCCCTTGGCCAGGGTTTTATGATTTGTGTGTCTTATGTTTATGTTCTTTTCATTTCAAAAATTATCTAGTTAAGTTGGAATTTACTAAGTTTAAGTTTAAAGTGTTGTAATACTTATTCAACATCCCTTCTTAGTATTACTTAATCCTAACAATTGGTATCAGAGCATTTGGCCCTTAGAGAGAAAGTATAAGAACTTAAGAGATATCAAGATAGATTCTGAAAGTTTGGAAGAAAACTTTGAAGCATCACTTGAAGACCTTGATAAGGCTAAAGAAGAGAATTGTGAATTAAAATTCAAATTGAGAAGAGTTGAGGGTTTCATAAAGAAACTGAAGGAACAACTTGAACTATCTTGGAGTTAAAGAAAAGATATTATGGATAAGATAAAAGAGGATTTAGATAATGACACTTTTGATAAGATAAAACAAATTGAACTAGAGAAAGATACTTTGCATCTTGATCATGAAAATACTTCCATTCAGACGGATAAAGAGATTAAAAAGGTAAAGGATGATACAAACAAAATTGAAGAAACCTTAAAAGATGCAAATATTCAAATAGGACAAATGAAGATAGAACTTTATCACTACAAGAAAAAGTATACAAAATTAGAGAAATATAATTAGATCATAAAAGGAGAACTTGTTAATGCAAAGAAACATATTGAAAAAATTATTCAAGTATTAATAAGATTGATGAGCAGAGAGATAGACAAAAACCTAAAGGAGACATGACTGGAGTTGGCTTCAACGAAGATGAATGTTCAAAGACTCAAGATGAAAAATTATAAGTAAATACTGGTGGAGAAAGACCTACTCTTGAAGAACCTAAAGATCAAATCATACTTTTGAGAGGTAGATGTTCTGGATGCAACAAGATTGGACACATGAAGAGAGACTACAGAGGCAAAGCTCCTTACAAACCCTTTTTGAGATATTTTTTAAATTTTAATGAATATGGACACAAGGTAGAATGCAGGAAACCTGATCAATCAAGAATCAAGAACAATTATAATAGGGAAGGAACATCAGCTAAGACCACATGTTACAATTGGAATAACTTTGGGCACATTGAAAAGTATTGTAAGTTGCAAGTTAATCATAATAGACCACCTCCTACATGTTATAAATGTAAAAATATAGGACACATAACAATGTGTAGACATCCAAAAATATTAATATTATTATTAATATTAATTTCCCTTTTTCATCTAACTATTTAATTTAATCAATTAAATAGTTTCATAGTTCATATTTATCAATGATCAAATACTATTCTAATGTATTTTATATAAATACATTTGCCTCACAAAATGTCCTTTTTAATAAATTTTTATTTATTGAAAATTCCTCTATATTCCTAATTCTTCTAAACTGTGATTTATTCAAATCTAATTTGAATTATAATCTAAACCCTAGCTAGGAACCTATTAATCCAACCTAGAAACCTACCCTATTCCTACTCTACCCCCCATCACCTCACTTCCTAAGCATGCTTCCCTACCTAATTGTCCTCTAATCATACTTAAAAGGTGATTCCTAACCTTTTTTAAGGCTAATGGAATGCTCACCCACATGGGAGAATTCTCTCAAAGGTTAATGGAATGCACACCCACATGGGAGAATTATCTCCAAAGTGGTCACCCATCCCTCTTAAATTCCTCTTACAAGTTTGTCTCCCACTTGGAAATCTTGAGCCACTCAACATTTAATGCCAAGTTTGACTCAAAATTAGCCATCCTTTCCAAGCCTACTTTTCCCTTATATGGCTCTTATGTGGATGCCACATAGATGCCACATCATTCAAGCCCTCCTCTTCTCTCCCAAAAATCTATAAATAGAGGCCTTCTCCTCTTTATTTTTCATCTCTCATAGTGCATTGTTATTATGCTAGAATTACTTTAGATTTTCATAGTTGTTTTCATGCTCATAGTTTTTATGCTTAAATCACTTAGAAATCACATGCTAGGTTCTTTTGGCTAAAATCAATCATAGTTTCTTGCATTGTCTTGCATTTCAATCATAGTGGTTTAATCATTTGGAGAAGTTTGAGAGTAGTTACTCCATACTAGTTCTTGAATCCTTCTCCATTCATCCAAATCTTGCATCAATTTTAACCATTCCACTTGGGGATCCATTGAATTTTGTGTGTTTGAGAGAGTACACCCACATCCATTCCAAAAAAGAGCAAATCAAACAAGCCTCATGGGTGCAACTTGTTTTGGCTCTCTCCGATGATATGAGGATACTTTACTTTATTTTTCTTGCTCTTATCTCACTTTGAATTTAGATGCTAACCCTCTAATGGTTTCTTGTTTGTGAGTGATTGCAGGTTGGAATTTTCCACATACTACATTCTTGAACACCCGGTGGGACCCACATCCATCTAAAATTCTTATCTTTTTCTTCAAATTTTGCCAAACATGCGGATCGGCGTTTGCATTTTACGCAAAGGTGTTTGCGTAAAAACCGCTTCTCTATGAACTTTCATTTGATGTCTATGCTAAACTAGCATCTGTGACCTAAACTGACGTCTTCGTCTGGCATTGTTAATTTGAGATTTTACCAAACATAAGTTGTTATTTATCAAGATTTTTTATCTTTCCCACTGCTTTTCAGTATTTAAGCTTTCTATTTTTTAGCAGAGATCAATCTAACAAGTAGTTATAATGCCAAAATTTTACTAAGGGAATGAATCTTGATAAATTATTAAAGAAAACTAGCTTTTAATTATTTGGATAATCTTAAATGGCTAAGTTTGATCAAATTAAAGACTCGGAAGGAAGGAAAAGTAACTTTGTTTGTTGTTTTGGCTGTGTTTTGTGAACTTGCATATACAATAGTATCTATAGAAACACTGATTCAGGTTTCAGTGTTTGTGCAAACACCAGTTTAGAAAAGCATCGATCGGTGTCTGAGTTTCATGAATTGGCATCTCTGACTGGTATAGCAATTTTCTAGCTTTCTGTGTCTTTCTTGCTAATTTTCTTACAGTCTGTCATTTTTTTTTCAGAAAAACACAGAACCAACGTCTGCACCCTATATTAACATTTATGCTCTATCAAACTTTTTTATCATTTGCTAACAACTATTTAAGTGGTTTTTTTGCTTTCAACACTTGTCAAAGGCTAAAATTGAAACTACTAATGAGTTGTTTTGCAGCACTGCTGGCCAAAGACATAAGTTCAAAAGACTACTCACGTTTGTCTTGCAGGTTGCCTTACTCAGAAATTGACCAAACGATCATGTTTGCTTTAATTTTTCTTAGGCACCTAGCTTAAATAGGGAGATTTAATTGTCTAATCTGAAGCAAGTGTTAGGGGATAATGCTTTCTTCCCTTTTGGGAAGATCAAAAACCTGGACACACTTACTTTGTGTTAAACAAATAAATCTTTGAGAAAGAACAAACTTGTCTTGTGTGTTTGGGAGAAAATGACATTGGGTAGGAGAGTATGTTCTTTTCTCCTTGTGGGAAAATCATAAATCTAGACCCCTCTCATTGCCAATCCATGTTTTTCAAATTAACCCTTTAGTTGGGCCTTTTGGCTGAGGAAAAAATCTCCCATGAACAACCCACATGAGAATGAGGTGTAAGGCACACCACTCTAGCTTATGTTAATCAAATTTACTCTTTGGGGTTAAAGCCTTAGGAGTCAATTGGCATTTGAGATTATACTCGGCTCTTGTCTAACTTAAGTGCAGCCTCACGGTCTCAATCATGTTTATGTGACCACTTTTGTCAAGACGCTCTATAGGGATATAGACCTAAATCGTGCTTGCACAAACATAGAGGATACAATCAAATGGAGACCCTTACTAAACACTCTAAGTATAGAAGCTACCTGATTCACCTCCGAACGGTGATTTTTTATAGTGCAAGGGGAGGGAAGAAGATTTGCTCAAGATCCCCATCATATGTGTCCCAAGGTATTGTGTTGTGAAAGAGATCTTTGTAGCATGACAACAATAATTGGAAAAATGAAAAAAACACGGGCACCCTTTCGGGGGTGACACTGTTGTGTGACCTGAAGGACTACCAAGCAATGGGTCTATAATATTTCATTCAAAGCCAATTCCTTATGTATATGCATGCTCAAAGTGTTTGAACAACATTGACAAAATCCAAAACACAATAGAATACCCAACAAACAAAATTTGTCACTTTCTTGTATCCTTCAAGGTTGTTTTGTCCCTTGTCGGATAATCTTCAGACCTATGCATATTATTTTCTGATTTGATTATGTTGAAACTGGTTCTTTCCATGGAAAAAATCTATTGAAAATTAGACAGAAATCAAGCCTTTACTAGATCATAAAAAAAAAAATCCATTTGAAAGATTACCATGAGCTCCATTTCTCAGAATTTGGTCTTTTATGAGATATGTCCTAAAACCTCCAACTATTCATCCAAAATCAGATCTATTTCTAGGATATGACTGATTCCAAGAAGCATAAGAAGGTAAAAACTCCATTACCACCTGTGCAAAGATAATAGAAGAATACAACTCAAGAGGCTAACAAGTACCAACACATAGTCGATTCCATCAAGCAAGAAATCCATAAACGAGAACAATTCGATAAAGTGATATACAACAACAAGGTTGCTCGCTTTATGGGAAAATATCATCTAAATGATGCTTTTGTCAGATTTGAGCAATATGACTAGCTGGTTTACCACAACAAATGAACATTCCTCCTCTTCCTGAGCTCATTTAGCTTGCATTTTTAGGACCTCCCTTAGGTTGTCATCTTTAGAAGCACATCACACACTCATCCCTGACATAATACAACATAATCCAATCCAATCCTAGTCAGTCTAGCATCATCATAATCATCATCCAAGGCATCCTTAATCACATCCCTCACTTAGTAATACATCCCCTTTTGAGTTCCTTAGGACCTACATCTTAATCAAACCCCCATCCTTAAGTGTCCTTTACTAAGCATTGTTTAGGATTATCCCCTTTGCCTTTGCAACCTCATCATCTTGATCAAAAGGTTGGGTTGCATTGACAAAGAATCCCATCTTCCAAAGACCAAAAGTCTATCTTAGGTAGAAAATCGCATCCACTTGATCTTACACTAGGGAAAGAAACCCTTAATCCTTGCATACATCAAATTATCCTTAATTTGTAGGAACATATTCATCATCTTAGACAAATCGTAGTCCTAGCATCATCATCCTTAGCTTCCTAAACACATCCTTGCTTTACATATTGCATCCTATATCCCCTTAGGGTAGTCATTTCATGCCACCTATCACATGAGCTACTAAGAAGAGGAAGAACATGGACCCTAATCTTGCAGCTAGTTCATCTAATCCTGTGACTGACAACACTAATGCCATGGTTACTTATGCACCTCAACCCAATGAACAAATTGAGCACATCTGAGTAGACACTAGTGATATGCCTACCATGAGTACCATAGAAACATTTATCAATCCTCCAGGACATGTTCACATGGTGAATGCCATGAGTGGACGTAGCAACAATCAGGTACTTTTAGACATTCAACAACAAGGACTTCAACTGCTGCCTTGGATTATACACACACTTGTCACACGACCTATGGCACTTCCAAGGGAACATCCTTATCCTACTATAAATGAATTTTTTGATCCACTTCAGTGAGCCCTACAAGTGATAACTCTTATTGCACAAGTAGTCCAACCTTCCATCCCACCCTCCATCATGCATACAAAACCTTCATCCACTTTAGGAGCCCCACTTCTTTATCCAACATCAAAAGCACAAGAAATACCCCATATCTCTATGCAAGCACCTCCTCAGTTCACAACCACTCTACTTTTGCAAACATTTCCAACATTTGTGTCACAATTTCCACCACCACCAGTCAACACGCAATAAACCACCATTCCACCCATCCCTAGTCAACCCATTCAAAGTGCAAAAACTAGTTCACACCATCAAAGAACCCAAGTATCCATGCCTGTTCTTCCTTTCTTCACCACAGGCATGCCACCTACTAATGCCTATAACCAACCCTTATATCCACAAGGGTCCACTTTCCCCACTACACTAGCAATGCAACTGCAAAGTGTGCTAGCAATTTTGCCACAAATGCAAACCAATCCAAATCCTCACATGCAACAACCATCTACCAATCCCTTTGTCATACCCTAAATACCCATCCAGTAGCAAAAACCAATCTAGTAGTAGCAACCAATCCAGCAACAACAACAACCAATCCAACAACAACAACCTATTCAGAAACAACAATCCATCCAGAAACCATCCAAATAATAAAAAATATAGTAGAAAATTACCAACCCATTCACATCCCAAGCACAACAGCAATAAATCAACCCCTTCGTAGCTACGCATTCCACTGTCCAAGTTACACAGCAGTCACAACCCCAAATGCAGGGGCAAATCCCTTCATGGAACAATCACTGCAATAGTCAGCTAATCCTTTCATCCAACCCGTGCAACAACAACAAACTCATTCCACCAACTACCTAGCCATGCCATCTTCTGCTACATCACAAACCATCCCACCACCACAATAATTCAGTGTTCCTAGTAACTCCAATTACCTTGCCACAGCCACTGGGGCATTCCACTGTAGAACTATTATCCTCCACCTCATGCAGGTGCACAACAAGCTCAACTCACTTATCCAATGCCTCAAAAAATACAAGCATACTTCTAGCAGTTGAAAAAACCTTATCAAATGCCGCCACCTCCTCCACTGCAATATTCCCCTGAGCCGCAGCTTCCACCACAATAGCCTATATACGCTGACCAAAAACCATCATATCAAACACCACAATATCCCCCACAGAATCCTCCATATTCACCATTTTATCCATATCAGGTTAAAGGAACCCATGCAATCATGGTTAATAATCCTCCCCCACAAATCAATCATGAATGGGAGGAAATGAAGAACAATCTCAACAAGCTAAAAGTAGGGTCCAAGGCTAAAATATTCAAGTTTGAAGAAGTGTGTCCTTACCTATTTGATTGATCTATCACTGCCATACCCTTCCCCAAGCACTTTGAAACACCTAAATTTGATAAATATTGGGGGAAGGGAGATCATGTGGGCCATGTGAAATTTTTTTGCATTGCATGGCATGTCAAGAAGTGGCCTATAGTGATAACTTCCTCATGAGACTAATCCCAAAGAGCTTAGGAGGGACTACTATTGAATGGTCCTGCAAAATCCCTTATGAAACAGTCTCTACTTTGGCTACACTATCTGAAAAGTTTGTTTCCCAATACGCACATAACATCAAAAATGAACTCTCACTCCTTGATCTATGGAATTCAAAAAAAAAGGGAGGAGAGAGCGTGGCCAATTACCTTTAGCACTAGCAAGGGCTCACTAAAAGGTTGTCCTATCAACCCCCCTAGAAACATCTTATCAAAATCTTCATTAACAACCTCTATCCTAAGCTCACCTATCACATGCGCATGAATTTCATACAAACTTATCAAGACATCCAAATCAAAGGCATGGATCTTGAACGAGGTCTCATTAAAGATGGTGCCATCAAGCACTAAAATGAATCCCAACCTAAAAAAACATAATAATGATCGATCATGGTACTAGAATAAAAACAAGAACGTAGTCACTGACAGAGCCACTGACACCAAACAAGTTTAGGTTGTGGTAGCCGGTCCCAATGCACCTACCTAGACCTATCAGCAAGCACCGCTAGTATACTCTCAATCTCCTCCCATCTATCAATAGCCCACTCCCGCGTATTCCTGACCAACTTACTAGAAAAACATGCATCCCCAAGGCGCGATTATCTATCCCCCTCTAGGGACATCATATCAACCTAACTACCAAGGTCCTATGAACCAAAAAAATGCTATATCAGTCCCACATGGATTAAAAAGGCCTCATGCTTCAAATGTGCCACAATGCACGTTTACCCCTTTGGGTGAACCCATAGATTTCATCTTCCATAGAATGGTCCAAGCTAACTAAGTCATGTATTGAAAAATGCAGCCATTAGATGACTCAACACCTAAGCCTGCCTGGTATAAAGATAACAAGTACTGTGAATACCACTGTGTCAAGGTACACACCACCCTCAAATGCATGAATCTAAAACATTACATCTAGGATATCATTGACCGCAAAGAGATCAAAGTGGACACTCCTACTCAACCATCGCAAAATGTAGGCCTTAAAATCTATCAAAATGCATTTCCTGAACACACCTTAGGTAAAGGCCCAGGAAATCCTACTCAATCCTCCAATCAGGGGAAGGGTAAACAAGGAGAAAATTCTGACAGAAAAGATTATACAAATGCATATATCAACTAGGATAATCTCATTAGCTGCATATCCCAAGTCTAGTCCTTCATCAATGTCATCCATGTCAAGGTGTCGATAACCAATGCGTAGTTAACACTTGTAGAGGCAGAATAAAAGTTGCAAGTGTCGGTCCTGCTCCATCTGCTAGTAACCAGTACAACATTTTGGAACACCTAGGGAATACTCCTGCCAAAATTTACATCTTGGATCTCCTCCGTAGCTCACCCACCTATCAAGAGTTCCTTAATAAATCCCTATAAGAATCCCATGTTCCTAGCGACATCAACTTCACTGAATTCTAGAACCTTGTCAGACACCTATCTACATCTTGTGGGGTCTCCTATAAACCAACAGACATACCCTCAGAAGAACCCGATCATAATCTCCCACTCTGTATTGTTGTCATGGTTAAATATTTTTAAATCAAATGGGTCATGATAGATAATGGTTCGGCCCTAAATCTATGTACTTTAAGATCCATAAAATAGTTGGGCTGCACTAAAGAAGATATAACAAATGAAGTCATTACCATCAAAGCCTATGACAGTCTTGAGTGTACTTTTGAAGGAAAGATATCATTACCTATCCAAGTGGGCCCTGTTATCTAGGATACACTATGTCATGTTGTTGATCTTGACCTTCCCTTCAACATCCTCCTTGGATGCCTATGGATTAATTCTATGCAAGCCATCCCCTCCACCTACCATCAGTACATAAAATTCCCATATAATGGCACTAAGATCAACATTCGCATAGACCCCAAGCCCTTCACATATTGCAATGTGTTGGAAACTTCCTTCCCATATTCCAATCACTCTCTCAGGATTGACATTGGCACCTCCGTTGCCAGTTCATCTCAAACCCATTCAGACCCAGAAACAATCCTCTCTTCCACCCTTTCCATAGTCAAGATCAACAACAAAGGTTGTGGTGAGTATAGTTTATCTAATGCCTTTGCAGTTGGAATATTGCCAATTGATCCACACACTCAAGGCCGCCAACCTCATCTAAGCAAGACAAAACTGAAGACAACCAAGGTGCTACAATTTGGTCCTACTAATTTTATCTAAAAGGGTACTTTGAATGGCCAAGAAATGACACCAAACATCAACCAATGGCTCTATAAGGATCCACCACCCAAGGACACAAGTTGCCTCAATTATTTCAAACGTAAGTACCATGTGACTCACAAGCTGGTGACAGAAAAATAGAACTACCAAGGAGGTGGCTTTGGTTATGAAGAGCAAGGAATGAAAGACCCTATTGTACCTACTCAATGAGAAAAGCACCTAGGACTTGGCATGGGCTCTGACATGAATGGGGGCACCAACGAGAACATCTATGCCTTTTATCCATCCTTGGGCGAAATCGCTAACATCAAAGATGTCCTAGAAGAGAAAGTTGTGAGAGCCTATGATGATGTCTTTGACAATGAAACCTTCCTGGGAAATTTTTTCCTACACCAGCTTTCCATTCTCTTCATTGACCTTCCCCTCTGTCATCATGAACTCATAGACTGGGACAAACCAAGTGTCGTGCACGTTGATGAGTTCCAAAGTGAGGACGCACTCCTAAGCTTTATGGGAGTAATTGAGAAAAGCAATGACTGGGGGCAAGACTCAGCATATGTCTACAAAATGGACCCAAAGGCATACTTTGGGGAAGAGGATAACTTCAGCCACAAAAATGAAGAAGAAAACAAAAATAAAAAAGACAAAAATTGATTCCCTAATGAAAACCCCTCTGGGGTGCTATCTGATCATAAAATAATTAAAAAAAAGGTGTATCTCTTGGTGAAAACCTCTCTGAGGTGCCAAAGGATGAAGATGTTCCTCTTCCTCTAATCCATGATTACATGCTTGAATAGTCATTGATTCTCATCAAAGAAACAAAACCTATCAACCTGGGCACCGAAGAAAATCTTGCCATCACATACATAGTAGCATCTTTTACTGAAGAAGAAGAATGAGATCTTGTCACCCTTCTAAAGGAATCCATCAATAAGTTTGCATGGTCTTACTCCCACATGCCATGATTAGACCCCAACTTGGTGGTTCACCATCTTGTAGTGGACCCAAACATCAAACATGTTAAGCAAAAGCTCAGAAAGATGCACCCTAAAGTGGCACTACTTGTCAAAGAAGAGCTAGAGAAGTTAATCCATGCCAAGATCATTCACACCATTGACCACTCTAATTGGATTTATAACATGGTTCCCATCTCTAAGCCTGATAAATCAATCGGGATATGCATAGAATTTTGAGATCTCCATAAGACATGTCCCAAGGATGATTTCCCATTACCAAACATAGACATGATTGTGGACCTCATAGCAAGCCATGAGATGTTGTCACTCATGGACAACTTTTCTAGATATAATCAGATCCTTATTGTAGAAGAATATCAGCAGAAGAAAACATTCACAACCCCCTAGGGAACCTTTTGTTATAACATGATGCCTTTTGGCTTGAAGAATGCTGGGGAACCTATCAAAGGGACTTTCATTTTTCATGACATGATTCATGAGATTCTTGAAGACTATGTAGATGATATCTTGGAAAAATTAGTAAAAAGGGAAGATCACCTAGACATTTTGGAATGCATCTTTGACAAGATTGGACACTATTTCCTAATGCTTAACCCTAAGAAGTGTGTCTTTGGGGTCACATCCGGAAAACTTCTTTGGTTCATTGTATCTAGATGAGGCATTGAAAGAGATCCAAAGAAGGTACAAGATATCGTAGAGATGCCTCCACCAAAAACACTCTGACAACTGCGCAGCCTCCAAGGAAAGCTACAATCTATGCGTCATTTTATCTCCCAGTTAGCAGACAAGTGCCAACCATTCACTCATCTCCTGCGTAAAGATAACACATTCAAGTGGGATCCTCAGTGTTAGAAGAGTTTTGAAAAGATCAAAGAGTATTTAGCTAATCAACCCATCTTGGTACCACCTCTACCCGATCGACTACTCATCCTATATATTTCTACTACTACAATAGCCCTAGGAGCACTCCTTTCTAAATTGGATGATGAAGGCAAAGAAAGAGATATTTATTACATCAGTTGAACCTTAGTGGGTTATGAGCTCAATTATTCACCTATGGAAAAAGAATGTCTAGCGGTGATCTTTGCCACTCAAAAATTTCACCAATATATGCTTAGTCATATAGCCAAGCTCATATTCAAAATTTGATCCTCTCAAGTACCTACTCTCCAAGACTGCTCTCATAGGACGAATGGAAAAATGGGTTATGTTACTCAGCAAGTTTGATATTCAATATGTACATAGAAAAGCCATTAAAGGGCAAGTCATCATAGATCAACTAGCAGGAGTGCCATTGGTAGACACATATCCTTTGATAATAGAATTTGTAGATGAACATTTATGCATGATAGAAGAGAAACCTACTTGGTAACTCTCCTTTGATGGGTCCTACAAAACTCATGGTGCTAGGGCAGGAATACTTTTTTTCACACCTCAAGGTGACTACATCCCTATGTCATTCAAATAGGGATTTCCATGCATGAAAAACATCATAGAATATGAGGCATTAATCACAGGGCTCCGCATGGATAAAGAATGGAACATCACAGATTTACATGTCTTTGGTGATTCCCAACTCATCATCAAATAGGTCCTAGATGAGTATCAAACCAAGGATGACAAATTAATGCCATATAAGAAGATGGTTGACAAGATGAAAGAGCATTTCCTCCACTTCAAGATAACGCAAGTACCACGCTTGCAGAATAAGGTTGCTGATGCAATACCCACAATTGGCTCCCTTTCAGAGATTCCTCACGAGTCTATGCAATACGAGTTCTTAGTTGAGCAACTTCATGCTCCCGCCTATGAGAATGATGAATCGAATCACATATGTGTCTTGGTTGGTCCCTAATCCCCATGGTACCATGATATCCAGGCTTACCTACAAAATGGTATCATAGCCCCTCATCTCACTGCAACCCAATGCCAAAACTTTATCTGTAGAGCGTCTCGCTACAACCTCATAGCCAACACCCTTTATTGTCAAGGCTATCACAACATGCTCTCTAGATGTCTAGATAAAAATGAAGCCTCCTAGGCTTTCCAAGAGGTACATGGTGGAATCTGTGGTGCCCACATGGGTGGAATAATCCTTGCCAAGAAACTTCTATGTACAACGTACTATTGGCCTATAATGGAACATGATGCTTGTGAGTTCGTCAAGAAGTGTCTACCTTTCCAATAGCATGCCAATCTGATCCATGCTCCTACCCTGGACCTCAAACCTATTGCACCTCCTTGACCCTTCTCTTGTTGGGGGTTTGACCTCATTGCTATGATTACTCCCCTCTTTTTTGAAGGCCACAAATACATAATCACAACAACAGAGTACTTTACAAAGTGTGTTGAAGCAATTCTACTCACCCTCACTACAGGTGTCTAGATATCCAAATTCATCCTCTATCACATTGTCTATTGCTTTGGCATACCCTCCACTATCTTCACAAATCATGAGACACCATTTGAAAATCAACACCTCAATGATCTGTGTGGTCACCTCCATATCCATCACTATTTCTCTAGTCCATATTTCCCTCAATGTAATGACCAAGCTAAGGCAACTAATAAAACCCTCCTCAAAATCCTCAAGAAAGTTGTCGATGATACTGGTTATGACTAGCATCTCCAGATCAACCCCACCCTTAGGGAATATCACACTTCCTACCAAACTCCTATAGGAACCACTCCATACTCCCTAGTCTATGGTGATGAAGTTGTCTTACCAACTGAGGTTGAACTACCATCCCTCCGAGTATCACTAAGAGGCCTGGTTGATGATGAAGGTTACCGAGTAGCACGACTCACACAACTTAATCTACTAGATGAAAAGTGCTAGCAAGCCTATGATCACCTGATTGTCTCCCAAAATAGACTCAGGCAGAACAATAACAAGAAGGTCCACCCATGCCAGTTTTAGGTGGGGTTGAATAGGAAAGTGGGTACTGATTGGGAAAAGAAAGGTAAGTTCAAGGCTACCTGGAAAGGTCCCTATGTTGTCACGACATGCTTCAGTTCTGGGGCATATCAACACTCCACTCCTGAAGGAGAACCATTGAATGATCCCATCAACATCATTCATCTTAGGTGCTTCTATGCCTGAGGCTAGTTGTTCATTTCAGTTATCTAAAAAAATCCATAAAAAGTATTAAAAGTTCTAAAAAAAGTACAAAAACAATGTAAACTAGTCCTGAAATAATCTCAAAAAAGCAGAAAAATGAAGCTGAAAAAGTGGTTGTCTCGGTGAAAACCTAGAAAACAAGCACTTGGACAACATAAAAAAAAACGCAAAGGAAAGAATAAAGAGAAAAATTTTGTCCAATGGTGAAAACTTGGCAATCAGGCACCTTGGACAAGTATGGGTGATGAAAACCTAGCAACATGTGTCACACAGTGGACTATTCCATTATCTATGAAACTCTCACTCCATCGCCATCATCACATCTCTGAAAACCTCAGCATTTACCATATTCCCTGGGTGTTCCAACACTATCGCACGCATCAAACAATAAGATCCAATCAAATCTTGGCCGCAACATGGTTACATAAATCTCTTGTAATTATTCACTCGTAATTAATCATTCGGCTTGATCCCTGTATATTCATGATGTATCCTATCTTCTTGCCATCGCACTAACATCCTAATTCATCATCATGCTAACATTCCCTACCTGGTCCTTCATAGTCCTCATAGCTATTTCATTAGTTTATTGTGACACACACCAAAAAAATAGTCCCATCTCATCCATTGCATCTGTTGTTTTTCTTCATGTTATTATTGCATTAGGTTCATTCTAGATTGCATTAGGTTCATCATTAGATTGCATTAATCATCATTAGATTGCATTAGGTTCATCATTAGATTGCATTGATCATCATTCAGCTGCATTAAGTTCATCATTTAATTGTATAGTTTAAATCATTTTTAGCATCTTGCATAATTAATTCATCTTAGATTCATTTTACATCTTGCATTGTTAACTCATTTAGATCCATTTTAGTCATGCAGTGTTAAGATTTATTTAGATTCATTATGTACCTTAAATTCATCTTGCATCCATATTCATATTCATTAAACATCAACATATACATTTCATACGTCATCAAATCCCATCACATCCTGCATTCACACACATTAGTACATCATATAAGCATCATCCACCCTACATTAGTCATACATCATATATACATAAGCATAAAACCATCTTGCACACACAATTTGTTATACATATGCATCACATCCTGCAAGCATCAAATGTTAGTAATCACATAAACATATGCATCATAACAT
>MU227994.1:3628607-3648594 GCA_018584345.1 Thuja plicata | reverse complement strand
ATATCAAATGTCCATAATCAATGTCTTTCATCAATAAAATACATAAGCCGTTCACCGATGGTGTTGATATACATGTACATCTCAAAATGAAAATATGTGTGTCACATAATGCTCTGATGAATCATGTAGGTGGTTGTGATGTTCCACCTCCCTACCCTAGTGGTGGACTTGGTGGCATCCCCACGAATCCCTGAGACTGTGATGCCCGTCCTGTGCTCTTTGACCGCAATCTCTCAGTGAATACCTATCTCTGGGCCTTAGGAACTAAGTCAAAATATAACATCTAATAATGAGTTGCCTCTCTACCTACCCTAGATGCATCCATGTGGGTAGAAAAAACCTCTACCAAAACCTATCCCATATTACTTTCACTAGCTTCCTGCCTTGCAATATCTCGCTCAGTTCTATACACCTCAGCCTGCCTCTATACTCCATCCCTCTCTAACGTCAATGCAATGATTTTCTCTGTGGCCCAATCCATCTGTAGGGTAAAATTACCCAACTCATCTATAAGTGTACCTATCTCAGTACGTAACTTAGTAGCATCCTAAGTCAAGTCGACCATAGAAAACTCTCCTGAGTAAACCCTGCCCTGGAAGGTGTCAAGAGCACCCTCAACCTTGTCTGCCTATGTTGTGTCTATAGCTAATAGCCCCTGTATCTAGGTCATCTTAGTCTACAGGCTGGTCTCAGATACCTTGGCCATCCCTAGCAACCCTCATAGTCTCACGTACTTTGTAAATTGTCTCACTCTGCAATGACAGTGTCATGGGTATCCTATGCTATGAACCCTGCTAGTAGCCCCTGTGGCCCCTGTAGTACCTGGACCTATACTGGCACTTGAGGTATCTATACATGTCCTTGTGGTGGCCTTTGTGGCCCCTGATTTTGTGCCTCCCCTGCCTATGCCTCTATCCAAGGTCAGACCTGTCTCTTCTGTGGCCTCTTCCTTTGACCTATTGCTGAAGTCTCAGAGGCATCTCCTATAGTTGTCCCGTCATCCACATCTGTGTCCCCTATCGGATTCTCATGAGTAGCCACCTGAGCTTGGTCTATGAGCTATAAGGGCACATGTGTGTCCCAACATGTTGCATACTGTGTAGTCATACCTACTTCAATGACATCAGGTCTGGCCATGAAGTATATTTGCACCATATTCCTCCAGGATGCCCTCACTGTGAGAGCATCAGTGTATCTCCCCCACATGCCCACCTCCCTGGTGACATGAGGATGTAATCATCCTCGACCACCATCCCCTGCTGCAACCCAAACTATCTAATGACCCTCGATGGCTTGTATCTCTCTATCTGGTGGATGGTTCTCCCCAGAAGAAAGCAATTAGTCTATATGCACGAGAGATATAAGAAATCCTTGAACCCATCCTTAGCTCCTACCACCTAGTCCATAGCTCCACATGGCTCAAAGAGTTTGTATGGGGTCTAGCAGAAAACCTGAACCTCGTCTAGTAATCACCGCCAGTATCCTGTGTGGCCAAAAAAGGTGTATCTCAATGGAATCTTGTATCTACATGCATATGACTCTCCCGGATGCCTAGCCTCTCACACTCTCATCAGTTAAAATATAGCAATGTACTCCCACACCCATACTAACAATAGAGTGACTCCAATCCCCATGTTGTGCACTCTGTGGTGCACAACCATGTGTAGGTCATGGTACAACTATCCTAGGACAAAGTACCCTCAGCAATAGGTTGTGCACTTGTCTAGCATCCCAACTAGTACCTAAGACCATCCCATACCAAACCCATGTCCAGCTAAATCTACTAGCATCCGTCCCCCGATCAATCCGGCCAAAAATAGGGTTGTCAACCTCAGTCCCCTGTCAACTATTGGCTGCCAGGGCATCTAGGTCCTGTATGTCAGGATCCTCCTCATTAGTCTCTTGAATGTGATCTCCATATAGTGATCATTTTACTCCAATTTGTACTGTGTTATAGCCCCTCAGATCAGTGTTCAAAGAATTTGCCACACTTCCTCAAGAGAGATAATGGCCTCTCTAGTAGGTAGATGGAAGGTCATCATATCACTGTGCCACTGCTTGATCAAGGTGGTCATCATCTCATTATGCACTCATAGCCTAGGCCAATAGGGAACATAATCCAACCCAACCAATCCTAGCAAACCCCAGTCCACCTCTGTGAGCTAGGCCTCCAACTCCACGGTCAGTGGCCAATACTCCTGCGATCCCAATAGTGGGAACTACTCCTGTAACATTCAAAATTCACCATGTCATCCCATCTTCCTTTTATTCCTAGCATAACCCCTCCCATAATGGGGCATCTTGTCCCTAGGTCCTTTGCTAAACCATCCCCGTTAGGTCCCTCTGTTTCCCATCCCCTTAGTGTCTTCCCCTTTGGGCACAGACGTCAGTTCCATTAAAAACACCGGTTCTTACATCGGTGTCTCCGTCTTCTTTATCCCATAGACCACCCTCTTTGAAGATGTGGATCTGGGTTCAGTATCTTCAAATATGTTAGCCTGGCACCGATGTCTTCGGAGATGCAAGTTTGGGGATCACCGTCTGTGAAGACATTGATCCAAGGATCGACGTCTTCATAGATGTTAGTTCAGGAATAGGCATCTCTAGTCTGCTGAGTCATCTACCCTCATTAATTCCCCCCTAACCCTCCCAAAAGTGTTAAAACTTTGACAAAACTAAAATCAAGGTAAATGTTGATTCACTCACCTGTACTAGTCACTCCACAGGTCTCCCATGTGTGCGAACGTGCTCCCCCAACTGCCCCTTCATCCTCTTGTTAGCCATAATTTTCACTCCAGAGCTCTCATTTTACCTAATCACTATTCACAAATGACCTTCTTTAAGCCCCCCAACCCCTCTTATAGCCCCTCATTTTCCCTAAAAATTTTCCCCACCTATTTTCCTCTCCCAATTGTATATTTTTGTATTATTAGTCCCATTGTATAGCCTAAATGCATCCAAAATTCCAAAAAAATATTTAAAAATTGCAAAAATCCAAAAAAATTCAAAAAAATCAAATATTCTTAAAATTTTGCAATAAACCTTATTTCTTTCCACATCACTCCATATTTTGATTTTCTGTGACACTTTGACTCTTGTGACTGCAATTGTGTTTTTCAACAAATCAGTTTTGCGAGTGACTATCCTTTCTCCTCCTCCTGTTCATAGCTTTTTCCAACAAATATATTTTCCTCAAATCCAATCCAATCCTTGCCCATTAGGATTCATCCTTCCAGCGTCGGCGTATCAAATCCTTCATAACATCAATCCTATTCATGGCAAGAACTTTGGACTGAATGACTGCTTGGTCATGAAACCTTCTTTATTGATTTTATCTTTTTGTGTAAGTTTCAACCTACTCACCACTACCTCAATCTGGTATATCTTGGTGCGTTGTGACTGGTGGATATTGATACATGTGTCTTTTGCAGTGTGCTTTTGTTTGAGCATCTAGTCCATGCAAAGGAAACTTGTCACTGTGTTTTCTAACACCTGATGCATACCTCCTATTGGAATATCAAAATTGGATGTCCTCTCCATATTTTTCACACAAATAAATCCCCAAAGCTTGTTAGCTATATTTAATGTTCATCCTTGCATTTGCATTCATAATTACATTCTTAATTGTCTTTCAGAAGGCTTATATTTATTCCCTCCTCTCTCTTCCTCTTGCCTGTTGCGTCCTTTTTTTGAGAAAATACCACAACGTCGTATTTGTTGTGTTCTTTTCTCGAGGGGGCACAACCCTATATCATCATCACTTTGGCACGACTCCTAAAAACCCTCTTCCTCTGGGGCAACTTATTTTCTTGTCTTTGATGTAACGTCACTTGGGACGCCATGTCAAAGAGGGGAAAAATGTAGACATCCAAAAATATTAATATTATTATTAATATTAATTTCCCTTTTTCATCAAACTATTTAATTCAATCAATTAAATAGCTTCATAGTTGGTATTTATCAATGATCAATTACTATTCTAATGTATTTTATTTTAAAAAAATTTCCTCACAAAATTCCCTTTTTAATAAATTTATATTTATTGAAAATTCCTCCATATTCCTAATTCTTCTAAACTGTGATTTATTCAAATATAATTTGAATTATAATCTAAACCCTGGCTAGGAAGCTATTAATCCAACCTAGAAACCTACCCTATTCCTACTCTACCCCTATCATATCACTTCATAAGCATGCTTCCCTACCTAACTGTCCTCTAATCATATTGAAAGGGTGATTCCTAAGATTTTTAAGGCTAATGGAATGCTCACCCACATGTGAGAATTCTCTCCAAAATGGTCACCCATCCCTCTTAAATTCCTCTTACAAGTTTGTCTCCCACTTGGAAATCTTGAGCCACTCAACATTTAATGCCAAGTTTGACTCAAAATTAGCCATCCCTTCCAAGCCTATGTGTCCCTTATGTGTCTCTTATGTGGATACCACATAGATTCCACATCATTCAAGCCCTCCTCTTCTCTCCCAAAAATCTATAAATAGAGGCTTTCTCCTCTTCATTTTTCATCTCTCATAGTGCACTGTTATTATGCTAGAATTACTTTAGATTTTCATAGTTGTTTTCATGCTCATAGTTTTTATGTTTAAATCACTTAGAAATCACATGCTAGGTTCTTTTGGCTAAAATCAATCATATTTTCTTGCATTGACTTGTATTTAAATCATAGTAGTTTAATAATTTGGAGAATTTTGAGACTATTTAGTCCATACTAGTTCTTGAATCCTTCTCCCTTCATCCAAATCTTTCATCAATGTTAATCATTCCACTTGGGGATCCATTGAATTTTGTGTGTTTGAGAGAGCACACCCACATCCAATCCAAAAAGAGAAAATCAAACAAGCCTCATGGCTGCAACTTGTTTTGGCTCTATCCGATGATATGAGGATACTTTACTTTGTTTTTCTTGCTTTTATCTCACTTTGAATTTAGATGCTAACCCTCTAATGGTTTCTTGTTTGTGAGTGATTGCAGGTTGGAATTTTCCTCATACTACACAATGTTTTGGAGATACAATAGACTTGAGAATAGAAGTGGTCCTCCACCTATTGATACAAAGAAGAGTAATAGTGATGTTAAGAGTATTGTAGAAGAATTTAACAGTCACTTAAGAAAATAAGATGTAAAAAATGTTAAGGTATGGAAAGTAAAGGAATGAAATGAGGAAATAGTTTAGGGAGAGTCAGCAGATGCTACTAAGTCTTCACCTACTCTAAAAATTTCTACATCAACCTAGATGGCCAAGCATGGCCTTAGGGGGAGCATTGGAAAGAAACATCAGAAATCTATCCAGCCCCTGATTGTGAGGAATAAGCTCTTGCAATATTAGAGAGAGTATATAAAGATATTATGGAACTTATATCTATGATCGTATAGCCTTAAAAATCTATATCCTATGATTGCTAGATTTTTAATCGACTGGATTATGTGCAAAGATAATTTTAATGGGAAATGTGTCATTTCTTTACACAATGAACTATAAGTTCAATTGAAATAACTTTTCTGAACATCATTTGAAGAACAGAGCTTAAGGAGAACAAGGATTTGAGCTAAGAAGAAAAGAAGCAAGTTTATTGAGTGTTTGATCAAGGTATTAATTCATGAAATTGGTAGATAAAAGGTATTTAGATCATTTGTGAAGCTTTGAATATGGATACTCCATTGATTTTTTATGTTGCCGAAAGGCCTATGTATAAATTCAAGAAATACTTGTTCAAATCAACTAAATATGATCATGAAGGTGAGATTTTACAAACACCCTTCAATGTTCAACATGTCAAAGACATTAGGGATTGCATTCACTATAAGTATGAGTCTTTGGGAGACTTTGAGATCTATAAAGAGACTAAGGACATGATTGGAGTAGATGGTAAGAAGAAAGCCAAGTTTGCACATCTTGAGAACCTTTGTATAATGCAAATAACTGAACTCTACAAATTTGATGAAGAGGAATGGATCAAGATCATTTTGAGCATAGTTGATGAACAATTCATTTGGCTTGGAGATCAACTAGCGAAGATTTGGAGTCACTTAATTCATGCTATAACATGTTTGGATAGCTCTGGTGTTATCCTTGTTGTAGAGAAGAGCACAAATAAATAGGTGGAAACCCTAAAGCATTTGCAATGGGATATGAGAGATATGACAATTAATGACATATTTCTGAAATATTTTAGATTGGTTTCAATGATTCTAGGTTAAAAAATACATTACAATAGCCGACCTAACTCATTATTAGCACGAGTGATCATGATGGCATATACAATGGTTAAATAAAATGTTAATTATAACCTTTGCAAAGTATTACACAATAGTTTTTGGAGAATGTGAAGCAAATCAAGAAGGATAAGTCAAAGGCATTTAGGTTTGGGTATCTACTGATACATGTATATTCATATTGTTCATAGTTTTCCTTGTATGCACCCTAGAGCTTAGAAGGATAATGACATCACTAGAATTCAGATCACATAGAGCTATATAAGACATAACACTACTTGGTTGATGGTGAATTATTTAGGATGATCAAAATCTTGCAGAGACAAATGAAGGAAAGAATGAGGATCCCTGAGGCATTTATAAAAAAATTACAAGGATTCAATCTATTTCATGGTTGAAACTGATTGAGTTTACATTGAGGCAATATAACCTAGGATGAAGTGGTGTTATCCTTTGGGATATCAATTCAGTTTTGAGGTCTTGACCATGTAAGTAGAACATATTTTATCCTCAGAAATTGATCCATCCGAAGAAAGATGCGGTAACTATGAAGAGAAGTCTACGAAGATAAATGAAGAGCATAATCAAGCTATAAGAAAGAGAAAAGTAGAAAATATGGTAGATGATCTAGCAAACAAGGTTGGTATAACAAAGGAGGAGATGAAAGAGGTAAGAAAGAAGATGATATAAAGTTATTTTGGATTGATGAGCACTGCCCCTACAATCCTTCCACCTCCAGAAGTTGAGAAGGTTATCAGTACACCCCCTACTATGTTTAATATATCTGAGACTACACCTACACTACCAAAGAGAACATCGCAGGAAGTGAAACTCATGGAATTTCCTAGAAGGAACACAAGATCCACCAAAAGGAATCTTTGCCTAAGAAACAAAGGAAAAAAGTTGAAAAGAATAAGGGAGAAGAGAAAAAATTTGTAGAGAAGAAGGGAGAAGAGAATTAATTTGAAGAGAAGAGCACTGGTGTGAAAGAACTCTTGAAGCGTGACATAAAAATACTCGATAAGAGAATAATTGAGGAGGGAAAGCTTGACTCATTGATTAGATACTATGAGAGGTATGAGACAAATGTTAAAATTTTGATTGAATACATGGTAATAAATCATTTACTTGTTTTTAAGAGGAACTTGTTAGAAGAAGAAGAAATTATATGAGAGGAACTTTATGAGAAATTAGAAATAAGGAAACAGTTAGCACAAATAGAAGATTAAGTAATCAAATTATAAGCAGTTGAATATATGTTACCATTTTTTAGTAAAAGAAATGGAAAAGATATTAAATTATTTCAAACCTTTGTTGCGAACCAAGTCAATATTGGTGAAGATAATGGGGAGGAAGTATGAAGAATTTAGCGAGGAAACACAAAAGTTAATTGATAAGGTTTTGATGGGAATTGAAACTGAGAACTCTTGACCTCCCAAGGCTACTAAGCCTAAAATTATTAAAGGCAAGTCATCAAGAATAGAAGATGTAAACCTTGATACATCATAGGATGAAGACAATAGCCATTTTATTAGTACTAAGCAACCAAATTTTAATTTTTTTGGTCTGCCTATATGTTTGGACACTTCATAGGATGTTAGTGATCATTTTGAGAATAATACTGACATTGATGGAGGAAGCATTGATCTAACATTGACAAAGAAAGAAAAGGAGAAAGTGAGCGAAGCTAAAATAGTGAAAGAAGACCTAGATAAAGTTGAAGTTAAAAAGGAAACTCGTGCATTTGTTTCTTCATATTTATTGTTGGAATGTGGAGATAGAAAGAAGAAAAGAAAGTGAGAGAAGCTGAAATAGAAAAGGAAGGACTAGATAAAGTTGAATTGAAACAAGAAACTCATGCATTTATTTCTTCATCTTTATTGTTTGCAAGTGGAGATAGAAATCTGAATAGTAATGTTGAAAGTATGGATGAGGATGAGTTGATGAAGTTATCCTTCATCGTACTTGTGAAAGTGAAGGAGAGATCTCAGTAGAAAGGTGAGAAGAAGTCAATGGTAATGGAAAAAGAAGTTGATACTTTCAAAAAAATCCTACCTATACCTCCTTCTTTCCAATCCAAGGGCAATGTAGATAATTTGAACAAGGTATTGGATGACTTTGATAGTCATTATGAGTCCTTAGAGAAGATCGTTCAAGAAAATGCAGAGAAGAAGTACCTTGCAAAGAAGTTGGAAAAGGTATGCAAGTCTATTTCTTGGGACTTAGGGATATTGAGAAAAAAATATCTAAAGTAATGAGTTGTGTGTCACATGATAGAAAGTTATATAATTAGTCTATAAATCCTATCAGACACATTAAGAATATTGAGGGAATAATAGTAAAGGACATACAAAATCTGGACAAGTTGATGAATAGTTGTGAAGCCTCCTCACATACTATATTGGAGTTAGACAGAGAAGTGTCTAGGATATTGGATAAATTAAGTGTTTTAGATAGAGAGAAAGGGAGAATTATGGGAAGATTTGGTATGTTGAAGAGTTTAATTACTCATAAGTTATCAATTCTTGAGATCCACCTTTCAGAAATGGAGAAAAGAGAGCATACCCTCACTAGATTCATGCTTACCAAGCTAAAGGAATCAGATACATCCTCTTCTGCACTAAATGGATTAATTCATGTGAGTTAGATACTGGTAACGATCTGGTTAGAGGAAGTGAAGATCTTGGAAAGCTCATCCAAGGATGTGCTAAAGATGGTATAACCTATTTGTTGAGAATTTTTTTTATTCCACATTTTTTTTACCTTTTTCATTGATGTCAAAGTGGGAGAAGAGAAGATATGAAAAATATAAAGGTAAGAGATAGAGTAATATGTAAAGTATTTATAGAAGAACAATGTATATTCTTTTATGTATTAACACTTAGTCATTTTTTGCTAAGAGTTGCCATCAATGCCAAAGGGATAGATTGTTACAAAGTGGTTCATTTGGGAATGTTCTAGAACACTTTAGGGTTTTCATTTATCAAAACAAATCTGGTATGGATGGTCGCTTGGTGTCAAACATAGTTTTGGATTTATATCTTGCAAAATGAATAAATCCAAAAAGTAGAATTACAGAGTATAGTAGTACAGTTTTCGTCAGCGAGATTAGTATATGAAAAATGAAGACATGCGAGCTTAAGAAATTATATTTTTGGATGTATATGACCTTCAGTTAAGGTCTCCTATGTTTTGGTGTTGATCGCAGTAAGTTACAGTATGTTGAAGTCATTAATAAGACATAGTAACAGTGATACAAGATAGATGAAAGGTTGAAATGATTATGGGAGTATAATGTGTAGTTGAAATGTGCTATGTTGGATTTAGATTGGGGATAACCTATGTTTTGTTAGTGTATGATTTTTTACTTGGTATTTAAATTTTGTATAAGTGTTAACTCTATTTTTTGATGCATTGGAAGCCGATTGGACATATATTGATGTATATATAGGAAGATATTTTTGTGAAGTGAAGTATGTATGTTAATGGAATGAATGTGATGGAATGAATGGATGCAAAAATATGAATTCATTGTGATGTATGAATTAGACAAATGACCTGATGCAAGCTACAAATGGAACTACATAATAATAATAGATGAGCTTGTATTGTTCACTATTGAGAAATCATTGTAACAGAATCATATTTTTTACTGTATCAGCAGTGAGCTCAGTATACCTTTAATAGGGTTTTTTTATTCCTCTAACAAGGAAATGCGCTAATGTAATAATTAGCACCTAACAGGGCTATGTCTCCTAACATGGACATAATACTTTGGGTACATATTTGTGGGTACCATTCTCACCGAGGTTTTCCCTTAGCATGGGTTTCCTTGACAACAAATTCATGGTGTTATGAATTGTGTTTTTTATGATTATTTTCTTTTCATTTAAACAATTATCTGGTTAAGTTGGAATTTACTCAGTTTAAGTTTAAAGTGTTGTAATACTGATTCACCCCCCTCTCAGTATTACTTAATCCTAATAGTTATTGCATCATTAAATATAGATATACAACATTTTACATATGATTGATTTACTTTGGTTCTACATTCAATTCTTCTTTGTCCAATTCCATTATAATTGTAGTTAAAAACATCTATGTTTCCTCCAACAAAAAATTTATAATTTCTTAAAACTTTTAGAGTAGACCTATCAATAAGCCTACAATCTAAAATATTGTATCCATATGCATTACATTTATAAAAATAACCATGGAATTGTGAAACATATTATCATAATAATGACTCCATGTGTAATTTCTTGGGGCACCATGTTGAACAAGATGAATAAGTGAGAGGGTGAGTGAACCCGTTATCCCAAAAATCTTTTCAAAAACTTTACTAAACCAGTAAATACTTTAAGAAATTTGAAACTTATAATTGATCTAAACATAGAATTACAAAAGATCAACACTATGAACACAAAAATTTGCACGGAAACCCAAGATGGGAAACAAAATGGAGAAACTAATTCTCATTAAAAGAACATCGATTAAGGTGATTTTTACAAGGGAACACTGCAAGTTGGACTAACTACCCAAAAAATCTAGAAACATGCTCACTACCAATACAATTAAGCTCACTGCCAATACAAGTAGGCTCACTCTTAGAATATAAGAAATGAAAATGAATTCACCACTAAAGTCACTAGCACCAACAATTAAAAAAAAAAATGATGTAACAGTCAGCTACCAGTTGCACCAACTCAAATATACATTAGTAAAAAAATATGATCATGTCATATTCACATTCATCTCACATATTACATTCATACTTGCATCACATAATCATCGCTCTCTTATACCAAGTTATGCCAACAATAAGGTTGCCCTAATCAATTTGAAATAGGCCACACTAAAGCATTCCCATTGTGGTAAGGAATTAAATATAGACCACCTCACTTAATACAACATTCCTCACATTGAACAACATGTTATACCATCATCTAGACCTTTAGAACCAACAGATAGGATTTATACAATATAATGCAAATTCTTGAACCTTAGCACAATGATGACTTTCTAGATGGGACCAGGCCCAAAAAAGTGAACTAAAATATATTACAATATGAATGGACCATCTCACCACATAGCTAAATATAAATATTTATGATATATTATCCGCTACATGGTCTATCAGAACACCAAAATATACAATCCACATTAAATCATAGGATATATTGACATTAATGACAACAAAAATGATATAAAAATAACATCATATTATAGTAATGTATCCCTTTTTTTATTTATGGAAACATTCATCAATAACAAAGAAAACAACTCACTATCAAAAGATATCAGCATCAAAGTCCTCTATTATTCTCCTTTATTCTTCTCTCCCTTTGACAATAATGAAAAAGAGTTAGAACTACCCCTTACTAACTCACAGTACTCCCTCGAAGAGGAATCTACCAACCATTGATCTAGAAAGAAATTAAGCATGAAATGCATTGAACACATGCACACACTAGTGAATTTAGTGAATACTAGGAAGAGGCACAACCCCCAACTTCTACCTAAGATACTCAAAAGTATCATTGCACAACTATTTCATAAAGTTGTCTCAAATTTTCTCCTTTATTGTTACATACACAAGTCTAACCTCATGTTCCAAGACTTTCTCTCTTAATAAATTATATCTAATAGATGTATGGTTTGTTCAGGAATGATGCACTTGATTCTTGGAAATATTTATAACAATGGTATTATCACACATAATTGAGACCAGTTCTTCAAATATTATATCAATATCCTTCAAAGTCTATTTCATCCATAACACTTCAGTACAACATGAGGATGATTCAATGCATTCATATTCAAGAAGTAGATAATGTCACAGAATCCTACTTCTTGCTTGAGCACGCAACCAAATGAGAGCCATGGAAATAATCTCCACTACTGATACTTCATCGATTATCAAGGCATCCAATCTAATAAGAATTAGT
The DNA here is from genome assembly GCA_018584345.1 of Thuja plicata. Lineage (NCBI taxonomy): Eukaryota > Viridiplantae > Streptophyta > Pinopsida > Cupressales > Cupressaceae > Thuja > Thuja plicata. Next base: position 3,636,414 of record MU227994.1, on the reverse strand, counting down.
ATAAGTTGTGAGACTGACAATTGAACCCTTAGGAATACCATATTCCAAAATATTTCATACTCTTCAAATATCTAAAGATCCTTTTTACCACCATCACATGTGATTCTTTTAGTTCTAGCTAAAATATGGCTACTAATAATATGACATACATAATATATTGTCTAGTAGCGTTCAAATACAATAGTCCTCCAATAATTTATATGTACTTACTTTCATCAACTTTTGATCAATCATCTTCTTTATTCAACTTACATCTTGTAACAATAGGATTACATACCGGTTTAAAAGTTTCCAAATGAAACCGGACTAAGAAATCAATATGCCTTTATTTTTCTCATGTACCTACAATGCAATGAAAAAATTCAACTTAGTACCAATCATAGGCATATTGAATTCCTTCGACATCTCCTATTCAAATTTTATGCACAAGTCATCATTTCCACCAAAAAGTATGTCATTAAAATAAACCAAAATAATGAAGATTTGATCTGAATAAATTCTATAATATAAATTACTATCAATAGATCCTTTTAGAACCATGAACCTTTGGAACTAAGGATACATGAGCATGTCTCAAATCTCCTTCTAGGTGTACAGGAAAAAATATAAACATGAAAGTGCACACGGAATGAATATTTGCCACCTTGCTAACACTGGTAAACATTATCTTACAAGTCACCACACCTATCCTCATAACTTATCTCAAACATGAAGCACACCTTTGTGACTTGACATAGACCAAGAAAAGACTCCCTTAAATATCTCTTAATGTGTGCAACCACTTATGTATAACAACTAAACCTCACCAAACCTTTGAGAATACTACACCATAGGCCAAACTAATATGTTAACATCAATGACAATACCAACACAACAAATCGCAAACAATCTCCCCTTTGGCATTGATGGATACATATTATGTGAAAAATATGTAATGCAATCACAAATGAAAAAAAATTTATCCTTCCCAAGTTTTTTTTGTCATTTATGTCAGTATCACTATCGTTTTTTCCCCATCGGTCTCAATATTTTTGGTTGTATCTTTTGGTATCAGTGCTTAGGCCATCGACAAGATCCACTAATGATAGTAACTGTCAATTATTCTGAGAGGATTATTGAAACTTTTGGAGGATTAATTTATCACATAGAATAACCACTCAGATCCATTTTGTCTTCAACCAAAACTAGTTCATGCGCCAAGCCAAAATGAATGGAATTTACATCTATGGATAGTATATATTCATATATTGTGTACTTATCTAGATAGAGACTCATGTTGAGATATAATGTGATGTAATGTGACCAATATATTGTGTATTGTGTATATAAAAACTACTGAAAAGTGAACTATGTACTTGTATGGGTAAAATAAGAAGAATAGTATATCAGTGTATACTATATTTGTGCATATGTCAATGCATGTTCTTTAGTTCAAGTTTTGTATATTTATCCATCAATACTAAATTTTGTACCCTAATAGTGAGCCACCCTGATATTGAGCCACCCAAATAGTGAGCCAGCTAATGTATTATATAATTAGTTTTTGGTACTCCTAAGTTTGGAACAAATTTGGAGTGACCATGTTAAGTTTTTCAGTTGAGAAAAGTATGTACTCTTGAAAATTTTGTGTGAGAAGGCTCAGTTTGAATGCTTGAAAAGGTGCCCGGATGATTTTCATGAGGTAAAAATTGGGAAGAGGCTCCAATACCTTTCATTTGACATATGCAGTGGGTTCCAGCTCCTAAATTTCAATTCTGACATGTTTATGTACTAGTCATTTTGAGGGGGTCACCTGATTTTGCATATCCCTAAAGTGTCAAATTGCTGTCCGGAGCCTAGTTTGCTTTCTAATATCTTGCACCCAAAAATATGTCATGACCTGCCACTTTCGGGATGTTGAGTATGTGTATCAGAGAACCTATGTTTTGAATCCCAAGTCATTTCGATATGTTTTGACTAGATTTCAAATCCCTCAAAGTTGGTGGTTTACTGTTATCATGCATTGTGCAATTGATCAGAATTCTGGATAGCCCAGTTTGACACATTATAACTTTTGACCAATTGATTCAATTGAAAAAATTCCTTTTGTACTATGTTCGAGTGGTCACACACTCCAATATTTCTAGTTTGCACATCTTTAGGAAATCTGATGATAAGTTTTCTGGAACCATTCCATTTGTGAATAATTCTGATTTCCTGAGTTTTCAAGTGCAGAATTGCTAAGTTGTCCACTTTGAGCTTTTGAAAGTATATACCCAGTTGAACATTTTGGATAATTGGCTTTTCACTTGTATTTTAAACATAGGAGTGTACCTACCTAAAGATTTATGGATTCCTGCCAATCCATTTGTCCACTTTGCCAGAGCCTTTCCATTTCCAATTTATTAAAGTTTCACTAAAAATGCAGAATTCAGAATTAAATGGCATACTTTGTGGTTTCCTTATTTTCACCTGGTTCGAGGTCAAGCATAACTAAATTTGGATCTGTATTTTATACCTAGGAATGAACTCATCTGAAGAATCCCAAACTTTGACCAATCTGGTAGATCACTTTTCTTTGCTGATTCCAAACCCAATTTCTACATATCTGTTGTGCTTTGGTTCAGAAAGTGTTTAGGGTGCTATCTTTGCAGATTGGTATCAGTTGAACTGTTTGTTTTTAGAATAAGTTAATTTAGGGGTCATGTTCTACATGTGACATTCAATCAGGCTCTAGAGGTTGAGTTTCTGAAAGATCTTTTTGATGACCCTATGAATGCAGTTTCGGAGGCAGTTTATGCAGTTGATAGTGCGGAAAAGAGTTAAGTTTTCAGACTAGCCATTTTGCATGAGTGATATCTTTCTATCTGAAAGATATTTTCAAGGTCTAATTGTGGGAACATCCTCATTGCATATGAATGTACTATGTGACCTAATGGTGAAATTTCAGAGCTTGTTTCAATGTTTTTGCAAGGTTAATTTGAAAGGGATTTATGTTGTTTCCGCATTTGTACCTGTGTAGTTTTCTGGAAGGCTAAGTTTGCACTGTTATATCTAGTGCCTGAAGACGAATCTGGTGAAGCTCTTCTATATGTGTATTCAATGGTAATCAATTAATCATTTTGCCAAATGCCAGAGTCTGTTTCTTGTTTCAGTGACTTTTTAAAGGAAGCCCCAAAGGCTAATTACCATTAATGTGATCAAACGACATAAGTGTCAAAATGGTTATAAAGGCCGTTGGTTTGCACTTAGTGTTCAAAATTTTAAAATATGGAAATATAGACAGGAGGCAACATTGCAAGAGGGTTTTCAAATGATGCAAGGTGACGATCATTGCAATCCATCCGGATATCCACCATTCAACATTTTGTCGAATTGTCTACATGACAGAATTGTGTTTTAAATGCCAGTTGCATTCTCATTGGGGATCGCTTACAACTACAATGTCAAAGTGATACATTTGAATTTGAAAATGAAGAAGCCTAGCATGGTGTCTTGCGCCGTCAAGAAGTGACTAGTGGAGGATGTTTTATGTTTCAAGGAACATTAAAACAATGATTAGAAAATACAAAGTTTATCCCACGCATTTTTTGGAGGCAAGTGAAACTTTTCTTTAAAAAAAAACATCAAAGACTATTTTCTCGTCCTACGAAGTGAATTGGGGATGTTTTTGTTTGTTTTGAAAAGCAAGTTTTAAATAGGAAAATAAGAGTTGATTAGAGATAAAGACTCCACATGCTTGGCAACTTGGGGGCATTTTTAAACATGGAATAAACTGCAAACATTGAATTAAATCTGCAAGTACTGTAATCCAAGGTCTGCGCAACTTTTGAAAATATAACTCACGCCATGAAAGATAGAAGCTTCATACTGTTTTGGGAAAAATATGAATGCCATTGGCTGGTGTAAAGCTGAATTCCACAACCTTCACCAGCAGCCTCCCTTCCAATGCAAAGCGTAGCAGCAGCATAGACAGGGTACGTGAGTTGTTTGGGCAGAATGTTTCAAGGAGATGTTTTCCCATGCTGCGATGATTGCAGGGTCTGCACAAAATGGATTTGTTTGGAGAACTTTTAATGCTTTCATGCAATGCAATAGCAGTTGTGGGTGGAGGGAAGTTCAGATTTTTGAAATGTTAAGTCCAAATTACATTGCAAATCATACACTTCCAGTGGACAGCGATGGATTTTTTTGAAGTAGTTTTGAGTTTTGTGAAAGTTTCAAAGTAAAATTTGCAGATTTAAATCTATAGGGAGGGGAATTTTGACCCATGGAACACATTCATGGTCTCCATTTTCAAATATTTGAAGCCATTAGTGGGCAGTTTATGCAGCAAGTTCCCAGGAAAATGAAAAAATAGTGTATTTCCTTTGTCCCACATTCACTCTGTAGTTGTGTTTTTGGTCTTTATATACCAAAATGTTTTCTTTAAAGGTAAATAAGAGAGCCCAGAGGCTCTTGGCGTGTCTTTGAGGGATGGAGGTCAAAATGCATGGGCTTTACACAATATTTTGACATGAATTTTGAAAATCACTTTAAAACCATGAAATGGATTATCCCACATTGTTCCTGCAATGGAATTCTAAAATGTTTATAAGGAAAGATGAAAACATAGTGATTTGAAGGAAGAAGAGGAGAATATCCATGCATGCCTAGTCATCTGACCACCTTACTTTCCATGCCTAAAAATGAAGGTAAACAAATTTTGACAAAAACGGACACTTGATGCTGGTCGCATGGTCACGAGAAGGCTCTGATTGCGTAGTCGTGAGACAGATTGAAGATCACCACCAGAATTTAGAGACTTGGTGATTGACCGATAGTGGTTAGTCACCTAGTCACGAGATGTTAGCTGCCCAAGGAGATAACCGCCAACACTTAGCGACTAACTGCTAGCGGTTAGTCGCTAAGTAGCCGAGTGCCAGAGTTGACTGCTGTGACATGGAGATAGCTGCTGGTCCTGTGGTCGCCAGATGGGAATTAGCCACTAGATGTCAGTCGCGAGGGCACCCAGGGTTGATGGATGAGGTAAAATTTGCTTGCGACTTAGAAATTAAGGGTGGTCGTATGGTCGCCAGTTAAAAAAGTTAAGTGAAAATTTGCTTGCGATTGTGAGACTATGGTGGTCACATGGTTGCCGAAGGTTAATAGATGAGTTAAAATTATTCAGCAACTTGGGGAAAAGGAAGAAAAGGTAACCAGGATTAAAGCGTAGTTAAAAATCCAATTTATAACAGCGAATAAGAGTGCACCACATGTCGATTTCTGGTGGTTTCTGGGCAAAATAGGCAACAAATAAGGTTTTCAAAATGATTTAATTAATATTCAGATTTTTTGAAAGGATAAAGTGCATACTTGGTAAAGGTATTTTATTCCAAATTCTATGAGTTGCATTCCGGGAATGTTTCAAAACAAGGGATATTCAGATTTTTTCAGAGATAGAGGATAAAATCAGATATTCTCAGGCAAAGAAAGATCAGATTTTTGCAGAATAAAAAATTAGATTTGCACAAAGGGATGAGACAGAATGCACATTTATTTCTTTTGAAATCAAATTTCTTAGAAATTTCTGGGATGATTTTTGAGAAGATATTTTCAAAAGGGGATATGACTGGATTTCAATGATATTTTGCAGATGAGATCAGATTTGATAGACTTTTCAGTGGAAGAATGAAAGAGATATTTTGAAGATAGAGTCAGATATTTTCTCAGACAAATAGAGATATTTTAAAGATATATCAGATATTTTGAAGACAAGGAAAGATGAGTAAAAGATTAGATTTGAGGAGAGACAGATGTCAATTGCTCAGAGAGATTAGGGTTTTTTCTCTTCTATATCTTCTCTTCTTTTTTCTGTAAAGAGGGTTCTGATTTCAGGTTCCTATTTCTGGTTCCTATGGAGGTTCTTGGTCTTGTGCTTGTTCCTGTATTTGTCTAGTTCAGTACAAGTTACCATTGGTTTGGAGATTTTATTTGTAAAGAATACTTCTTTTTCATGTTTAGTTCTTGAGTTTATTGTCTGGATATCTGGAAACAACTTGAATTAATGAGAATACAGTGCAGTTCCTATTCATTATTGTCTTGTCTCTTTTGACTGTGGTTTATGCTCTAGTATAGTTTATTTGTAAGGCATCTGAAATATACCTACTACAGGGTAGTGTGTCTAATCATTTGTGATCTTTCTCAAGGAGAGAGTTAAATTTTGTAAATGATTTCAGAGAGAAAGACATAGTTGTGAAGATCTGATGAAGAAGTATTGAGTTGAGTAGATTGTTTGTAAGGCATCCAATCTGAATTGTATGAAGTTTGTAAGGCATTCTTCAGTATTACATTAGTTTCTTATTGTTGACATATGTTTTCATTGACTCTTTTCCCAAGGAATAGGCATTGATCTAGAGTTTGTTGAGAAAGTGTTTTCTCCATTCAGTCATACGCAAATTAATCAATTCCATCTAGTTTTTAGAAAAAATGAGCTGAACTCATTAAGGACTTATGTCAGCAGGACAGTCTCCACTTTGTTGATTCTTTAGAGAGTGAATCATTAGGTTATCCCTCCAAAGGACAAAAGGAAGAAGGATGCAAATCCTTGACTCATTGGTTTATGTTCTCAAAACCATAGCCTGGCTTATAAATACTCTGTTTCAAATCAATCATTGCAATTGTTAGGGATTTTTCTTGCATGAATCACAATGCTTGAAATATCTTTTTGAATCTTGTTACCTTCTAATCTTGATTCAGAGACAAGAAAAGCCTAATTGCTAAGGACTAGATAACATCCTTCTTCATTTTTGAGCTCCACATATACTCAGGCAGGTTTTACCTTATAAGATGACTGATAACACAGTATTTGTTGATGTGGACACTGATTAGATATGTATCTTTATTGGACCATCTTATGAATTATCTTGCTGATGATCAAGCATAACCATAAACAAGATATTACCATGCAAATCATAGTTATTAACATAACAATAACCAGTGATACAAGGATTATTTTCATCCTTCTTCCTTTTCTTGTAGGAGGGTTAACCTAATGAATTCTCTCTTCAAGGAATCAATATCATGGACAGTGTCCTGCTGACAGAGGTCCTTTATAATTTCATCTTATGTGTTCTTGGTAACAGAGTATTTAAAATTGATTTGGTATTTGAAAACTTAGAACATATGTAACAAATATAGGTATTCAAATAGGTTCCTGAACCAGTGCCTATCCTTTGGGCTGCAGAGTCAATAATAAGCAAAGAAATGACATAAACAAGATACACTGAACTACCTTACAGCTCAAACAATTAGGATAGCCTACCTTGCAAACTATCTTGTTACCTCCAGACTACTGTATCAAATCCTTAACTAAATAGTATGCTTCCTGAAATCATTTACAATATTTAATCCTCTCCTTGAGAGAAACTTGCAAATAATTAGATAGTTACCTTATAACCAGAGTGTTAATGAATACCTTATAAACCTTAACACATAAAAGCATGCATACAAAGTAAAGAGACAACAGTTGAGAAGAGTAAAATTGCACCGTATTTCATTTATGTAATCCAGCTCGTTTATACATGAAAGGATTTACACAGTTCCAAAAGATATACATGAATCAGGATATCTAAATTCTGTTGTATATTATCTCTTCTTTACAAAATGTTCCAAAAAATCCAAGACCTCTAAAAGATCAAAGACCTAAATTCTCAAAGACCCTTAACTATTAAAAAATTATCATATATATAGGTTTGAGACCACCTTGGGATCCATAAGGATGCAACAAGCTTCGGATAGTCTCAAAACCCTAACCCTAAAGATGTAAGACAGAGAAAAGAGAGAGAGA
>MU227994.1:3581738-3611792 GCA_018584345.1 Thuja plicata | reverse complement strand
TAAAAATAGGTCAACATCAAGGAAAACATCAGGCACTAACAACCTACCCAAACCAGATATCCAAGGGTTTGACACAGGGATAGGTTTATCAGAATTCTTGTAAAAGTAAGTAAACAGAGAATAACCTATTGTTCCTGGGGTTACTGCATCTTTGATGTCCTTGAAGTCATCTTTGAAAACACCAGCATCAATCTTCCTATTTTGAGTGGACCCTGGCAGCAGTTGCAGAAACTCATCAGAGAAGCTGGATTTTCCTTTAGGATCGTCTCCACTGCCTCCACTAGTAGACTCCATGCTCATGGAAATACTCATATTTGCAGGTACTTGAATCTTAGACTGGACGATATTGAAACAAATCTAAGATCACAACTCTTAGAATTTTCAATCACTCAACAACACTGCTACAGCTCTGAAAATCACCTTTTGCTCTAAAACAATAAATTTGCTCTGAGATTATAAATTCGGTAAACAAGAATGAGTGCAGACTCCCCTATTTATAGCCATAAGGTTAAGAGTACATGGCTCAAAGTTTAGAAATGTCAGTTCTGCCATTAAGTTTACATGCCGTGAAACGTTCAAAAACCTAGCCGTAGTTGAGCGAGGTGACAGGAAATCAAATTTAAATCATGAATATTTTGGCGCAATCATAAAATGGTTAAGACGGCTGACATGGCACTTTTTGATTTGTCCTCTGTCATCAATATCAGCTACCTTTTGTATATAGTAATAAAAAATTATTGTATCTGATTGGCCGCCGGGTGATCTCCTCTGTCAAGTCATCCACTTGGCGCCACTTTTGGGGATCCTATTTATCCAGCGACCTCGCGACCTCCTAAAGTCTCTTTGTCGTGAGCATTTTCTCTTTACCATGGTTTGATCTTCAGATTAGGCGACAATGTTATTCCTTTACGTTGGCTAACCCAAGTCTTTCCAGCGATCAGGCGACTATAGTGAAAATCTAAGTCGCGCAGGGTTAACCTTAACTCAGGATCCTTCTCCAGACTACGCGACAAGCCGTTGTTTTTTATTTTTCATGATTATCTCTTTGGTCGCTTAGTCGGGAGATCCTGTGTCTTTACCTTTAACTTGAAGCACGTGCCTTTTTCTGTTCACAGCAACCTCGCGACATACCTTAATTGCTTAGTCGAAAGGACTTTTTCCCTGGGGCACTTTTATCACCAGACTTTGTGACCACCGTCAGATCCTTTTACTTCTTCATCCAACAGCTGTCACATAATCGCCATACAATTTCATATACCTTTAAATTATCAGGAGACTTCACGACTGAGGGAAAACATACCTTAGTCTCGTTATCGCGTGATCCTCTTCCTTCATCAAGCGATCACCTGACAACCATTAGTTCTATGATAGGTGTCATCTGTTCTTTCGTCCTCTTTATGCATACTTGAAATCTGACTCACCGCCCTGATCTGGCGACATCCCGACTGAGGGAAATCTCTTAGCATGAAACCGTTAGTCGCTGAGTCGTGACTGTTATCCATTAACCACCAATTATCACGAGACCACGCAACTGAAGAAAGAGCTTAACTGTTTGACTGAGCTGATCTAGCGACCATGCGACATGAAGTGAATCGCAAAGTCGGAAGACATTTCTTTGACTTGCCATTTTTTCTCGCGATCACCCGACTGCGGCGGGTCCCATTCATTTTAAAAAGTCATAACATGATTTCAAGCGACAAACCGACTAAAAGGAAATTTCTAAGTCTCGATACACTGAGAGAATATTCCATTTCTTATCAAGACTACGCGACACAAGGCAAAAGTGAAGTCGGGAGATGTTTTAGCATATTCGATTCTGGTAAAGCGATTAAGCGACCTGACTTAAAACACATGTCTTTAGTGACTTGAAAAAGGTAATGAGGAAATATAAGACATGGCTAAGGGTTTCAAATGCATCGTTTAACACTTGGTTGCTAGGGTTTTAGCAGGGTTTTGACAACTTGGGCAAGGAATAAGCATGAAAACCTGAAAAAAATTTAGAGCAGAGGGCAAGGAACCAGGCATATCAGCAAAAACACGAAATACAACCAACAACAATCTCTAAAGTGTTTTATAAGTTGTTATAGTGAGGTTCTTGGTGCACAGCTAGTGAATGAAACAATCCACCAAACACATAGGCTGAAGTATTAGTAATATTTAAAAGGTAAAAGCCGCCTGAGTCTGTGGAGCTCAAAAATGAGGAAGGATATTATCCAATCCTTAGAAATTAGCCTTTCTCTTTCCTAAAAGAGGTTGCATCTGAGTATACCAGGTATACTGTCATCATTAGGTAAGTATTGCAAGAAAAAGTGCTAACAAATTGGTGAATCTACTGGGGATTCAAAGTAATTAAGTCAGTATAAGTAAGTTATAGCCCTGCTTTGCTGAAATATCCCAGAGTGTGGTTATAGAGTCATTGTTTGTAAAAACATATTCCTTATGCTTTATAAAAGAGTCAAGTCTATCTGTTGTTTGCTGCAAAGTGTCTGAAAGTTGCAAGTTTCTCCAAGATAGTATCAAAATAATCTCACTACTGGTGAGTGGCGACTCTGAGCTTTGATTTGCACTAGTGTGCACATTGAAGAAAGACTACAAAAAATAAGGTGGACTGGCAACAACAATGACATCAAATTTTTGGACTCTTATGATTAGAGGAATCATAAAAAAACTCTATGTTATGGTATATGAGAGATTTCTGATTTAAAGAAGTCAGAGCTAGAAAAAGGGATCTCAGCCGGTTGCAAATATTATTTTCTGCAACAAATTGGCGTCTCTATGAAATTTTGAAGCTGATTTAAAGGTGTTATCAAATGACATATTTGGAACAACTTCTTCATACTCTAGGTATTTTACAAAGGTTTTAAATTTTCCTTATCAAGTGATTGCAGCACTAAAGAAAAAAGGATAAAGGTGTGAAAAGAGAGGTTTACATATTTCAAGTTTTACTTGCATTTTTGTAAAATTTGAAGGAAATATGTATTTGAAGACAGGAAGTTTGTAATCTTTTCAACTGCTAAGATGTCATATTCTTGTGATTGGAGGGGTAATAATTTGTTTGGGGCAATTAGTTTTGAGGGTATCCCTGGATACCCAAATCATATTCCATCAAAGGTGAGGGAGTGTTTGCCAAATTTTTCTGGTTTTGGTGAACAGTCAGCTGGGAAACATTTAGAAATTTTTTTTGATTTGGTAGACAGTTATAACATTTCACATGAGGATGCATTGATGAAGATTTTTGTAATGTCCTTAGTTGATGTTGCAAGAGACTGGTTTAAAGACCTACCTCATGGTTTGAGAAAATCCATGGAAGTATTAGAGGCTTCTTTTACTAAAAGATTTAGTGATTTTGAGCAATATAGTGAAGAAGAGCATAGTGATGAACATGACATATCTGAATCAAATGATTTTATATCAAAAGTTGATCTTATCAAAGAAGAGATAGATATGTTGAGGCAAAGGCTTCAAGAGAATGTGGTGTTACTTTTACAAGGACACATGACCAGAGAGGAAAGTGAATCACCAAATGATTTTTTCATAAGATTCACCAATAAGCTACAGGGCTATGGTATCATTTTTTGTCCTTTGGATCTTGTATGGGTTGAATTATTTGTCGAGATTTGTTTTCCCCATACATGTAATTTACCAATTTCTCAGAGGGCAGATTTTTTCAGCAAGTTATAGAATGGATAAAGGGTTTAGAAGATGTTTCTTCTAAAGATATATCTGATGTCGAAAGCAATGATAGTGAATCTGAAAATTCTGAGATTATTAAAGATGCTGACGATAAATCTGATTGTGAAGAATATAATGAATCCAATTTTAAAGATGAATATATGTTTAGTGGTGATGAAGAATCTATTGCTGGTGAAGATACTCCTGATTATGATATTGATATAAAGCTTTATGAATAGCAAGACAATGAGAAAGATATATGCAGCTAGCAAGATGACAGTTATGATGCAGACATGAATGTTTGTAGTGACGATCTTACACAAAGTGATATATTTTCAGAGGTTTCACTACAAGACTCCAACAGTGAAGAAATTTGCAGCATCATGCAAGAAGATAGTAAGGAGATAAATGAAGAAGATGACTATTGTTCCCTTCATAGTGAAAAAATCACAGAGATTTTATCTTTTGAGTATCTCAGATATTCAGGAAATGGAAGCTTTGAACTTTCATGTCCAGCACATATTAATATTCACAAGGAAAATGAATCAGTGCATTCTGATTTGGACATATGTGATACTGTTTCTTCTTGCACTCCTTCTTCATTAGGCTACAATAAAATTCAGTTTGATTTATCAGATGATGAGGTTTTTAGTATGGTTTCAGATTCAGCAGATATGGAAATTCCAAGTATTAAAGTGAGTGCTGATTTGAAGAGTAGTGTGGATTTTGAATCTTGTTTTGATTCTAAATCTGCCTTTGAACTATTTAATAGTGGTCAATCAGTGGCTCAAGTTTCAAAGAAAGAAATTAAATGTGCTATTATTTTCCCTCTCACCCACCACTTTTCTTTGATTTTTTTTGATGATGATAAGCTGCAAGGTGCTCCTATTTTTGATAAAGAAGTTATTGCTCCATGTCCTAAGTTTGATTATGACCAAGGTACGTCTTCTTTTGATGTGCAAGTGATGGATGTGAATGAATTTAATGATGCCTGCCCAAGCAGTGTGATAAATATTGAGTCTCCCCCCTTTCAGTTGAATGGTGAGTCTTTAAGTTGTGGCTTACAAATCAAAGATGATAAAAGTCATAGATATCAAAGTATGTTCTTATCTAACGAATGTGACACCTATATGCCACAAATTTTTTATTATGAAAATCTGCCTAATATTTATAGAAGCTCATATGAAGAATATGCAGGTTTGTTGTCATGTGATGAGTTGATACAGGATGACACTAGATTGAATCACACAGTTAAGAGTGGCACTGTTATCATATTTTTGAAACATCGGGCACGAAACTTTGTGTTTGACAGAGGTAAGAGTTGATCTTAGTTGTGGGGTTTTAGGCCTCTTGTAGATTATATACATATTGTACAATTGCTTTCTCTTTCAGTTGTGTTTATGCTTTCAGTTAGAGGTTTCCTCATTTTTGAGAAGATAAAAGTTTTGAAAGAGGAAAGAGGTGTCAGTAGGAAATAAAAAGAGATAAAATATGATTTTGAAGTTTTTTGGTGGTCTGCTACTCTAGAGATTTGTGGTTCTCAGTATAAAATTGCATTTAACCATCCTCAGTCAGAGCCACTGTTGGTACTCCTAAATTTGGAACAAATTTGGAGTGACCATGTTAAGTTTTTCAGTTGAGCAAAGTATGTACTCTTGAAAATTTTGTGTGAGAAGGCTCAGTTTGAATGCTTGAAAAGGTGCCCGGATGATTTTCATGAGGTAAAAATTGGGAAGAGGCTCCAATACCTTTCATTCAACATATATAGTGGGTTCCATCTCCTAAATTTCAATTCTGACATGTTTATGGACTAGTCATTTTGAGGGAATCACCTGATTCTGCATATCACTAAAGTGTCAAATTGTTGTCCGGAGCCTAGTTTGCTTTCTAATATCTTGCACCCAGAAATATGTCATGACCCGCCACTTTGGGGATGTTGAGTATGTGTATCAAAGAACCTATGTTTTGAATCCCAAGTCATTTTGATATGTTTTGACTAGATTTCAAATCCCTCAAAGTTGGTGGTTTACTGTTATCATGCATTGTGCAATTGATCAGAATTCTAAATAGCCCAGCTTGACACGTTATAACTTTTGACCAATTGATTCAATTGAGAAAATTCCTTTTGTACTATGTTCTAGTGGTCACACAATCCAATATTTCTAGTTTGCAGATCTTTATGAAATTAGATGATAAGTTTTCTGGAACCATTCCATTTGTGAATAATTCTGATTTCCTAAGTTTTCAAGTGCAGAATTGCTAAGTTGTCCACTTTGAGATTTTGAAAGTATATACCCGGTTGAACATTTTGGATAATTGGCTTGTCCCTCATATTTTAAACATAGGAGTGTACCTACTTGAATATTTATGGATTCCTGTCAATTCATTTGTCCACTTTTCCAGAGCCTTTCCATTTCAAATTTATTGAAGTTTCACTGAAAATGCAGAATTCAGAATTAAATGGCATACTTTGTGGTTTCCTTATTTTCACCTGGTTTGAGGTCAAGCATAAGTGAATGTGGATCTGCATTGTAGACCTAGGAATGAACTCATCTAAATAATCCCAAACTTTGACCAATCTGGTAGATCACTTTTCTTTGCCGATTCCAAACCCAATTTCTACATATCTGTTGTGCTTTGGTTCAGAAAGTGTTTAGGGTGCTATATTTAATTGAGGGGTCATGTTCTGCATGTGACATTCAATTAGGGTCCAGAGGTTGAGTTTCTGAAAGATCTTTTTGATGACCCTATGAATGCAGTTTCGGAGGCAGTTTATGCAGTTGACAGTGCGGAAAAGAGTTAAGTTTTTAGACTGGCCATTTTGCATAAGTGATATCTTTCTATCTGAAAGATATTTTTAGGGTCCAATTGTGGGAACATCCTCATTGCATATGAATGTACTATGTGACCTAATGGTGAAATTTCAGAGCTTGTTTCAATGTTTTTGCAAGGGTTAATCTGAAAGGGATTTATGTTGTTTCCGCATTTGTACCTATGTAGTTTTCTGGAAGGCTAAATTTGCACTGTTATATCTAGTGCCTAAAGATGAATCTGGGGAAGCTCTTCTGTATGTGTATTCAATGGTAATCAATGAATCATTTTTCCAAATGCCAGAGTCTGTTTACTTGTTTCAGTGAATTTTTAAAGGCAGCCCCAAAGGCTAATTACCATTAATGTGATCAAACGGTAGAAGTGTCAAAATGGTTATAAAGGCCGTTGGTTTGTACTTAGTGTTTGAAATTTTAAAATATGGAAATATAGACAGGAGGAAACATTGCAAGAGGGTTTTCAAATGATGCAAGGTGACGATCATTCCAATCCATCCGGATATCCACTATTCAACATTTTGTCGAATTGTCTACATGACAGAATTGTGTTTTAAATGCCAGTTGCATTCTCATTGGGGATCACTTACAACTACAATGTCAAAGTGATACATTTGAATTTGAAAATGGAGAATCCCAGCATGGTGTCTTGCGCTGTCAAGAAGTGACTAGTGGAGGATTTTTTATGTTTCAAGGAACATTAAAACAATGATTAGCAAATACAATGTTTATCCCACGCATTTTTGGGAGGCAAGTGAAACTTTAAAAAAAAAAAAAAACATCAAAGACTATTTCCTTGTCCTACGAAGTGAATTGGGGATGTTTTTGTTTGTTTTGAAAAGCAAGTTTTAAATAGGAAAACAAGAGTTGATTAGCGATAAAGACTCCACATGCTTGGCAACTTGGGGGCATTTTAAAACATGGAATAAACTGCAAACATTGAATTAAATGTACAAGTACTGTAATCCAAGGTCTACGCAGCATTTGAAAATATAACTCACGCCATGAAAGATAGAAGCTTCATAATGTTTTGGGTGAAATATGAATGCCATTGGTTGGTGTAAATCTGAATTCCACAACCCTCACCAGCAACCTTCCTTCCAATGCAAAGTGCAGTAGCAACATAGACAGTGTACGTGAGCTGTTTGGGCAGAATGTTTCAAGGATATGTTTTCCAATGCTGCGATGATTGCAGGGTCTGCACATAATGGATTTGTTTGGAGAACTTTTAATGCTTTCATGCGATGCGATAGCAGTTGTGAGTGGAGGGAAGTTCAGATTTTTGAAATGTTAAGTCCAAATTACATTGCAAATCATACACTTCCAGCAGGCAGCGATGGATTTTTGTGAAGTAGTTTTGAGTTTTGTGAAAGTTTCAAAGTAAAATCTACAGATTTAAATCCATAGGGAGGGGCGTTTTGACCCATGGAACACGTTCATGGTCTCCATTTTCAAATATTTGAAGCCATTAGTGAGCAGTTTATGCAGCAAGTTCCCAAGAAAATGAAAAATAGTGTATTTCCTTTGTCCCACATTCACTCTGTAGTTGCGTTTTTGGTCTTTATATACCAAAACACTTTCTTTAAAGGTAAATAAGAGAGCGCAGAGGCTCTTGGTGGTTCTTTGAGGGCTGGAGGTCAAAATGCATGGGCTGTACATAGTATTTTGAAATGAATTTCAAAAATCACTTTAAAACCATGAAATGGATTATCCCACATTGTTCCTACAATGGAATTCTAAAATGTTTATAAGGAAAGATGCAAACATAGATTTGAAGGAAGAAGAGGAGATTATCTGTGCGTGCCCAGTCATCTGACCGCATTGATTTCTATGCCTTAAAATGAAGGTAAACAAATTTTGACGAAAACATACACTTGATGCTAGTCACATGGTCACGAGAAGGCTCTGGTCGTGTAGTCAGGAGATAGATTGAAGATCACTGCCAAAATTCAGAGACTTGGTGACTAACCACTAGTGGTTAGTCGCCCAGTCGTGAGATGTTAGCCGCCCAAGGAGATAACCGCCAAGACTTGGCGACGTAGCCGAGTGCCAAATTTGACTGCTACGACATGGAGATAGCTACTGGTCATGTGGTCACCAGATGGGAATTAGTTGTTGGATGTCAGTTGCAAGGTCACCCAGGGTTGATGGATGAGGTAAAATTTGCTCACGACTTAGAAATTAAGGGTGGTCGCATGGTCACCGGTTAAAAATGTTAAGTGAAAATTTGCTCGCGATTGTGAGATGAGTTAAAATTATTCAGCGACTTGGAGACAAGGAAGAAAAGGTAACCAGGGTTAAAGCATAGTTAAAAAGCCAGTTTATAACAGCGAATAAGAGGGTGCCACATGTCAATTTCTAGTAGTTTTTGGGCAAAATAGGCAAGAAATAAGGTTTTCAAAATGATTTAATTAATATTCAGATTTTTTAAAAGGATAAAGTGCATACTTGGCAAAGGTGTTTTATCCCAAATTTTATGAGTTGCATTCTGGGAATGTTTCAAAACAAGGGATATTCAGATTTTTTCAAAGATAGAGGATAAAATTAGATATTCTCAGGCAAAGAAAGATCAGATTTTTGCAGAATAAAAAATAAAATTTGCACAAAGGGATGAGACAGAATGCAAATTTATTTCTTTTGAAATCAGATTTCTTAGAGCTTTCTGGGATGATTTTTGAGAAGATATTTTGAAAAGGGGATATGACTGGATTTCAATCATATTTTGCAGATGAGATCAGATTTGATAGACTTTTCAGTGGAAGAATGAAAGAGATATTTTGAAGACAAGGAAAGATGAGTAAAAGATCAGATTTGAGGAGAGACAAATGTCAATTGCTCAGAGAGATTAGGGATTTTTCTCTTCTATATCTTCTCTTCTTTTTTTTGTAAAGAGGGTTCTGATTTCAGGTTCCTATTTCTAGTTCCTATGAAGGTTCCTGGTCTTGTGCTTGTTCCTATATTTGTCTAGTTAAGTACAAGTTACCATTGGTTTGGAGATTTTATTTGTAAAGCATACTTCTTTTTCATGTTTAGTTCTTGAGTTTATTGTCTGGATATCTAGAAAAAACTTGAATTAATGAGAATACAGTGCAGTTCCTATTCATTATTGTCTTGTCTCTTTTGACAGTGGTTTATGCTCTAGTATAGTTCATTTGTAGGGCATCTGAAATATACCTACTACAAGGTAGTGTGTCTAATCATTTGTGAGTTTTTCTCAAGGAGAGAGTTAAATTTTGTAAATGATTTCAGAGAGTAGGACATCGTTGTGAAGATCTGATGAAGAAGTATTGAGTTGAGTAGATTGTTTGTAAGGCATCCAATCTAAATTGTATGAAGTTTGTAAGGAATTCTTTAGTATTGCATTAGTTTCTTATTGTTGACATATGTTTTCATTGACTCTTTGCCCAAGGAGTAGGCACTGATCTAGAGTTTGCTGAGAAAGTGTTTTCTCCATTCAGTCATACACAAATTAATCAATTTCATCTAGTTTTTAGAATAAATGAGTTGAACTCATTAAGGACTTATGTCAGCAGGATAGTGTCAACTTTGTTGATTCTTTAGAGAGTGAATCATTAGGTTATCCCTCCTAAGGACAAAAGGAAGAAGGATGCAAATCCTTGACTCATTGGTTTATGTTCTCAAAACCATAGCCTGGCTTATAAATACTCTATTTCAAATCAATCATTGCAATCTCTAAAGTGTTTTATAAGTTGTTACAGTGAGGTTCTTGGTGCACAACCAGTGAATGAAATAATCCACCAAACACATAGGCTGAAGTATCAGTAATCTTTAAAAGGTAAAACCCGCCTGAGTCTGTGGAGCTCAAAAAAGAAGAAGGATATTATCCAATCCTTAGAAATTAGCCTTTCTCTTGCCTAAAATAGGTTGCATCTGAGTATACCAGGTATACTGTCATCATTAGGTAAGTATTGCAAGAAAAAGTGCTAACATCAGTTACATAATACTTGAGAGGTATCCCTCTCAACATGATTTTTCCCACCTTGGGTTTCAACGAAATAATATATGGTGTTATGTCTTGCAATTTTTTTTTGGTTTTTCTTTCCAGCAAAAATAAACTATGTTAAATAAAAAAATAATTAATTGTTTCATATTTTTCAATGATATAATGATTCACCCATCCCCTCTCAATATATTGGGTGTTCAACAATTGGTGTTAGAGAAAGGTCCTTTCAAAAAGTATTTCAACTTGAAGGAGATCTAGGAAGTGTCACCGACATCTTCTATGGATGAAAGTGAGTTCCTTTCAATATATGAAGGTCTATAATTGGTTGAAGATGAAAACAAAGCCTTATAAAAAAATTCAAATGGAAAATGATTGTATCCAAAAATTGAAGGAACATATTCAAAAATTCAAATCACAACAAAAGGAAGTAACGAATGATCTCAAAACAAAAAATCAAACTATTATCGATCTGAGATCCAAACTTTAATAAAGTCATCAACCGAAGAAGTTAATGAACAATGTAATTAAAAGAAAGATCGATGAAAACCTAAAAATTGAGCAAGAACTCAGATATCTTTCAAAGATAGTAAGTTTGATGTTGAGAAAGATGAAATGAAAGGAAATTTTACTTCTAAAAAATAGGATGATACTTTGAAGGCTCAAAAATTGATGAAAGATAAGACACGACTTATATATAACACTGGTAAATGTTCTCACATCCTTATCCTTGAGGAAAGTGAATTGGTTTTGGTAAATCATTCCACTCCTAATCAAATGGATTAATGTAAGGCCCTGGAAGACCCTCAAGTAAGTATGAATTTCCATTCTTTCAATGATAGATGTTTCAATTGTAATAAATTTGGTCATAAGGATATAAATTGTAGAAGTAGGACTAACCTCAATAATGGATCCTTTACTAGTAGATACTTTAACTTTAATAGTTTTGGTCACAAAGCTAATCAATGTAGATAATCTCGCAATAGTATATTTTTTAGATATTGTTATACATTATTTCAATATGGTCATAAATATAAGTAGTGCAAATCAAGATAGAAGAAACGTAGTTATAGATGCTACAATTGTAATAATATTACACATATCGCAAAGTATTGTAGGTCTATGGATGCTAAGAGTACATAATCAAAAAAGAAAAATGATAAAGAAAAAGCAAGAGAAGAGATGAAAAATATTTGGGTCAAAAAAGATGTTGGTAACTCTAGCACCGACACACAAGTTGCTACCAAAAAATAATTAGCCTTACGACTATCGGTAAGTGGAAGAAAAATTGTGTCTATCTATCTCCTATCCTCACAAGTAAAAAAATAGTACATATATAGTTCTATTTGGGAGTTGTTGATTAATGGAATAAGCAACAAATATTTATCTGAGTAAAAAGGTATTTTTGTGGTTATACGATACATTTATTTTATTTATTGCCACATTATCTCAATACACAAGTACAACTCAATACTTATGAGATTGCTTAATTGTGGGTAAAAAAGTTGAGTATTAATAATGGTGAAGCAAAAAATGAATTAACGGTTTCACTAGAGAAAGTTTTGGATGTGTTCAACACATTCCTTGAATTTTGTGTAGATGAAATTTGGGTAAGAATATATATATCAATAGGTTCCATAAAGGTTTCTACTATTTTGAGAATGATTGTAATTTTATTTGAAAGGAAGTGATGAAGAGAGTCACTAGTCTCTGCGACCTAGTAGAATTGCTAAAAAATAAAAAATTTAAAATTGACAAAGAATTATCCTAACTAGAGCTACACATGATGGAAGGTCTCTTAGAATTAGTACCATAGATAATCTTGCAGAAAGATATGCAACATAAGTCATTGGCTACAAAGTGTACTACACCAACAGTTAAAACTTTGTGGTGGAAACTATAATTTGTTCTTCTTATAATTTGGTGAAAGGTGAAAAATTCTAACCTTTGGACTATTATCACAGATTGATTGAAAACTTGAAGTTAATTAAGACTAGTAGTAAGAATGTGAGTTTTGTTTTTGGCTCTTTAGATATTTGTTTGATTTTTTACTTCTCATTTAATATATATCCCTGGAGAAGGAAAATTTGTATAGTCAGATGATACACCAATAAAACACTAAATCTATAGAAAGTTGTTGAAAAAGAAAAAAAATTCTATATGGAAGAAATTTTTTCATAATTTTTCTCTATTATGCAACGAAGAATGCATCAGAGGGATATAATTCCTCCCTCTATGATAGAAAAATATAAGGAGGATATCACCTTCTTTATTACCACCAACAACAACATCATGTAGGGAGTGCAACCTAGACATAAATGGATACCCCTGCTCAGATATGAGTTTACTGAAGACCAACTCAAAATTTATGCCAAATTTTTATTGGAGAGTTTACCAAATCTCTCAAAAAAAAGAGTTTCTACTATAGAAGAGAGAAAGATGTAAATTTACAGTAATAAGTCCAAGAAAGATGTAGATATAAAAGTAGAAGGTATTATGAGAAGAGTCAGAGAAGAACATAACATAACAAAGAAGGATACAAATTTTTTTTTATAGAAGATTCACTAGAATTTCTATCAGTTATCCTTCCTGTGCAAATGTTGCATCGTTCCTACTAATGAAGTTTAAGAAGAAGGTTTGTCTAGGAAGAGAAAAGTCACTAGATTACCATCTACTACTTTAAAGAAAGAAAAAGGTAAAAATGTATCATACATTCTTGACTCCAATAATGAGTCATCAGAAAGATCCACTAACAGTGACACAAAATAGTTAAGAGTCAAGGTGAATAAGAAATGAAAGCATTTAGAAGAAATTTTAGATTCAAAATTTGGTACAAATACTCTGGATACAAGTGTTACATATGATCATCTGGTTGCTGGTGAAATTTCTAGTGCTAGTAAGTTCTTTGGATCGACATTAGAAAAAGGTAAACAAGCTATCTTTGAGGCAATTCTAAAACATAATATTCAATACAATAAAGAGTTAGAAGATTACAAGAAATATATTCATTATACTCTTTGGGATATGTTGACTAAGATTAGGTCTGAAGAAAAAAGGATCAAAAAGGATTTATTTGATATTGATGCCAAACAAGTATGTAGTTCAGTGATTGGTGAGAAATATATTAATTCATTCTTAGTTGTTTCAAAAGGAAATTTACTTAAGTCTAAGAAAAGAGTTAGGTTTCTTATGTTTGATAAAATATTTTATGTTGGAAAAAGCATGACATCATATTAGATCTTACATCTCTTTCCAATGAATTAAATATGATAGCACAAACTTCACCAAAAAAACCATCTAGCGATGGGCATCCTAGCAATACTGAAGATATCAAAGAATTGTCCAAAAGTGATGTAGTTAATATTGATCAAAATTATCCTAGTGTTGAGTTTCTCAATGCTTCTCCAGCATGATCGTTTGTGTTGTTTGAAGAGAAGACAGAGAGAGGAACTAATTTTTGAATAAAGTAGAAGTATAGAAACTGACAAGATTCTTGATGTACTAAAACTTTTAGTGGTAGTTGTATCGGTAGATATTATTGTCATTATTTATGTTGAGGATTAAAAAGAAGAAGACAGTCCACCTAGAAAAGAGGGAAATTTAGAGAAGCACAATAATGATGAAGTAATGGAATAAGAAAAGGAAGAAGAAGGAGATGAAGTTGTGAAAATTGTTGAAGGAGAAAG
The DNA here is from genome assembly GCA_018584345.1 of Thuja plicata. Taxonomy (NCBI): domain Eukaryota; kingdom Viridiplantae; phylum Streptophyta; class Pinopsida; order Cupressales; family Cupressaceae; genus Thuja; species Thuja plicata. The sequence goes on along the minus strand of MU227994.1, from coordinate 3,597,648 downwards.
GAAGTCTTGAGATGTAGCTATGTCAATATCCACCAACACTTTTGAGTCTAAATTAGAGATAATCAATGAAAGACCAGACATTGGAACCTATTCCCATAGATTCCTACAGAGCTTCATTCCATCTCCTATGGTCATCAAACTAATCACATCTTATATTTTCATTGATTTCAGCAAGGCTTCCACAAGGTAGAAGCTACAAGTTGGTTATACTATCACTACCTCTACAAAAGGATAGTTATTGAGTGAGTCTGAGGAGAAAAGTGAAATTATAGAAGAAAATGTACCAAATATTCATGCTATTTTTCCAATATGCTCATTTGAATCCACATGTTCTATCATAACTAAATGCAAATTGATTTTTAATGCTATCAAGGACTTGACTACATCAGTCAATGACTGAATTCTATTAGTTGAAAAAGATACTAAGCACTCTCTATTACAACAGATTCAAGAAACAATATCACTCCTCTCTTGCAAAAATGAAGAAATTACTTCTTTAAGGAGAGGAACTGCTTGAGGATGATAATGAGTTGTATTAACATAAATTACAATGCGTAGTTTCCACAGAGAATATCAAGAAATCTATTGACTCCATAGAACTCTAGATTGTTATAATAACTGGGGGTGAATCAGTTGCCTTAATATATTTCCAAAATTCCAACCAAAAACTTTTATCTCAAATATAATACCCTTAGTTGTGTTTTAGTCCATCAAGATGTATGCCATAAATGATTCGAACAAATATAAACTGCTCGATAAGATATATAGTTTATCTTTTCTAGACTTTACCAACTAGAAGTAAATAAACATAGAGTTAACCGACCAATCCAGTTTCAATGATGTGAAAAAAAAATATCAATGCAATGAATCATATACACATTTGACACATAGATTTTAACGTGGAAACCCTGCTAAGGGAAAAAACCACCTGGGACCAGTAACCCAAAATAATTTCACTCTTCTAAAGTGAGCTCATTGAAGAGCCAACCTTGTTAAAGTTTACAGTACACACTATTAAGTGCAACCGTGTTAGAGGAATTAAAACCAAAAGTTTATCTTTTCACCTAGCACTTACTATGCTATCAACAAGAAAACCTTTTGATACTCTTGAGTATCTTAATAAAATAATGACTATTAAATCCCACTCGGTTAAGAAATTTTATGAATCAATGGTTAAACTGATACAATAAATGATCTGTTCAAAATAAAACTTTAACTTGCATATATTCAGATCCATTGTTAGTCCAATAATACCTCTCTGATCAATATGCTCTTCAATTCCTTTTCTCCCTTTCTTTCTTCTGCTTGGTGACTGCTCTATGCTCTATTGATCTGATCAGATTTGCATGAAGAATTCAATCTTCACCATAATATATTTGGCATTCCTCTCTCTTCATAATGAATTCCTTGTCTCTTTATATAGATATGATTAGTCTCTCAATCTCCTTATTTTTTTTGTAGATCACTTCTTGATTCGTAAATCTCGCCATGCTTTGCTTTATCCTATAAAGCTCTACTTTAGTTTTATTTTGTAAATCTCTCCATGATAATAGTGAATAAAATGTGCTCTAAATATATTTCCATGCATTTTTTTAACTAGTCGTTGATAACAAAGCAATTAATCAATCAATCCCTAAATATAGCTCTTCTAGCTAAGTAGTTGTTTTTCTTTAACTCTAGTTTTGTTTGGTCATCATCTTCAGTTAGCTATGTCATTGACTTCAGTTATGATCGGTAAATAGATCTTTCTTGGTAACACTTGCTTGGTTATTGCAATGTTGGGTATACATTGTGAACTAATCGGTGTTCACTGTCTGTCGATGTGTGTTGTCCATCAATGTTTACTATCACTTGGTGTATACATAACTTTTATGTTTTCCCGATCACATAAACATTATCTTTTTATTTCTTTAAGGTTATGACCGATATGTGTTTGAATAATCAAATCATATCAAGTTGAAATCAATGTTAATATAATACATTAACTGATTTAAGGTCTTGTATTCACTTTTGCAGCTTGGTGATCATCAACTTATCATTTTAAAATATTCAATCAGCTATAGTTCATCAATCTCTCCCTTTGGCAATGATGGAAACATATTATGAAATATGTAGTATAAAATATACCATACCATATCAAATGTTTTTTTCTGTAACCAATTCTAATATCTGAATCTTGCTAAGATCTTTCAGCTTAGATTTTATTCTGTTGTGTGCTCTCCCTTTGTTCATTCCCTTCAATGGATAGGTGTAGCAATTTTGTCTTCTTATTATGTCTCTCCATTTATTGTAGAATCTCTTCTCCCTCTTTTTGGATAGATATGTAGTGTTTAATTTCTCCATTTCTCTCCCTTTGATGGATTTTTGATATTTCATTGAATATCTCTCTCACTTTGACAATAATGCCAAGAAAAAATTTACATCTTTGTAGTAGCCAACAATATTTTTCTTCTTTTTAAGCTTTCTGTCCCTTGAATGGACTGATATGTCATTGCAGCCCATATCTCAACTTTCATCAACATGATTAATCTTCTAATAATGTCTATACTGATGTAGCCTCTAAGTCATCTTAGTGACCAGTAGACAAGGGTCAAACCCCTAGTATATTCCTCAAGTACTCAACTGTATCTTTTGGCAGTGGTTTTGTGAATATGTCTACTAGTTGTTCTTTAGATTGTACATATTCCAGTATCACCTATTTCTCTTGTGCTTTTTCCCTTAAGTAATGATACTTAATAGCTATGTGCTTTGTCTTAGCGTGTATGACAAGGTTCTTTGAGATGTTAATAGCACTAGTATTATCAGAATAGATAATTACTGGGTCAAGAATTTATTCATTCATACCTTTCATCAATTTCTTAATCTATGCAATTTTAGAGCAATTTTCAGCAGTAGCTACATATTTTGCTTCTACAGTTGATTGAGATATGCATCCTTTCTTTTTACTTATCCATGTGACAAGTCTGTCACCCATAAAGAATGCTCCTCCTATAGTGCTCTTTCTATCATCTATGTTTCCAACCCAATAAACATCAATATAGACTTGTAGCTCAAACTTCCATTCTTTATTGTACCACAAACCATAGTCTTTTGTATTCTTTAGATATCTCAAAATTCTCTTAACAATAGTGATGTGTGATTCCTTAGGATTAGCAGAGAATCTTGCAACTATACCAACTACATGTGCTATATCAGGTCTAGTGTGTACAACATACATTAGTTTGTCGATCATAGATCTATATAAGGTCTGATTTACCTTGATTGTCTTATCTTCCTTTGTCAATTTGCATCCGGTTTCCATAGGTCTTCCAACTTCTTTGGATTCCCCTATCTTGAATATCTTTAGAATTTCTTTAATGTATTTAGATTGTGTGATGTAGATTCCTTCATCCTATTGTAGAATTTGTAGACCAGGAAATTTTTTTATTTCTCCAAACATTGGCATTTCAAATTCTTTGCTCATTTCATCAGAAAATGACTTGAATAGCATATCATTATCTCCAAATATGATATCATCAACAAATATCTAGCAATCAAGACTTTATCATCAATATCTCCTTTCAAATATAGAATATTGTTGTCACTTGTTCTTACAAATCCAATACTACTAAGATAAGGGTGAAGTCTTTCATACCATGCTCTCGATGCTTGTTTCAATCCATACAATGCTTTTTGTAGTTTACAAACCATGTTCCTCTTGTTAGGATCAAAAAACCCTTCAGGTTGTTCAATGTATACCTCCTCTTCTATTATACCATTTAGAAATGCAAATTTAACATACATTTAGTATACTTTGAATCCTTTGAAAGTAGCATAAGCAAGTAGAATTCTTACTTCTTCTAGTCTAGCAATGGGTGAAAAGGTTTCTCCATAGTCAATACCTTCTTCTTGTACATATCCTTTTCATACCATTCTTGCTTTGTTCCTATGACTTCTCCATCCTCATTAAGTTTGTTTTTGAAAATCCATTTGGTTCCAATGACATTTTTGTCACTCGGTCTAGGTACTAATTTCCATGTTTTATTGTTATCAATATTTTCAATCTCTTCATTCATTTCACTAACCCATTCTTGACTCTCAAGTGCAACATTAATAGATTTAGGCTCAAAATCAGAAATCAAACATCTATTGTTAAGTGACTTACTTCTTTTTCTCATTATTTCTCTTTTGTCTCCAATGATCTGGTCCTGTGGATGGTGTCTTGTGACATATTTAGCAAGCATAGGGTAAGATCTTTGTTCTTCATTTTGATCTTCAACACTTGGTTCAGCATTGTGAGCATTTTCTTGATTCTCAGTATGTGCAACATGTTGCTCGGTTGCATTGCTCTGTTGCTCAGTAGTGTTACACTGTTGCTAAGGCAAAGTGTCTAGTTCTTCAATGTCGACAAATTTGTTGTGCTCTTCAGGTTCCTTTCTGCTTTCCTTATTATTTTTCTTAGCAAATTCATCCACTTTAACATTTTCACTCTCAATGATTTTGTTACAAGATATGTTTAGACATTTATAAGCTTTGCTTTTAGTAGAATATCCTATAAATATTCCTTCATCACTTTTAGATTCAAGTTTCTCATTTCTATTATCTTTCAATATATATCATTGAATTCCAAAAATTATAAAGTAACTCACATTTGGTGTGTATCCATACCATAGCTCATAAGGTGTATTATTTGTCTTTTTCTTGAATTAAACTTGGTTTAGTGTATAGACAACACTACTTACAACTTCTCTCCAAAATGTTTGTGTAGACGTCCAAAATAATCCCTATATTAATTTAATTAATATTCTCATAACATTATAGTTAATTTTCATTAATTATATTTGTTATATTCTTCTATCTATTTAATTAATTAATTAAATTAAATTTGATTCACTTTCCTTAGTATTTAAATTTAATTTAAATACCATCCCCTTTAATGTATTAAATCTCATTTATATACATTTCCCTCATTAATCCCTTTTAAATAAATGTTAATTTATTTATTCCTCCACATGACTTAATTCTACTAAACCATAATTAATCTAAATCTAATTTGGATTAAACTAATTTGAACCTACATCCTACCATACCTCACATCAGTCTCACCAAATAGACCTATTTACTAATTAACTAAGGTTAATTAGGCTAATTTCCTGATTCCTACACATATTAGTCCTAATTATTTTCTCACACATGTGTGAACAAATTTCTAAAATTGACTTTTCAAAATCATGCTAATTTGGTGCCAACAAGGTTTCTTAAAACCTTGATGACACTTTCTAAAAATATTTCCTTGGACTAAAAATCTTACTCTTACACCTCTTACAAGATCCTTCACATTTGTACTTTAAGTACACCTTGACCCATCACATCAAAAGTTGCTCACACATGTGTGAGAAAAGTGGGCAAGATGCATGGCTTATGTGTCCCTCATGTGGCACTTATGTGGATGCCACATGAGCTGCACCTCATCCAAGCCTTCTCTCTCCTTCAAAAAATATATAAATAGAGGCCATTGCCAAGAGACAATTATCTCCTTTTTATGCATTGTTATCATGCTAGTTTAGTTCTAGATTTTCTTAAGCAATTTAGCATTTCATAGCAATCTTAGTTCATTTCATGATTATTTCATTGTTGAATCTAGATATCACATCTTAGGTCTGTAATGGAATGAATCTTAGTTAGTCTTTGCATATAAATCTAGATTAGTTTGCATCTTCATCAATGGTGAATGGCTTGAGACAAGCTCTTCATACTTGTTCTTGATCTCTTCATCCATCATTAGCTTGCATTATAGTCTCATCCATCCAAAATCTTAGTGCGATTAAGTTATTGTGTTGGGAGAGCACACCCACAATAATCTCTAAGAGAAAATCAACAAGGTAATGGGTGCCCTTGTTTGACTCATCAGAGGTTGTGGTGTTAGTCATTGTCCTCTTTATTTCATTCACTTGAACATGTTAACTCTTTGAATCTTGCTTTAAATGACTAACCTCTAACATTTGCATGTTCTAGTGATTGTCTTGGACAAGTTACTTTTCATCACATACATTTTGGCACTCCCGGTGAGACCCACGTCCCTTATTTGTTCAAAAAATTCATAATTTCTACGTTTCTCCATGATTCTGGAAAAGTGCTTCGCAGAGCCATCTCTGCTCTGAGATTACAATCTCTGTTTACAGATTGTCGTTTGCGCAGATCACCTTCTCTACCCTAGAATGTCCATCTGCGCTTAAAAACTATCGTCTGCGTAGAATGGTCATCTGCACTTAAAAATGGTTATCTGTGCAGAACTCTGCCATCTATGTAGATCGTCATCTATGCAGATTATCATCTATGCACTGTCATTGTCATCTCTACATTTCTTGCATTGTAAACCTGTTCTGATAGATGGGTATTTATTGAATGATTTCTTGAGAATTCTTTTGTATGTTTCAAACAAATTTTAGCTCCAGGTCTATATTTAGAATATATCATTTAAGTATAAGTGACATACTTACCTTTCTTATACTTTAAGATATATTTTAAATATATACTTCCAGGTTGTTTGAGATTAGTTTCAGCTTCATAGGAGTTAAGATGCAAAATCTAGTTTTTGATGGTTTTTAAGAAATTTTAGACTTAGTCAAATTTCAGGAATCAAGAATCAGGAATCAGCTTATTGTCGGAAATCAAGTGTTACTAATCTATTTTCCTTTTTGCATCATTTCAAGGTTGAATACTTTAAAGATTTCTAATATTTTTCATGCAGGTTTCCTTGGATTTTAATGGATTTTGGGAATGAACTTGTATGATTTAAACACTAGTCTTTAAATGCATATTGAATAAAAGAATTAACCTCTTCTAATCTTGAATGCATAAGAGAATGAACCTCACAAAATCTTGAATGACTTAAGGAAAACAAACACACTTTTTTACAAGCTTTCCTTATATATGTGTGGGAAATGAATTGAACTTGCCTGCTTAATCACACTATTGTGTCTTTTTTTTAGGTAGAAAATACTTAGTTGCTTTAATTAGTTTCAATTTTGAAATGAACTCTTTTTGGTGTGTTTGAAGAAATTTTTTTCAACACTTCTTTTGAGCTATTTTTTCATTAGATAGATCTCTTAAAATACATGACACTATGATTAAACTATAGTCGTATCCTCTCCCCTTGGCTTCGTGGAACTTGGGTGAAGAGAAAGCTTAGCTTAATCTAGCTTCTAGAGAGGCTTGTCTAGAGGGTGCACTTCCCCTTTAGAGGACGACCTCAAACTGGTAAATCATTTCAGCCGGTATAGAAATAAGGTGCTACCCAAAGGTCCACTTTATCCCTTCAAGCTCAGGCAGGTTGTGTTCAATGGTAGTCCATACTGAGTGAATATCCTCAGCATACTAGCATGGTTGAACTAGAGACTTAAGTGTCTCACACTGTACAAACTGATTGCGGGGATGCCATGAACCTTATTAGCAACTATAAATTAGTAGCCTACCTAAGTCACCTCCGAACAGTGACTTATTATAGTGCAAGGGGAGGGAATATTCTCCCCCCAAGATTCCCTTCATATGTGTCCCAAGGTATTGTGTTGTGAAAGAGATCTTTGTAGCACGACAACAATATGTGGAAAAAGGAAAAAACATGGCCACCCTTCCAGGGGTGACACTATTGTGTGAGCTGAAGGACTACCAAGCAATGGCCCTATAATATTTAATGTGAAGCCAATTCCTTTAGGTAGCTACTATTTGTACTGTCTTTGTTGTGTTAAACCACGTAAAAACATAAGTGGCTTAAAAGATTCACTTGAACATACACAAATGAAATATCACAATTTTATCAAAATTCTCCAAAGTCATAATTGCTTGTCTCTTGCAAGGTTGCTTTGTCCCTTCCAGGACTATTTTCAAATATGTGTCTCCAATAACTATCAACTATGCTCAAAATCTGAGTCAAGGTATACTTAGTGTAGTCAATGCCTTTGATGTATGTTGAAAATCATTCTTGTCAATGAACAAATTGACCTAAAAAGTCCAAAATCAGTTAGAATCCTACATTGTCATCTCCACATCAACCCACTTCTTCATCATCATCTTACTTGTCCTAATCACCTCTTCCAATTCATTCTTATTCTTCTCAATCATTCTAATCATTCCATCCTAAACATCCACAATCTTCCTAATCCTCATCCTAATCATCCCTCTAATCCATATCAACATCCTCTTTCTTAATCCAATCTAATCATTCATCTTCATCCAACCTAATCCAATCATCATTCTTCTAATCCAATCCACTTGTCAACCTCATATCATTATATCAAATCCCAATTTAATTCATCTTACTCTTCATCCAAAACAAATGACATCTTAATTATTCTCGTGTCTTCAAACATCCCCCATTGATATTTTAAGGTTCATCCATTCTTCATTAAAATCTTCATCCACATCCCCTTCTAGTTTCAATTTTCATAAAATCTTCTACTTTTGCCTTAGGAGTACCATCATAATCCTTGGAATTTAATCTCAGTTATCTTGATTGACCCACATCCAACCATAGTCAAGATTAACCCACATTAAATAAAACTTCATCTTTCACACCTCTATCAAGATGTTTCATCTCAAATCTTAGGTTGAAATATTTATCAAAGTGTTTCATAGACCCTCATCATTAGAAAATATCTATTTGAATCATATTTATTTGAGAACATTAGTCCATCTCAAGTAATTAATTCTCTTAGTCATATCCTATTTTTCTTTTGATCATTAGTCTATGTCCAAGTAGAAGAACATATCATCGTCCAAATCAATCCTATGTTTGCACCATCATAGGGTCTTGTTTCACCTAGGTTTGTTTCAAACCTTTAGTTCAAAATCAAATCAAATCAAATCCAACTTTTATGCCCTACCCTCAAAATCAAATCAATTCAAATCAAAATCAATCAAATCAAAATCCTTGAGGCCTTTCCCTCTTAAATCAAAACAAAGTCTAAACTTGCTCCTAAGTCTTAAGTTCATATTTCATCCATCTTGAAATCTTTCACTCCATCCACTCTTAATCTAAATCTTCATCCACATCATCTTCTAATCCAATTCCAACACCCTTCATCATGAATATGGATTGGTTTCACAAAATGGTTGAGGACTATAAATTGCTAAATCCTAATCCTCAAACCATACCTCCAATCCAACCTACCTACCAAATCAATTCTCAACACATCATATCCAATCGAAATTCATCTACCATTCCTTATTCTTCCTCTTCCTTTGACAAGGGAAATTCATCAAGCACTATACTTCACCAACACATGATTCCCTCCATAGCCACCTTGCCCATGAGATTCAAGAGCTCCAAAACATTGTCCTTAGCCTACAAAATGGGGGTCAAAATAAATTTTTTGCCTTTGAAGACATATGTCTTTCCCTATTTGTTCAAATTCATAATTCCCATCTACCATTTAATCCCAATCCTATGCCTAATCCCCCAAATTTTGAGCTTCATTTCCAAAATCATAATCCTTATCCTCCACATAATCCCAATCCTCCAAGTCGTACGTCGTCCCCATCCCACACTACCTTTTCCATTTAATGGATCCAAATGCTAGAAGAAAAATATAAATCCCCAAATCAAGTTGTGAAATCCCCTCAAGTCATGAACCCACCACCGTTCCCTCCAAATCAATACATACCTCAATCTCCTAATCCTTATGAGTCTCCCATCCCTCCATCCACTCAAGTTGAAGCTTCCACCTCCTCCATCATATTACCCCCACAAGTCCACACATGTTAAGAACTTGTTCCAAAGCATGATAACATGGATTCCTCTTCTCCTCTAGCTCTAAAAATTCCTCCATCTTATGACACCTCTCCATCTTATGACACCTTTCCATATGAAGATCCTCTCCTTCCATATCAAGATCCACTTATCCTCCATAACCCATCTCATGATCCCATTCCTAATCAAGATCAAGACATCCCCTCCACCCCTGTAACACTCCAAAATTGGCATCTTGCAACCCTAACTAATTTTGTTGCATTTGTCACTCTTTTAGATCATCAAAGTCCTATTGTACTAGGCAATTCTGAGTTGTTGACTGACTCTACTTGACCTAAGTGTCAAATGCTGAAAATCCTAAATCTACATTAATCATACATCATATTTAATTCCTAAATATGTATTTTGCTAAAAAAACCTTATGATCGAATTAATTTAATTAATAAAGTCCTAGCACTTTAATTAAATTAAATTCACCCTCTTTAGCTAAAGACACGTGAAAAAGGAATTAAATAATATTTAATTATTAAATAAATATCCTCATTTCAATAATTGAATTTAATTATTCAGATAATTGAGAAAAAAGTAATTATGAGGTCATATTTATTTAATTAATTGAATATTCTCTCAAAAATATTATCTATGTTCAGAAATAGAATCTTTGAATTAATTGTGCTTTAAAGAGAAAGAAAACAATTAAATCAAATAAAATAGAATTAAATCAAAGGAAGAAAACAATTAATTCAAATAAAACATAATTAAATCAAAGAAAGAAAACAGTTAAAGCAAAGGAAAAATAATTTATTGTTTTCTTTTGAATAAAGCTTTCTATTTTGAACTGGCTTTTCTATCTGCTTTATTTTAAAGAGGAAAGTTTCTATTATGAACAGTCTCTGAGTCTATAAAAGAACTCTCATTCCTCATTCAAAATCCTTCCTGATTACCCCACTCATTTTTATGCATTGTTAGAATACTGAATTATTGTCTCATTTCTTGCTAATCTCATATAGAATAATTTCATTTTTGCAATAGAATAGTTTCAATTTCTAGAATAAGTGCATTGCAATCATGTCTTAGATTATCTTACATCTTTCAATTCTTAGAATAAGCTTGCATTGTATTGCATTCATGGAGAAAAATCCTTTGTTCCTAGATTGGTCTATGGTTGAGAGACTCTTGTTCTGAGAGCTATTTTGAAAACCCCATCTGGATAGAAGGTAACAGGTCGAATCATGCAGGCAAACAAGATGAATAATCTCATATTCATTCTTGTGTCTATCTGATGAAGAAGGACTATGTTGAAGTGTGTGGTTGATTAACAAGGCCAAATTTACCACATATATTTATGGTGCCCACCGTGGGGCAGAACATCTATTTCTGTCATCACATTTAAATTAGTTTTGAAAATATTGGATCATGTTTGTACTCTAATTTTGCAGGTAAAACAACGCATTTCATCTTTGTTTTAGCATGGAACAAATTTGAAAATTTCTTCTATCTTCTGTCTATTATTCTCTTAGTATTTTTGAAGCTCTCATTTTGAGACAAATTTGACTGGACCATTGTGTTCGGAGCATCGTTTTAGTTGAAAACGACTGTAGACATGCCTATACTTGTCAAAAGTTGAATCTGTGGCAAAAACATTTTGCCCAAAGAGGTTGTACAACCCGTTGAATAGAAATCGAGGCAGATTTCAAATTTTTATGCACGCAGCCTGAGGTAGATTTTAAAAAAAAATCATAAAAAAAAAAATTAAATAAAAAAAAAAAAATCAGATTTTTTTCACTATGTTAAATTTGACAGCCATCAAACCATCATTCCCCATGACCTTCTATGAAAGCCATGAAACTGTCAAATTTAAACTCACAGGTTGATGATGTTAGCATGGTTTGAAAATGTTTCAGCCTTCACCATTGAGCTTTTTGAATTTGCAGTCTAACTTTAAACGATCATATCTTGCTCATTTTAGGTCCAAATTGAGTGCAATTTTTATTTTTATTTTGGGTAGAATTGTCTGAAGAATTCTAGGTTTTTCTTAGTTTCTAGATTTTGGTCACAGATTTATCATAAATTGCATTTTTTCATCACTGTACCTATCTAATCCTTTGTTTTGCAGCTTCCAAAGCCTCATACAGGCTCATACGGTAACATTTTTGAGTGCAATTCTTTTTGAAAGTGCATGATTTTCTGTCTACTTTCTAAATATGTGATCTATTTTCTGATTTGCAAATTTTGATAATGTGGACTAATTTTTGGCTTTGATTTTCATTTGATTATCTTATTTATTACAACTTAACAGTGGTTTGCAGGATGCTAAGATAAAGAAAAAGCCATCATAAAACTTTTAACACATGTATTGTAGCACATTGAAATGAAGAAAGACATTACAAACTACTAATGGGTTTATTGCAGGACATTTTTTGAAGACCTTGCATGTTTTCACAACTTGTTATATCTATCTTTGGTAGTTAAAACACACTTTAGTTGGTGCTTAAAATGAATCATTGTCTTGTGTGATTGAAGTGTTTTTTAGATTGTAATCCTAAGAACTACATGAGCATATCCTCTCCCCTCACTTTTATGGATCTTGGGTGTAAGAGAAATTCATGTGATTCTTCTAGAGTGGCTACCTCCTAAGAGCTTTAGCAGAGCCGGTGAGAGTGGATGCCTAACCGGTAACAGGCTAAAGCCAAGCCCTTCCAAACTAGTATAAAAAAAATGCTATTGTGATTAATGTCACAATAGACAGGTGTAAATTTGTTGTGGTAACCAAAATCTCCTCTAGTACCCTAGTGGTGCGTTAAAGTCCTAACATCGTTAAGGTGAAAGCCTTGCTTTGAACGAATTGGGAGATCCCCCTTTATTAGGAAAATCACTTGATCACAACCACCTAAATGGATGTCCAAGTACTACAAACTATTGTTCTAGTTTCTAAAAACCCTCTATCTATTGCCACGGAAGGTCAAAGACTAACTAAGATGCCCCACATTTTTACGGCTTTTAGTAGAGATAACAACCCTTTGGGAAGCAATTCCTTTGGGGTTCGAAGCTTGGTATGCCTGAGAAGTGAGTGCATATGTAAGGAGGAGCCTGTGCTTCCAAGCTTCTAAGTTATTTTCTAAGAGTAAGTGTAGCTAAACTTCAGTTCAAGTGGGGATTCAATAGATACTATCTTGGCTATCCTAGGATTGTGATGTTCTTGTTCTGGTACTACAAACATTCTGTTTAATGTGTTTTGCGTGGGTGTATCATTTGAACAATCGAAACTATCATCAAAACACACAAACTATCAATCTTGAACATGTCCAAAAAAATCTGTGACTCAAACTATCTATCAAGAAATAAGATTATTTTATCTTGAGAAATGCAAACTGGTCTCAACAATCTGATTCTGTAAACGTTCTTTTTTCAACATTTGCATAGTTTCACACGAAACTGAAGTTTTTTGTCCAAAATAACAAGCTAAAATCTATCAGTCAAGTGTACTTCTGTCAAATCTGGTCTTTGATATGGGTCTATTTTTTTCCATTCATCTTCACATAGTCTAAAACTTAGTTTCTTGGGTTGACAACTACGTGATTCTTGCTTAAACTGGTCTTGTCTCATGTCTTTTTGATCTCTTTTCATCTGTGTCATCATGTCTTGTGTCACAATAGTCATCTCTTGACTATTCTAGCCTTATCTTCGATGATTTGCACCAAGGATACTTCACCTTTTGGCACATTCTGTGCAATCTTTGAGATAGTTTCAAGTTTGGTTCTAGTTCACATCTCTTATTCAAAACTTTGTCTATCACTGTCACAACTCGAAGTGGAAAAATATTTCCTTCAATCAATCAAGATGAATCTATACTTTCCACACCATTACCGGCTATATCTAGTGAGGAATCATCTCGATCTCCTTCCCCGGTATGTCGACCTTACAATAAATGATCATTTCCAGTGGATCTTAGTAGTGTTTGAAATCCTTTGTTCCAAGAAGACCCAAATTTAGAGAACACTCAATCTTTTCATATCGAGTCTTTACACATTGAATCCTTGCATTTTGGCAAGATGGTAGATCATGACCAATCAGGTGGTGAGGTTAGCAGAACTAACCTCTTTAAAACTTGGGGTAAGTCCCATTCTCAAGACCCCCCTAATGATGTAGAAGGAGAAATCACTCAAGAAGAGATTGCACAAGCTCGGGCTAACAAAGATTTTTGGAAAATGATGGAAATTCTACTAGCTGAGGAGAAAGAAAAATACATTCTTGAACTAGCCAATCAAGGGGATAAGTTACCTTCCAATTATGCTGTAGAAACACTTATTGAGAAAGAGGAAGAAACTGAAAATTCCCGCTTGCAAAAAGAAATGCAAACCATGCAAGAGCAACTCTCTAAACTCTTGAAAGAGAAATACAAAACTATTACACAATTCACACTGGAAAGCATCTCTCCTTTCCCATTTGATAAAGATCTTCACACGCCTCCTTTTCCCAAAGGAGTTGAGCTTCCTAAATATGACAAATACTTGGGTACATCTAACCCTCAAAACCATTTGAGAGAGTTTGGTGCTCTTTCCATGGAATTCATACATGACACAACCTATCTCATGCATCTTTTTCCATGTAGTTTGGGAGGATCAGGTGTGGAATGGTTCTCTAGACTACCAAATGGCATCAAAAATTTTGACGAAATTGCCAATTTATTTCTACAACACTAATCTCTCAACATTCAGCATCTGGTTCATATCCGAGATCTTTGCAATTTGAAACAAAATCATAGGGAATCCTTCTTGGCATTTCTCCAAAGATGGAGACAACTTTATACATGATATTCTCGCTAGATACCTAAATCTGAAAAGTTGGACATCTTTCTCGATAATCTTCTCCCCAACTTTAGGTATCAAGTACAGCTACAAGGTCCTCTAACCTTCGATGAAATGATTAAACAAGCTATAAGAATCGAGACATTTATGATCAAGAAAGGAGAATTGACCTTACACAAGGAAAACAAACAAGGGTCTTCTTCCTCAAGAAAAGATAAATCCAAATTTCCCAATAAGAACCAAAATGTTGTGAATGATGGAGTTGTAGACAATGTGACTCCTAAGCCTTCCAAGGCTAGCTTTAATCTCACTACCATGATGCAAGTGGCCAAAGCCACTGAACAGGCTATGACAGAATCCAAACTGAGTATTTCATGATTTTCTAGACCTAAACCTTGGGCTCCTAGGCCCAAGCTTAAGTTTACTCCTTTAGGAGAACCTCTTGAGGTGGTTTACAAGACTCTTATGGACAACCATTTACTCACTCCATTGGATAATTCATGACCTTATGATCTGCAACCAAGACCCTCTTGGTGGAATGAATCCTCTTATTGTGATTTTCACCAAAACAAAGGTCATGAAATAGCTACTTGTCTTAAATTGTGGCATAAAATCAAGGATCTCATCGATAGTGAAGTCATTGCTATAGGCGGTCACAACAAAAATTCTAATCACCAAGCTTTCAAAGACCCATTTCCTCCTCATGAAAAAGGTGAATCATCTAAAGGAAAAAATACTGATGCTAAGGTCAACTATACATACACCAATAACGACAATGTCATTAATATGGTTGAACCTATTGATACTGAATATTGTAATGTCATCATTCTCAAGGGGAAGGAAGATGCTTCCAAGTCTAAAATGCATTTCACTTTATGAGGGTCTATACCTCAATCTTCTAAACAAGGACAGTCTCAAGTCAGCGCTAATGTTGTTACTCAATCTCATGCTAAAATCATTCTCAAAGGCCCTGAGCCTTCTATATCTACATCAACTGAACCTTCAGACAAAGCTAAGGTTGACTCTGCTAATAAGAATCCAAAAGAGGGTTCCTCATCTAATGCTGCCAAGTACAATATTCTTGATCAATTGTAACGTACTAATGCTTAGATAACTATTTTTGAGCTATTAAAAATCTCCCCTACTCATAGGGAAATCCTGGACAAAACCCTCACTAAGGCAAATGTGCCAAAAGATCTTGATCTCGACTGGTTTTTGTTAGGGATTTTTCTTGCATGAATCACAATACTTGATATGTCTGTTGGAACCTTGTTACCTCTTAATCCTGATTCAGAGACAAGAAAAGCCTAATTGCTAAGGACTGAAATATATCCTTCTTCATTTTCGAGCTCCACATATGCTCAGGCAGGTTTTA
>MU227994.1:3533890-3569297 GCA_018584345.1 Thuja plicata | reverse complement strand
ACTTCAATTTTGCAATCATGGACCCTGACAATTTGTCTCCACAAAGATTGTTTCAAGGACATCCAAATCCTATTCAGTTTTGGGTTAGGGTTTGGAATTTTACCTCAAGGGATTGTGATTTTTGTGCCTTTGAGAATTGGATAGTGTATCCAATAATAAAGAGTTTGGGAGTTAGAAAAACCAGGATTCCCTTGAAGGTCATACAGTTGTTAAGACCTTGTGAATATCTAGAGAATTGGCCTGGGAATCACAATTGGGGTGATTTCTATTTAGAAAAAAATTTCACCATTCTCAGAGTGTTTGGGTGTGTTCATCCACCCCATATTTTACCATATCATGTACCCATGAGAGTAGCTGCCATGGAGTTCATCTGGCAGCTAATGCTGACTAATAACGAGCACTTTGCTCCACACAAGAAGGGGACTATAACCTCTAGGAAATTTAGAATTGCCAATTTCACAATAGGGAAGAACTGCATGAATGAAGTGAGCCAATGGCTAGATAAATTCAGGATGGGGGCAGCCCCTTACAGATACATAGATCCAGAAGGCTTCATGGCAGGAGTCAGAAAATTGTACACTCCCACCATTCCAAACACAAATGTGCACTGTGAGTGCATAGAGGAGGATGCTACAAGAAACAACCTGGATGAAGATGACATCCATAGAAAAAGGTTGCAGATCCAAGAGCTACTAAAATTGCAAATCCAAATAAGGAGGAATGGGCTATCCTTTGGAGGATTTTATCCTGGTCTTAATTATTTTGACAGAATCAAAGCCATTCTTGACAACTATGACATGTTGTTAGATCAATTGGATACTATCCTTGCAAAGAAAGGTGCTCAATCTCCTGAGCATTCTAAGTCATATTATGACATTGGAGATGATAGTGATTATGCCAGACCTTACTTGTCTCCTCCACCACAACAAGAACAAGAACAAGAAATGGCTGAGATTTCACAGTTGCAGGGAGCTGAAGAGAAACAAATCATAGATTTAACAGTTGCAACACAGCCAGATGATTTGGAAGAGCCTGCAGCTAAGAGGCAGAAAATAAAACTAGGCAAACCTTCAAGAGAAGGCCAGAAGATGAAAAAGGACAAGGTTAAGGCCTTGATACCAGGTACTAGGTTGTATGACCACCACCTAAGGAAAGCAATCAGGCAAGGCAAGAAATAGATGCCTGATCCAAAGGATGAAGTTGATCTTCCACTGAGGACATGTGTGGATGAAAGAATGCTTAACCAGCAAAAGTTCTTAAATGATGATAAATTTGTTAAGATAGAGGAATTCAAGGATTTCCTTAGATGGCACAAGGCAGAAAAATTAATGTCCCAGTTACTTGTAGATGGGAAGGAGACAATTACAAATGATGCCCTTGTAGCCTTGCAAAAATATGATCCTGAAATTGAGGACATTTCCCCTGAGGATGCCAGGAAGTTGGTATTGGGAAGTGGTATCCTGTTAGCTGAAGGTTGGTATCTGGCTTTAGCATTTGTGATAGATCAAATAAGAAAGCAGCCTGACCTTAAGATGGTGAGTGAAGTCTAGATAGGGGACATGATCAAAGGATTTGGGTATGACCCAAAGTCACAAGCCTTTGCTATGTGGAATCTGATCCCCAAAGAGCATAAGCCCCAATTAGTAAACATACAAGAAAATGTAGTGGGGAACTAGATGGTGTGGTCAGTGCAGAACACAGGAGATTTAGAAATCTCTCAAATAATGACACACTGGGCTCAGTTGAATCAGGATAAGACAAAACAATTGTCTGAGAGGTATGTAGCTTTAGTAAAAGAAACAAGTGCAATAACCAAAGATAGAAATCTTTGCCACATAAAGTTGTATCGAAAGGATCAAATGATAAAGGTACTTACTGATGAATTAGAGAAAAAACCAGACATTGTATATGTGCCTGCACAAGTACCACCTGTGCAAATTGAAGACAAGCCTAGATTAGAAGAGGCTGTAGAATAGAAAGATGATGAAGAAAAGGGGAATGGCATAGCATTAAAAGCATTAAGAGGCATATTGCAACATAGGATTGAGATCCTAAAAGAGAAAGCTAATGTTGTGATAAATACATACAATAAATTGCCTATGTTGCATGCAGAAGTACTAAGGTATCTTCTAATCTTGAACCCCAATTTCACAAAGTGGTCTGCTAGAGAAAGTCTGTTTGAGAAATTAACCTCATTACAGAATATTAGACCAGAATTTCCTCCAATTGTAACAGAGGTAGAAGATGAGATCAAAAGGGTTAATGTTGCTCTCTCATTCTTCAAGGGAAAACTGAACCAAATAGAAGCTAAGTTAAGTCTATTCTCAGCTGACTTTAATAGGTTTATCCCTACCTTGAAAGGAGAAGATGACCAGGTAAAGTTCATAGATACCTGGAGAAATGAATTTGATACTAAGATTCCTAGTGAAGAGGCTTTTCTTTTGGGAAAGGATGTTGATGTTGATGGTTTCAATTTGATACTTGATGAAGCATTTAAGGCTGAGACAGACATCAACAAATTCCTCCTTGATGTAAAGAACATCACTGATCAGAGATGGGACAGACAAAAAGTACAAGTACAAAGCACTCAAGACTTCAATTGGCCAACTGATGACGAAGTGAAGGCATGGGAAGTCATGACAACGCCCAAGAAAAAGAAACCTGCAGTAGAGGAGGAGATTTTGGACAATGAGTAGGGTGACACATGTTGCTGCACTGTTCATGGACTTGATGGACAGTTATTTCAAAAGAAATATAGGTGAGCCAGTGAGAACAAGTGCCAGGACTTTACAATAACTACACCAGCGGCCACCTACAAATCAGAATACAGTCGCAAGGTCGGGAGAACAACAAAGATATCAGATTTCACCTTTTTGACTCAGTCACCTCGTCATTTCCCTTCTCTCTCTTTCTTTCTCTGTCTTACATCTTTAGGGTTAGGGTTTTGAGACTATCCGAAGCTTTTTGCATCCTTATGGATCCCAAGGTGGTCTCAAACCTATATATATGATAATTTTGTAATAGTTAAGGGTCTTTTGAGAATTTAGGTCTTTGATCTTTTAGAGGTCTTGGATTTTTTGGAACATTTTGTAAAGAAGAGATAATATACAATAGAATTCAGATGTTTTGATTCATGTGTATCTTTTGGAACTGTGTAAAGCTTTTCATGTATAAATGAGCTGGATCACATAAATGAAATACGGTGTAATTTTACTCTTCTCAACTGTTGTCTCTTTACTTTGTATGCATGCTTTTCAGTGTTAAAGTTTATAAGGTATTCATTAACACTCTGGTTATAAGGTAACCATCTAATTATTTGCAAGTTTCTGTCAAGGAGAGGATTAAATATTGTAAATTATTTCAAGAAGCATACTATTTAGTTAAGGATTTGATACAGTAGTTTGGAGGTAACAAGATAGTTTGTAAGGCAGGCTATCCTAATTGTTTGAGCTGTAAGGCAGTTCAGTGTATCTTGTTTATGTCATTTCTTTGCTTATTATTGACTCTGTAGCCCAAAGGATAGGCAGTGGTTTAGGAACCTATTTGAATACCTATCTTTGTCACATGTGTTCTAAGTTTTCAAATACCAAATCAATTTTAAATACTCTGTTACCAAGAACACATAAGCTGGAATTATAAAGGACCTCTCTCAGCAGGACACTGTCCATAATATTGATTCCTTGAAGACAGAATTCATTAGGTTAACCCTCCTACAAGAAAAGGAAGAAGGATGAAAAGAATCCTTGTATCACTGGTTATTGTTATGTTAATAACTATGATTTGCATGGTAATATCTTGTTTATGGTTATGCTTGGTCATTAGCAAGATAATTCATAAGTTGGTCCAATAAAGATACATAGCTAATYAGTGTCCACATCAAMAAATACTGTGTTAACAGCCATSTTGAAAGGTAAAACCTGCCTGAGCATATGTGGAGCTCGAAAATGAAGAAGGATATATTTCAGTCCTTAGCAATTAGGCTTTTCTTGTCTCTGAATCAGGATTAAGAGGTAACAAGGTTCCAACAGACATATCAAGCATTGTGATTCATGCAAGAAAAATCCCTAACAGTTTTAATCTATGGTAGGTTACTTGACCTCCTCACATTACTTGTCTTTCTCTGACGAAGATGATCATTCTTTGAGTCACTTGCATAATAACCCTCTGCATATTGAAGTCATGATTGGTCCAAAGCATGTTTACCGTGTTCTCATAGATAACAGCGCTGGCCTAAATATTTTCTCTGCTAGTTTCCTGATTGAGTTAGGCTATGGAAAAGATTGCATTGATGCTCAAAAAAAGATTACCATTAATTCCTATGATGAGGAAGAACGTAAATCCAAGGGGCTAGTTGTATTTCCAATAAGAGTTGGTCCTGTTGCACGAGATGTTGTCTGTCAAGTGCTTGACATTCCTTTGACATACAATATTCTGTTAGGAAGGCCATGGATCCATGAAATGCAGGCTATCCCTTCCACATACCATGAGTGCATTAAGTTCCCATTCCAAGGATCTGAAGTGACTATACCTGCTAATACACGCTATGATTACAATGCCCTCACAAAATCTATTGACATCTTTGTGCCTACCAATAGAGAATATATTGAACTCCTTGAGAACAAATTAAAAGAAATGGGAAAGAGTTTGACACTCAAAGAAACTAACATGGGAGGATATCAGATTGAACCTGTGCTATCTATTATATCTTTGTCTTTGTCTCCCCGTTCTTTTGAGAGACCTTCTGAGAGCACTAAACCTTCTATGGTTACTCCTCCAACAAAGTATGGTGGTAGCTTTGTACAAACCACAATACCATTAGAAGAAGAAGCTGAAAATAGAGCTATCAAAGATTGGATCTATAAAGGAGAAGAGAATTCTGAACAAACTCCTCCTTATGACATAAAACCTGAGCAATATGGAAAAGGTTTATCTATTATGCAACATTTTGGCTATAAAGGAAATGGTCCCATAGGTGTGCATCATAAGGGATTGATTGCACCACTTGAAGCTATTGGTCGCAGAACACGTGACTCTATAGGTATAGGCTTCCAAAAACTCACATTTCAACTGGGAATAAACATGTTTGTACCTCGAGAAGATAAACAAACAACACCTAAAGAAACACCTAAAACTGTAGAATCTAAAGACAACTCTGATGAGGATACTTTTCCTTATCCTATTCCTCCAGACCTGGCAGCATTCTTTGCTGAGCTAGATAACTTTATACCGCATGTCAATATAGTAGACACTAAGAGCAATTATGATACCACCACTTCACTTGCTCCATTAACTTATGAGGAGTGGAAATAGATATATACTCTAAATCCTGATCATCAAGGTGATTTATACATACCACCACACTTTCAAGAATAGTTTGACCAAGAATTCTAGTCACTTCTTATTACAAAAGAAGTAGCTGATGCTACAAACACTACTGAGGTACCTAGGTCAATAGATGTTCATCTGAACATAGCAGAGGCTCTACGTAGAACTCATCCCAACTGGGGACAATGGGTTGATTTCACTCATGTTCTTGATATGACACCTAATGATGAAACAAACTCTCATGAATATGAGTTCGACAGCTTGTCATATGCCACTTCTGACAAAGATACAGATATAGCTAATGCATATGAAAACCTTCTCAAAGTAGGTGAATGGTCTAGTGTAGGGTCACATGAGTCCAACTCCCTAGATGTTAACATGTTGTCTACTATGGTTGTTAGGAATCAAAGGAATTCTAATATACCTCTAGATGAGATCCCTTTGGGTCTCGACTTGCTTGTCCATGCCTTTGATGATTATACTATGAATGCACTTGAACCTGTCACAACTCTTTCACTTTGCCATCCCGAGATTATAAACTAGAACTCTACCGCCCCATCTAATGAAGTCCTTACATTCTAGAATGATTACACTCTTACATGTTACCTACACGTTGTTGAACCTATAACGCCCTCCACTAGAAAAGAAAGTGTCAATATGACCAAGACAGACATCAAGTATCTTAGTCACAAAATAAAAAGAAGAAAAAATAGGCACTCTGATGGTGAAAACCATATTGTGGCAGTATTAGAGCCTAAAATAGTCAAAATAAAATACGTATCCAAGGGTGAAAACATCTCTGAGGTGCCCAAGTATAATATACTTGATGCACTTCCAAGTCATTTTTAGGAAAGATCATCAATGCTTATTGAACCAACTCAACCTATCAACTTGGGTACAGAGGCAGAACCTTAGATTATTCACTTGGCACAATCGCTATTAGAGGCAGAAATAGAGGAATTCACTACATTCTTTAGAAACAAAAAGATTAGCTTTGCATGTAAATATTCAGACATGCCAGGGTTAGACCCTCATCTAATCATGCACCATTTCTCCATTGCACCAGGTGTTAAGCCCGTCAAGAAGAAGCTTCACAAAATGCATCCACATGTAGCTCTACTTGTCAAAGCTGAATTGGAGAAATTGCTTAAGGCAATGTTTATCAGAGTAATTGATTATGTAGAGTGGATCTCTAATATTTTTCTAGTATCAAAACATGATAAATCTATAAGAGTTTGCACAGACTTCAGAGACATGAATTTGGCATGTCCTAAGGATGATTTTCCACTACCTAATATTGATATGATCATAGATATGATAGCTGGGTATGAAATGTACTCACTAATGGATGGTTTCTCTGGCTACAACTAGATAAAAATTACGCCAGAGGACCAAGAGAAAACAACTTTCACATGTTCCTAGGGCACTTTCTGTTGGAGTGTCATGCCCTTTGGACTCAAAAATGCCAGTGCTACATATCAGAGAGCTGTTACCACCACATTTCATGACATGATTCATAAAACAATGGAAGATTATGTGGATGACACTTTAGCTAAGAGCATGCATCGAAAGAAATATCTTGCCAATCTAGGTCCTATACTAGATTGTATGGAACAATTTAGTCTGAGACTCAATCCTAAGGAATGCGCATTTGGCGTAACATCTAGAAAATTGCTTGGCTATATCATCTCTGCCAAAGGTATTGAAGTAGATCCTACAAAAGTACAATCTATTATGGAAATGTTGCCACCAAAAAATATCAAACAAATGAGAGGACTTCAAGGTTGATTGCAATCTATCTGGTGTTTTATCTCTCAACTGGCAGACAAGTAACAACCATTTACCAAGACTTTACACAAGGGTGTGGCTTATTAGTGGAAGAAAGAATGTGATGAAGGGTTCACACAAATAAAACCGTATCTTGTGAACCCACCGATCTTGATGCCTCCCATTCATGGGAAGCCACTTATACTTTACATATCTGCTATGGATACATCATTGGGTATCTTATTGGCTCAAGAAGATCATCACAAAAAAGAAAGGGCTATCTATTACATTAGTAGAACTCTGGTCTCATATGAAACAAAATATTCTTCTATAGAGAAGGCTTGCCTTGCAGTGGTGTTTACTTCACAAAAATTGTGGCACTACATGTTGGCTCATACTACACATCTAATTGCTAAAATTGATCCTCTGAAATACTTTGTCAGTAAAGCTACCCTCATAGGTAGACTAGCTAAATGGGTCATGCTTCTTAGTGAATTTGATATTGAATATGTTGAAAGGAAAGCCATTAAGGGACAGGAAATAGTAGATCAATTGACTAAAGCACCTCTAGTAGATCATCAACCATTGCATATTGAATTTCCAGATGAGTCCATATTACTTCTTACACATCAATCATGGACTATGTTTTTTGATGGTTCATTTACCCAACAGGCGTCAGGTGTTTGGATACTATTCATTACACCTCAAAGATACTCTTTACCAAAAGTATACAAGATGTTGTTTCCTTGTACAAACAACACTACTGAGTATGAAGCCCTAATGAATGGTATGAAGATCACCCTTGAGTGGCGAGTAGACAAACTCAATGTTGTTGGAGATTCATAGTTAGTCATCAATCAAGTCAATGATATCTATCAAAAAAGGGATGACAAGTTGGTGCCTTATAAACAGTTGGTTGATGATCTCAAAAATTATTTTACTCATATCACATTTCAACAAGTTCCAAGGGTAGATAATAAAGCAGTAGATGCCATGGCCACTCTTGCCTCCATGCTACAGATGCCTGAAAATGATTTTTGAAATGAGTTCCTAGTGGAGACATTATGCTACCCAGCCTATGACTCCCCTAATTCCCAGATGATCTTTTCTATCATAGGACATGACTCATCCTGCTACCATCATATCTTTTCCTACCTTTGTGACTAGATCATTCCAGGCACTTACTCCCAAAATGAGAAACATCACTTAATTTGTAGTGCTTCACGGTTCGTCATCATCGCTAATGACTTGTATAGATGTGGTCTAGATGGTACCCTCCTTAGGTATTTAAAACCCAACAAATCCAAATGAGCATTAGTAGAGGTGCATGAAGGCATCTATGGGTCTCACTCTAATAGCCTGAAATTGGCCCGTAAACTTATTAGAGCTGGTTACTATTGGCCAGATATGGAAAAAGAAGCAATATAGTTTGCTAAGACTTGCAAACAATGTCAACTACATGGTAATTTGATTCATGATCCAGCCAACGAGCTGATTCCTGTTGATGGGGTTTTGCTAACCAGGTCCGCCAACAGTCATAAGTTGTCACCGGGTTCTAGAGAAATCGGCCAACTCTGCCTGCAAAGGTTGTTCGGGGGAAATAAATCCTCCAGGCCTTCAAGAACCTGGGTGTCAGGTCACGACGGTGCGGGGCTCGGTTGGGAGAGGTGACTATTTTTGAGGGGGATAGCTCATTACTTCAACTCATTCCTCTGGAGATTCAAAATAGTAAGGGTTTCCCAGAGCATTCTACACTTAGTGAATAAAATGAAAAAGATCCTGTAGGGTTAGAAACGTTTATCTAACTACAGTCATGCTGAAAAGTCTGGAACATCGACAACACTCTGAAAGACTACACTAAATACCAAAGAAATACACAACCATCAGTTAGCATTTTATCAGTAGCGGAAATAAAGAGGTCGTTAATCTACTTTAACATACCAGAGTGAAGGACATACAGAAAATTAAAACATGAAATATCATTAACTCAGAAGCAGAGATGTTAACAACTTCATTGCCAAGAATCCTTCCTTCTTCATTAATGTTTAGTCCAGCAAGCACTGGTGCGTGATACGATGGTGGCTCCAAGGGAGAATCTAACTACCAAGAACAGAACAATGGAGCATTGAGCTCTGCAACTAAAACCAAAAATCACTTTGCTATTTCTTATGGACAACAAAATCATCAATTTTTCCGACCCTTGGAAATGGGCCGATTTGCCTATTTATACAACTTTCTAACCCTAACCCTATTTTGCTGTACGTTTTAATAAAATACAATATCTGGGGGCCGGTACTACCTGCGCCACCCTACAAAAGACCTGGAGACAGAATAGGTCTGCCATGTCAGAGGAAGAAGACAAGAATATACATCAGAAGAATCGGCCTCGAGAAGAGATCCAGAGAGAAGAAAGAAGGAAGTAGGTCCCCCGGGGACCAAGGCTACATGCCTCATAAATAGGAAATGTGGCACCCTATCTCCAATGTGCCAGGTGTACCTTTGAATGGCACCTCGAGAAGATCACCCTGTCAGAAGCCAACTATCGAGCCAACGCCTCTTGATATGCCCAACTACCTTCTGACAACCTTTATTAACCGCCTCTGAAAGTGACCGGTCGGCCTCGGGGATTGGGACACAGATCACTTTAAAGAATACAAAATTTTGGATCTGGAACTCTGGGATTCGGGAACTTACGCCCCCCAAAAGAATAAAGAATGCTTAATGCTCAAGTTTCCCCAGTTCCCGGAGAATGCTCAAGGCTGTTTATTATTGTTGAAGGCCTGAAGGATGCAGAAAATGCCATCTTCATCAATCTTCCTTAGGCTGGCCCTTCTATGCCTGGCCACTTCAACTTGTTCCGCCAGGTCTGGAACATTATTTCTGAACTCATCTGCCATTCTTGCGGCATCATGGCCCTTAACCACCGTTTTGGTCAATTTTTCCATTCGGGCCCCATCCATCCCCTCCGGGGATTGATACCGAGATGCCATTCTTTCATCAAAATTCCCCAACACTGACTCCTCGGGGGTATAAGTATTTGTACCAAGGGGATCAACCCCGGAAGCTTTTATTACAAATGACTTGTATAAATTAGAAGAATACTTCGTATACTTCGTTGTGTTTACCTTTTCCTGTAAGGACTCTACCAGTTGCTTGGTTACCTCTAATGTGAGGTCCAGTCTGGAGTGCTGAGCCCTTACAAAATCAAATGATTCCTCACCTAGAATTTCGGATTTGGAAATTATATCTTCCCCCAAGACGAGGAGCTCTTGAAGCTCTACCTTCCACACATGGTAATTCTTGGCGTCACTCTCCCACTACTCAATTAGTGCCTCCACCTGCAAAATAATCTATCGGGCCATATATAAATCTGGGAAAGTGGCCGCTAGGAAACGCCAGGTGTTTCCTATCTGTAGAGCGACCCATTTGTCTACTGCCTGGGCATTCTTTTTCATTACTCATAGGGATTCTATGTCACTCTGCGGTAATTCCTCTGTCGTGGAGGTCTGTGGAGGGGTGGCGTTGAGGGGTCGGGCCAGCTCTGTAAGAAACCCCATAAGGTTTGCATTCTTCTCCTTTTCTGCCTTGAGCCTCTGGGCCTCTTTTTCATATCGAGCCTCCACTGCCTGTGCTGCCTCCTTCAACAGGTCTACTTTTCCCTGCTTTCCTCTTTTGCCCAAGGATACCTCTACGATTTTGTAGTCTTCAGGGTCTGCGGTCGCTTCATCAGCGTCTAGGGGAGGCGTTGCCACTACTGCAACTATTTCTCTGCCCGGCCTAGTTCGAAGGGTATGAACTGTCTGGGCCTTCTTTGCTTTTGGCGGGGCCTGGGATAGGGCCATCATTTCGGCCAGGGAGAGAGGGACTGTTGGAGTGGATTGGGCTTTCCTTTTTTTTCTTTCTGCCAGCCACAAAGGTGGGAGAGGTGGCCTTCCTGCCAGAGTTTGTTCTTCAGATTCTCTCCCAGTGTCCGGTGGCGGCTGCTCCTTTTCAACATGTACTTCCTCTGTCATTCCTCTCCCTGTCGGAACCTCTTCTTCAGCAACATCCTCAATTTCTATCTCCTCAGCCTGGTCCCGGATGTCAATTGATGTGTCTAGACCCTGGTCGGCTTCTTCAGGGATCTCTGCTTCATGCTGCTCTTCTCCTCCTTCATTTGTTGGTAGTAGGGGCGGTATCGGGCCAAGATTCAGAGTTTGGGCCGCTGTGATTACCTGTCCGAAGGTTTCCCCTAGGAGTGGCCTTGGGAACATGGTGGCTAGGGTTACGGTTGGTCCTGAAGTTCCAGGTCTGGGTTCCGTAGCGGATGTCTTTTGTTCACTTGGTGGTTTTTGGTCCACTCCCAGACCTTCTCTTCCTGTGGCCCCAGAGATAATCTCCGGTTCTGGCCTCTTATCTTCTATTTACTGCTCTTCTTGTTCTGCAACTTCTACTTTCAGGTCCTCTGGATCCACAGCCTCTTGCTCTTGCTCCGAGACTTCCATCCCCGCTTGTGTATCATCCCCTTGCAGGTTTCCAAACTCATCGGCTGCAAACATGTCAAACTCCTCTTCTGGAGGGGGACTGACTGGGCCCTCCGTTTGTTCTGCTTCCTTCTCCGGTTCCGGGGAACTAGAAGAAAGGATTTCCACTTCTTTTGGGAGGGAAACCCTTGGCGCTGGTTCTGCCTTGGGCTGTTTGAGGTGCTTTCTTTTCCTCCGGGTGATCAGAGGCGGCCCCGCATCTACTATTGCTGCTGCCTCTGTAAGATCCACCCCCGTCGCCTTTGCCATTAAGGTTTCCAGCGATGGGGAGGAAGGAGGACGAATTGGTCCGGCCATTAGCGGGGGAGTGGCAAGCCTTGTGATCAACTGCTCCCTCATTTTTTGGGAGGCTGCTACAGATTGCTTGATCTGTTCCTAAATGGGGACTTCTTGCGCGGAGGAGGTTGTATCTATCCTCTTTCCCTTTTCTGTGCCTTGTGTAGAAGTCCCGGCCCCCGGAGTCAACTTTCGTACCGGTGGTGGTGTTGCTTTTGGTACCGGCCTGGAGGCTAGGTGCATACTCCCAGGGCATGAATTTTTAAAATAGGCATGACTTCTCTCGACTACCTCCCGAGTGAAGTCCTCAATTGTGTGGTCCTCCTGGATAGCCCAATTTATTGCCGGCAGTGGCATTTTGTCAATCCCCTTTTCTTTGTACTGGGGATCTGTGGTGGGGGTGTCGTCTGAAAAGCCCGCTGGGAACCTTCGGAGCTTTAGCTCCTGCATCATTTCGGCTGTCATTCTATCATAATACCAACTGCGCACATCCATGTCATCCTGGCGATCTGCCCAGAAGTCTTCCATGTGTGCGTGGTGGGGCTCTGAAGCCCGGGGCAGTGCCGTTGCAATTCTGCCATGCGGATCAAAATTTTTCTACGCCAGATAAAATTCTTGCAAGTTATAACATTGTAGCTCATTATCTACCTCCTTTGCGATGGCCAGATTACAGGTGTAGTTCCCACAGGAGATTGGGAACGAAACATTTGGGACCTTCTTGTGGGCCAAGAGGGTATGCAGTTCCACCATCTACCGGCAATATTCCAGCAGCACAATCTTGTCCCGATAATGTTTGGCCGCTAGAGTGAGAACAAGCTCCGGAGACTGCACGGAGCATGGGAAGCAAGCTGCCCAGAGGATCCCGAAACCTCTAACGTTGGTTACAATTTTGTCTTTAGCCTGCCGCTGGATGTGCATTATCTTTACTAGGGCTTGCATTTCTACCCAAGTCCCGACACTGGGGTCGGTCATAAATTTTACCTGGGACTCAATCTTTGAGCCCACAATCTCTTCACCCTGCATAAATTTCATGGTGAGGGGCAGCTTTGCAAGGGCCTTCTCTATTTTTGACTTTGCTACTGCGCTGGTCTCGGTTGTGGATGGCAACTCCGGACTTCCGGGAGGAGATGATGCGGATGCTTCAAACATGGTTGTAAAAATGAAGTCTGGACCTGCGAGACAAAGCGACTGTCAGAACATATTTATCAAAATAAAACAATAACTCTGGGGTCCGGAGTTCTTACCACTTCGCCGTTTGCTTTTCCTGAAAAGTTAGTTTTACGCACAAGTACCCAAAAACCAAAACATAAACTTGGCATTTTCATTATATCTCCGAGTTTGGGAAATTTTATCACACTTGACGAAGACATAGGATGAATGGTGGAAAGAAGCCCAACACTCAGAGAAATGACCATTAGCAAAGAAGAATGTGAAAGCAGGTCCATGTGGACGCCACATGCGCTGGAATTGAATAGATGTGATGGCACTAGCAATGGAGCCAACTGTTCGAACGTGCGAAAAGGGAAAGCCGCTTGGCCAGAAGTAATTGCGCACATGGGAAATAAATGAGGCTCTGACAGCCTAGATGGAGGAGAGAGAAAACTGCCTATCTAAAACTGGCCAAGGGCCGAGTTTTAAACAGGTGGTTTTCTGCCTCAAAACAAGCTTTGAAGCAAAAAACCAACAGCAAGGGTGACTTGACCAGCTCGTCGAGCCACCCGGAAGGATATACAGAGAGCCGAGGTGTATATACATGGAATGGAAGAGATATACAAGGGTTACCTATAGAAATATATATATACATGAATATATACATGGATGACTCCAACAGAAAAATCAGACACGACAGAAATAGCTATATACAATATTTACATTATGTTCATGCTATCTACATGCTATTTACATTCTGCACAGAAGGCGGACAACCTTCTGGCAGAGCCGAGCCACCAACAAGCGGCAAAACCAGAAGACCAAAGAAACAACAGAGAAATAAAGTAAATGAAAACAAAAACAGGCAAACCCAAAGAAAACCAGAAAATGAAAGCAAAGTGAAGAGGAGGGAAGCAGAGAAACAAACTTGAAAATGTAGAAGGCGGAGGAAGGAAAAGATTACCAAGAGAAATCTGCAACAACTTTAAATCTTCAAGCCATCAAGATCACCACCATGGAGCACTAGCGTACATCTAAGGACAATAGAAGGTGTTAAGCTTTGATTATCTTAAATTTCTCTGTAACTGTTCTGCTAATCGCTTTGAAAATCGCTCTATTTCGCTCTAAGTGCTCAAAGATTTTAATCGCAGTAAGTGTGAAAATGACAGGCGAGTCTATTTATACCCATGGTAAAAAAAAATCCTCCTCCTTCCAGAGATTTAAGGTCAGTCAAAACCTCCAGAATTTGGGCCCGGGAATTCCTTACGATGATGTTCCTAAGACTTAGGAACATCATCGCAAAGAATCCCGGAGTCCGGCTTCTGGCTTCCAACCAAAAGGCAACCTCCGGGATCTGAGATCCCAGAGGGAAAAACCAAACCAAGAAAATAAGACACACTAGGGAAGAAAACCCCGGAGAAAGAAAGCAAAAAGGAAAAGAAAGACAAGGCAAAGCCGCAGCAAAAAACAAAGCAAAAGAAAAAAGGGGGACCCAACATTTTGCACACAAAATGTAGGTATGGGGATGTAGGGCATAACAAATGGCGACTATCTGGGACAAATGCCTTAGCGCATTTGAGAACCATCAAATCTCTGGTTAGCACAACTGGAACAAATCGTCCTCCCGAAGCGTTTGACAAGTAGAGAGTAGCATGTCCGAGAGAACCCGACCACACAGGAGTTAGTCTGTAGCCCTTTCATCAGTGGTGTCATGTGTGCTTTGGAAGGAAATCAAGCCGATGACCTTTGGGAGGAATAGAGAAGCGAAACTAATTACATCGAACCAGTCATCAATTTGATTTCTTTTCCCCTGGAGACCAGAGTTTCATCCCGCTTTTCCTCATATTATTTTATTTATTTCCAGGTGGGGAAGGCGGTACTTCTTTCACCATTGAGCCTAAGCTTAGCTAAAATTCAAATGGCGGTACTTTTTTCACCTATCCACCTATGTTTAGATACTTGGAGAGGATAAAACTATGGACCCAGAAGGAATTTCTTTGAGTTTTCAGACGTGGATCAACCAACCAGTACAGCTGCTCTACCCTTGGCATGTCTGATTACTTGTTCCTTATATTATTATTGTTCACTGATTGCCAGACTCCTGGAGACAACACCCAATGGAGATTGCCCGAAAATGTGCCATAACCTGCGAATAATCCCAGAGACCGGGTTGATTCCACCGTGATTAAGACAGATTCTAAAGTTCACCATGCTAGAGGCATTGCACCAGGGGCCAAAGTTATGCGAAGCATTCCAGTTCCTACAAGATGGAATAAAATGTCAGGACCAAAAGAAAGCCAAAAGCGAAAATAAAGACAACAAAAACAAAAAAAAGGGGGAGACTGCCCCGGAGGACAGCCAACAAAACTATTTACAAGGGGATATTTACATACAATACAACTTTGGACAAACTTACCCTTATTCAAAGTAATGCTTGAGAAACTGCCCATTAACAGGCAATGCGACAGATTCTCTAGTCAAGGTGTTAAGGCGATAAGTATTTGCCCTGCAGATTTCTGAGATTAAGTATGGTCTGAGCCAAAGCCGTTGGAACTTGGTGTGCTTTCCTTTCTTCTCCCGGGCCTTATCCCACAGCACGACCAGATCCAAGATCTGAAAAGCCTTATATTGGGCTCTTCGGTCAAACCATCATTTTACTACTGCTTGATGATGCATAAAGTGTTCAAGGGCTGCATCTTGTTGTTCTTCCATTCTCACCAGATTTAAAAGTCGAACCTCCACAATGTTGTCCCTGTTGTTGAATTCCTGCATAAACTGTAAAACCAGGATCTGTAAGTTGACTGGGAACACAGGGTTCTGACCATAAACCAGGTGGAATGGGGATGTCCCCAGGGTGGCTTTAATATGAATGCGATCTACCCACAGGGTGAATTTTAGTTTTTGGTGCCAATCCCAGGGGTTTTGTTCCAACATATGTTTGATCACCTCAAGTAGATTCTTGTTTGTTGATTCAGCAACGCCATTTCCCTGAGGATAATAGTTACTGGAGAACTTCAGTGTGATCTTTCGGTTGTAGGTCCATTCGAGTAATTGTGCAGAAGAAAACGCTGGACCATTGTCACATACTAAAGCAAAGGGAATTCCATACCTCGTGACGATGTTTTCTTCTAAAAACTTGATAACTACGTCCGCCGTGTTGTTTTTACAAGGGATAGCCTCAGACCACCGGGTGTAGTAATCAGTAGCAGTCAGAATGTATCGGTGGTTGGCAGACAAGTTGGGGTTGATCTCTCCGATGAAGTCAAATGCCCACTGGAAAAAGGGTCTAGCCTCATAGACTGGTTGCAGAGGCATGGCTGGGTTATGCTCACGATGCACTGCGGTTTGGCAAGTATGACATTTTCTAACATGAGCGTAAACATCCTTGAAGATACAGGGCCAATAGTATCCGGCCCGAAGGATCTGATGGGCTGTGGTGTCAGCTGAACCATGCCCGGTTCCAAACTATCCATGGAATTCATCAATTATTTTCATAGCTTGGTCCCTGTCGATGCACCGGAGGTACACTCCTTCGTAGTTATGATGGTAAAGAACGGATTTTTTGATCATGAAATATGCGCTTTTCATCCATAGGGCACGAAATTTGTGGGGAGGTAATCCCTCCGGGCATCGGTTGTTTAGCAGAAAGTACACCAGATCGGTATACCATGGGTCCTGGGTAATGGACTCCACTGTGTAAGTATGACATTCTATGTGGGGAGTCTCTTCTACTATCGTTCGACTTAGTCCCTAGCCTCAGACTATTTTCATGGGCTGCATCTCTAAGTCATATTCCTGGAGGATGGCCATCCATTTCCCCCGTGTCTCACCCAATTCACTCTGCATCAGCAGAGACTTGACAGCCTGATCTGGGATGATAGCATGCACTTTGCTCTGGAGAATATAATGCCAGAATTTCTTCACGGCGCGAACCAAAGAAAAGGCCTATTTTTCCAATGATGAATACCAGACTTTGGCGTTCTTAAAGGGGGAACTCATGAAAGCAATTGGTCGTTCCTCCCCTTTAACCTTTTGGGTTAGTACTGCCGCGGTAGAATACGGCGAAGCAAACGAGTATATGTAAAACGGGAGGGAATAGTCCAGGCTAGCTAGGACAGGGGCCTCCGATATTGTCTATTTAATCTGGGCAAATGCCCGCTTAGCTTCAGGACCCCACTCAATTTTGGTATCCTTTTTCATCATTTCTTTGAGTGGCTTAACTATCTCTGTGAATCCTATGATGAATCGAGGCACGAAGTTGATTTTTCCAAAGAAGGATCACATTTCTTTCTTGCTACCAGGCATCTATAGATTTAGCAATGCTTCGACTCTATCAGGGTCTATGGATATACCCTTCTCAGACAAGATATGCCCGAGAAACTTCCCCTCGGTGACCCTGAATATACACTTCTTAGGGTTGAGGGATATTCCATACCGGCAACATCTCTCGCAGATCTGAGTGAGGTGGGCGGCGTGATCATGCCTGTCCTGGGAGAAGATGGTCAAATCATCCATGTAGATGATTATGCATCGATTTACAAGGCCTTCAAACACAATGTCCATAGCCTTCTGAAAGGTATCCCTTGCGTTGATCAAACCAGAGGGCATTCTTCTGTATGCAAATGTTCCCCACTTGGTGGTAAACGCTATTTTCTCTCTATCTTTATATTTGACCATGACCTGGTTGTACCCCGAATATCCATCTAGGAAAGATATCATCTGAGATCCATTTACTATCTGCAGCACCTCATCCAAGGAGGGGAGGGGGTGATTATCTTTTTTAGATGCCTTGTTCAAATTTTAAAAATCCACGCAAAGGCGGATCTCACCGTTCTTCTTCCTGACTGGGACCAGGTTGGCAACCCATGTGGTATGCCGGATTGGAAAGATTATCTAGGCTGACAGCATTTTTTCTACCTCTCGACGAATCAGAGGCTCTATTAGGGGGTTGACCGGTATTTGCTTTTGCCGAAAGGGCTTAGCATCTGGC
This sequence comes from Thuja plicata, assembly GCA_018584345.1. Taxonomy (NCBI): domain Eukaryota; kingdom Viridiplantae; phylum Streptophyta; class Pinopsida; order Cupressales; family Cupressaceae; genus Thuja; species Thuja plicata. The sequence continues at coordinate 3,551,267 of MU227994.1, read as the reverse complement.
TTTAGGGGGATGGTGTGAGTCATGATGGATGTGTCATACATCTTTAAGTCTTCATAACCCTAAGCGATTACATCAATGTATTCCCAGAGGACCACGAGAATCTTCTCCTTTTCCTCAAGGGAACAAGAGGTGCCTATGTGGATGATTTTCTCTTCACCGGGCTGGCCGATGTTAACTTTTTCAAACTTTCCTCCCTCAGGGGAGGATGATACCTTCTCACGGGCCCGGGGTCTGAATCAAAGATTCATTCCAATGCAACCATCCCCTTAGGGATAGTGTTGGTGGGCAGGTCTATCATCCCATCGTCTTCGTCACCCTATCCAGTGTCATCGTGGTCTCGTTCTTCCACTATCTGATACTCAAAAACACCAACATTGGCCATGAAGGCCAGGATATGTTGATCGTCCTCAAAAACCTGAAAGTGAGTAACATTGTCTGGAATGGAGGGGGTGGGGACCATCTCAACTGAAAATCTTTAGAGTCATGAGTCGGCCATCGGCTCAAGTGTGCTGGCAGAAATGGCTAGGGCATCCAGGACATAGTTTCATCGCCGGGGAATGAGATCAATGCCAAAGGAATCAAAATCCTCAATAAGGCTCCAAGCCCGGTTGCGGTATGCGGCCAGCCTTTTGTCATGGCATGTGTATTGACTCCAGACTTGTTTAACAACCAACTCTGAATCACCCAGAGCCCGGAGGCGGGTGATACCTTTCCTTAGTGTGAATAGGAGTCCAAGGACCAAGGCCTCGTACTCCGTAAAATTGTTTGTACAGTTAAAACTGCATCCTGTAGGACGCGAGGAAGGATTTCCCTTGCGGGTTGATTAATTCTACCCTGGCCCCACAGCCTTGTTTGGATCGGGACCCGTCAAATTTTAGGGTCCATAAGTCATTGTTTGTAATCTGAGGCTGGGGAGGGGGAGTTTTCTTTGGATTGTTGCTAGGAGACTTGGGGATTTTCTCCTGGACTACCGGTGTGGAAGTGGAATTTATTCCCGGAGGCATTTCAATTTGTGATTCCCGGGTGGATGGCACTAAAGGAGTGCATCCTGTAGAAGTATTGGGTCCCAGGGAATCAGTTGTATGTTCACTCTGGAGGATGTCAAGTTGTTGGGTAGCGATTGATAGGCATGGCTCACACTCATGCTCTGAATGTTTTTGGTAATGCACTCGGCACCAAGTGCCAGACAAGAGTGTGGCAAGGGTCGTGGTGGGACCCTGAGAGTTAACTTCAACTCTCATCCTCTCTTCTAAGTCTTGTGCTCTTTGCAATACTACGAGATACTCCCCGGGGATGAAATCAAATGTTAAGATTTCAAGAGGTCGGTACACCCCCAGAGAAGACTCAGAGAAAAGGACTTCATTGACCCTTCCAACTTTGGTAAGGGCCTATTTCATCCGGGGTTCGCTTTCAACCCGGATCTGATTGGATTCTCCTTCCCACGAAAGTCATAAGTGGGTGAAGTCAGTCGAAAAGTATCCATTTAAGGACTTAGACCAATTCTGACTTAGTAACATCCTGTAAGTCTCTGGGATGTCCACCACTTGGATGTCAATGATACTCGCTATCCTGGGGTCCTGGATAAGGTGTATCCGGGCGTTCTTTAATTCCCCCACCATTTTTATAGAAGTCTTATTCAGTTGGATCACTGCGCCATTAGATGGGGTGGGGTGGAGTCCGAGCTTCTGACAAATGGATAAGGGCATGATGTTACCCGAAGCCCTAGAGTCTACTAGGCAGTTGTGTATGTTTTGGCTGTAAATGTTCAGGCCTAGTAGGAAGGGGGGATCCTGATTATTTTCCCAGAAGACAGCCGCATTAGCGTCTTCGAAGGAGACGATCTTGGGAGGGCATCTAACTGCTTCCGGGTTCCCTAAGAGCTTCAGAAGGGACTTTTTCTGCTCGGGACAATTTAACAAAACCTCCATCAAGGTCATGGAGGTGGTGGTCTGCTCTAACACCTTCATAATGTCAAATCTTCCTCTCGGGAACTGGTGATTTTCCTCCATGAGATCTTTTGCCTGGTTAGAGCTAGGACCTTTTGGAGGGATGAGTCGATCAGTTGCATTACTCTGGGGAGGAGGAGTATCTTTGGTAGGAGGTACGGGTGTGTAAGCTGGTTCTTTACCCGCCTAGCTCCGGGTGTTGTATGGAGCCTGTGGGTTGGTAAAGGCGTTGGCCTCAAAGGGTGGAATGGATTCATCAAAGAATCCCTGTAGTTTGGATTCTTCTTCATCTTCTCCGAAAGTACCGAAGAAGATGGTATCACAGGTGAAGGCACTGTGGATTTGCTCTTGGACAGGGGGCTTTGGGGGAGCGGTATCGTGTGATTGTTGCCTGTCTAGTTGGGAGATCATTATGACTTTCTCCAAAGTGGCACAATTTACTTCATTGTGCGAACCTGTATCATGCAGCTGACACCAGTTAGTCATGGGCTAGAAGTCTGCGACTGGCATAAAATGGGATGGTCCAGCACCATTTTGGTTGGTGTTTTGGTTCGGAGGCGGGCCTCCGGTGTTAGCATTATTATTCCATTGTTGTTGGTTTGGCCTAGGCCCGTTGTTGAAGTTTCTTCCCCTAGCATTGTTGTTTTGCTGGCTGGAGAAGATATTTCCCCTCTGGGAATTTGAATTTTGGGGCGCGTAGGACCCAGCCTTCAGTTGACCCATGTCCATGGTCAGAGTGGACAACATTCACCGGAGGGACTCAACCTCGGCGGTCAACTGAGTGTTAGCGTCACAATGGGATGACTATTAATGTTGTTGGCTTCTCGAGAAGGCAGCAGGATTAACCGAAGTCGAGGGCTGCAATCCTCCAGCCGTAGACGACTAGAAGAAGGGCACTCCGGATGGTTGTGTCTGAGTCTGTTGTGTCTTCTGTGGCTGATTCCAAGGGAAGACTTCCAGACCCGGTGTCATCTGGGTCTGGGAGGGGTAAACATATCGTGCCTGTTGGTCTATCAAAGGTGGCGGGGGATTAACCGCCATTGAGGGGGCACCTATTGCCAGATTGGGATTGTAACCCCTGGCATAGGTAGTTCCGCCGGGGATCATATTGAAAGGTGTGTTCTGCCCAATCCCGCCCGGGGATTTATTGAGACCATGGGACAACTCTAAGGCTAGGTTGTAGACTGTTGCCAAAGTATCCCGGTCACCCGGGGTGGTTGTTCTCTAGAGGAGGGTAGCAATGAAAGGGTCCATCGCATTAAGGTATGTCAGTATGGTAACGTCTGGCGATGGGACAAAAGGGCCTGTGCACCTCTTCAGGGCATGCTGGAACCTATGGTTGAACGCTACAAGAGGTTCATTGGGTTCCTTTCTAATGGAGATGAACTGGCTATGGGACCAGGCTGGGTCCACATGCACGCAAAAGGCAGCCAAGAAGTCATCCTCCATATCCTGCCAAGTGTTTATGGAGTTGGCGGGAAGGTTTAAGTACCAGTTCAACTCGCTTTGTCCTAAGGACAAGGGAAACATGCGGGTCACAACATCTTCATGCTAGATCCGGTGTCGATTCATGGCATCTTTGTATGCCTGTAAATGTTCTTCTGCAGTCTGTGAGCCTAAGTGCTCATATCACAGGCAAATCTTCTCTGGGTGGGAGGGTAAGTCATTGATTGCGCCCGGAAAAGTGCCCATTGTGGACTCAGTGTTTCCAAAGTATGCAGCCATTGGGGGAACTATATGTTGGGTAGTTTGAGTACTGGTTCCTGGGACCGTCTGGGGAGTTTGAGTATTCAGAGATATGGTAGATCCCCAGACAACAGTGGCTGGTATGACTTTCGACGTCCATTTCTTTCTAGTAGGAGGCTCGAGTTCGAAAAACCTTCTGGGATTCGGGGCAGACCTAAGGATTCTTTCAAATTTAGCCAGGGAAAAGGACCCAATCCCACTAAAGGCTTGTCTCCTAAAACTACAACTCGGGGAACCCTCAGGAGGTGTAAAATCAGAATCTTGAGAGGGGGATGAGTTCATGCCCTCCTTCTAGCGCCAGTTTATGTTGATGGGGTTTTGCTGACCGGGTCTGCCAACAGTCATAAGTTGTCACCAAATTCTGGAGAAATCGGCCAACTCCACCTGCAAAGGTTGTCCGGGTGAAATAAATCATCCAGGCCTTCAAGCACCTGGGTGTCAAGTCACGATAGTGCATGGCTCGGTTGGGAGAGGTGACTATTTACGAGGGGGATAGCTGGTTACTTCAACTCATTCCTCTGGAGATTTAGAATAGTAAGGGTTTCCCGGAGCATTCTACACTTAGCGAATAAAATGAAAAAGATCCTACAGGGTTAGAAACATTTATCTAACTACAGTAATGCTAAAAAGTCTGAAACATCGACAACACTCTGAAAGACTATACTAAATACCAAAGAAATACACAACCATCAGTTAGCATTTTATCAATAGCAGAAATAAAGAGGTCGTTAATCTACTTTAACATATTAGAGTGAAGGACATACAGAAACTTAAAACATGAAATACCATTAACTCAGAAGCAGAGACGTTAACAACTTCATTGCCAAGAATCCTTCCTTCTTCATTAATGTTTAGTCCAGCAAGCACTGGTGCGTGATACAATGGTGGCTCCAAGGGAGCATCTAACTACCAAGAACAGAACAATGGAGCATTGAGCTCTGTAACTAAAACCAGAAATCACTTTGCTATTTCTTATAGACAACAAAATCATCAATTTTGCTGACCCTTGGAAATGGGCCGATTTGCCTATTTATACAACTTTCTAACCCTAACCCTATTTTGCTATGTGTTTTAATAAAATACAATATCTGGGGGCCGGTACTACCTGCACCACCCTACAAAAGACCTGGAGATGGAATAGGTCTGCCATGTTAGAGGAAGAAGACAAGAATATATATCGAAAGAATCGGCCTCGAGAAGAGAGCTAGAGAGAAGAAAGAAGGAAGTAGGTCCCCCGGGGACCGAGGCTACATGCCTCATAAATGGGAAATGCGGCGCCCTGTCTCCAATGTGCCAGGTGTACCTTTGAATGGCACCTCGAGAAGATCACCCTGTCAGAAGCCAACTACCGAGCCAACGCCTCTTGATATGCCCAACTACCTTCTGATAGCCTTTATTAACTGCCTCTGAAAGTGACCGGTCGGCCTCAGGGACCGGGACACAAATCACTTTAAAGAATACAAAATTTTGGATCCAGAACTCTGGGATCCGGGAACTTATGCCCCCCAAAAGAATAAAGAATACTTAATGCTCAAGTTTCCCCAGTTCTCGGAGAACGCTCAAGGTTGTTTATTATTGTTGAAGGCCTGAAGGATGCAGAAAATGCCATCTTCATCAATCTTCCTTAGGCTGGCCCTTCTGTGCCTAGCCACTTCAACTTGTTCTGCCAGGTTCAGAACATTATTTCTGAACTCATCTGCCATTCTTGTGGCATCATGGCCCTTAAGCACCATTTTGGTCAGTTTTGCCATTCGGGCCCCATCCATCCCCTCCAGGGATAGATACCGAGATGCCATTCTTTCATCAAAATTCCCCAACACTGACTCCTCGGGGGTATAAGTATTTGTACCAAGGGGATCAACCCCGGAAGCTTTTATTACAAATGACTTGTATAAATTAGAATAATACTTCATTGTGTTTACCTTTTCGTGTAAGGACTCTACCAGTTGTTTGGTTACCTCCAATGTGAGGTCTAGTCTGGAGTGCTGAGCCCTTACAAAATCAAATGATTCCTCACCCAGAATTCTAGATTTGGAAATTATATCTTCCCCCAGGGTGAGGAGCTCTTCGAGCTCTACCTTCCACGCCTAGTAATTCTCGGTGTCACTCTCCCACTGCTCAATTAGTGCCTCCGCCTGTAAAATAATCTGCTCGGCAGTATATAAATCTGGGAGAGTGGTCACTAGAAAATGCTGGGTGTTTCCTATCTGTAGAGCGACCCATTCGTCTACTGCCTGGGCCTTCTTTTTCATTACTCACAGGGAGTCTATGTCTCTCTGTGGTAATTCCTCTATCGTGGAGGTCTGTGGAGGGGCGACATTGAGGGGTCGGGTCAGCTCTGTAAGCAACCCCATAAGGTTTTCATTCTTCTCCTTTTCTGCCTTGAGCCTCTGGGCCTCTTTTTCATATCGAGCCTCCACTGCCCGTGCTGCCTCCTTCAGCAGGTCTACTTCGCCCTGCTTTCCTCTTTTGCCCAAGGATACCTTTGTGATTTTGTAGTCTGCGGGGTCTGCGGTCACTTCATCAGCGTCTGGGGGAGGCGTTGCCACTACCGCAACTGTTTCTCCGCCCAGCCTAGTTCAAAGGGTATGAACTGTCCGGGCCTTCTTTGCTTTTGGCAGGGCTTGGGCTAGGGCCATCATTTTGGCCAGGGAGAGAGGGACTATTGGAGCAGATTGGGCTTTCCTTTTTCTGCTTTCTGCCAGCCACGGAGGTGGGAGAGGTGGCCTTCCTGCTAGATTTTGTTCTTCAGATTCTCTCCCGGTGTCCGGTGGTGGCTGCTCCTTTTCAACATGTACTTCCTCTATCGTTACTCTCCCTGCCAGAACCTCTTCTTCAGCAACATCCTCAATTTCTATCTCCTCAGCCTGGTCCCAGATGTCAATTGATGTTTCTAGACCCTGGTCGGCTTCTTCGGGGATCTCTTCTTCATGCTGCTCTTCTCCTCCTTCATTTTTTGGTAGTAGGGGTGATATAGGGCCAATATTTAGAGTTTGGGCCACTGTGATTACCTGTCTGAAGGTTGCCCCCGAGAGTGGCCTTGGGAACACAGCGGCTGGGGTTACGATTGGTCCCGAAGTTCCAGGTCTAGGTTCCCCAGTGGATGCCTTTTGTTCACTTGGTGGTTGTTGGTCCACTCCCAGACCTTTTGTTCTTGGGGCCCTAGAGATAATCTCTGGTTCTGGCCTCTTTTCTTCTGTTTGCTGCTCTTCTTGTTCCGCAGCTTCTACTTCCAGGTCCTCTGGATCCACAGCCTCTTTCTCTTACTCCGGGACTTCCATCCCCACTTGTGTATCATCCCCTTGTAGGTTTCCAAACTCATCGGCTGCAAACATGTCAAACTCCTCTTCTGGAGGGGGACTGGCTGGGCCCTCCGTTTGTTCTGCTTCCTTATCTGGTTCTGGGGAACTAGAAGAAAGGATTTCCACTTCTTTTGGGAGGGAAGCCCTTGGCGCTGGTTCTGCCTTGGGCTGTTTGAGGTACTTTCTCTTCCTTCGGGTGATCAGAGGCAGTCCCGCATCTGCTATTGCTGCTGCCTCCGTAGGATCCACTCCCGTCACCTTCACCATTAAGGCTGCCAACGATGGGGAGGAAGGAGGACGAATTGGTCTGGCCATTAGCGGGGGAGTGGCAAGCCTTGTGATCAAATGCTCCCTCATTTGTTGGGAGGCTGCTACAGATTGCTTGATCTATTCCTGAATGGGGACTTCTTGCGCGGAGGAGGTTGTATTTATCCTCTTTCCCTTGTCTGTGCCTTGTGCAGATGTCCCGGCCCCCGGAGTCAACTTTGGTACCGGTGGTGGTGTTGCTTTTGGTACCGGCCTGGAGGCTAGTCGCATACTCCCAGGGCATGCCTTCTTAAAATAGGCATGACTTCTCTTGACCACCTCCCGAGTGAAGTCCTCAATTGTGTGGTCCTCCTGGATAGCCTAATTTATTGCTGGCAGTGGCATTTTGTCAATACCCTTTTCTTTGTACTGGGGATCTATGGTGGGGGCGTCGTCTGAAAAGCCTGCCAGGAACCTCTGGAGCTTTAGCTCCTGTATCATTCTGGTTGTCATTCTATCATAATGTTGGCTGCGCACGTCCATGTCATCCTGGCGATCTTCCCAGAAGTCTTCCATGTGTGCGTGGTGGGGCTCCGAAGCCTGAGGCAGTGCCGTTGCAATTCTGCCATGCGGATCAAAATTTTTCCATGCCAGATAAAATTCCTGCAAGTTATAACATTGTAGCTCATTATCTTCCTCCTTTGCGGTGGCCAGATTATAGGTGTAGTTCCCACAGGAGATTGGGAATGAAACATTTGGGACCTTCTTGTGGGCCAAGAGTGTATGCAGTTCCATCATCTGCCGACAATATTCTAGCAGCACGATCTTGTCCCCATAATGTTTGGCCAACAAGTAGGGTTTCTCGAAGAAGCCGGCGACCCTAATGTATGTGTGCTGCTAGAACTAGATATAGTAGTGTCCATAACTTCTAACCAATTTCATCACCTCAGTAGACAGGCAGTATCCGGCATCCCGGGTGGGCGTGAGCAAATGGTAGTAAACGAAGGAGTCATTTACCCGGTAGTAACTGGGGAAGCTGGCTTCCCGTTGAATCTGTGGGAAATGGTCCCACGGTGCTTTCTGTCCTCGGCCAAGTCTGAGAACGCCATCTGTAAGTAGGCCATTAGAGTGGGGCCTTTGTTGGGCCAAAGCGCAGAAAACATAAGAAGTCATGTAGAACTTCTTCTTCTCGTTCAGCTGCAGGAACTGGGAGTTTACATGATTGGAAATTATGGTCGCCCAGTCAAAGAATTCTCCCTTAGTGGAGATTCCTAGGAGGAAATAGTACATCCATTTTGCAAATTCCTGGGTGGAGGGTTGCCCAAATACCCGGGCCAATGCTATCATCCCCATTTTGATGCTTTCCTTGAATTCGGACCGGGGGATATCTATCTTCATTCTTTTTAGATCCCTCTTTGGGACCTTTAGCCAGTTGGTGTTCATGTACACCCAGGCAACATCCTCCAGTTGGTTGAATTGTTTCAAGGCCTCTGTCCTTGTGACCACTGAGGACCTATCAAATTTTGGGATTCCCAGGCCTGCTTGGAAAGTAACTGTGTCAAGGGACACCAGTGGAGTGGGGAATCCCGTGGGTTCTGCAGCTGCTAGCATGACGACCCAGAAAAAAGATTTGTATTTGGCCGCCAGAGTGAGAACAAGCTCTAGAGACTACACAGAGCATGGGAAGCAAGCTGCCCAGAGGATCCCGGAACCTCTGACGTTGGTTGCAATTTTGTCTCCAGCCTGCCGCTAGATATGCATTATCTTTACTAGGGCCTGCATTTCTGCCCAAGTCCTGACACTGGGGTCGGTCATAAATTTTACCTGGGACTCAATCTTTGAGCCCAAAATCTCCTCACCTTGCATAAACTTCATGGTGAGGGGAAGCTTTGCCAGGGCCTTCTCTATTTTCAACTTTGCTGCTTCCCTAGTCTCGGTTGTGGATGGCAACTCTGGACTTCTGGGAGGAGATGATGCGGATGCTTCAGACATAGTTGTAAAAATGAAGTCTGGACCTGTGAGACAAAGCAACTGTCAGAACATATTTATCAAAATAAAACAATAACTTTGGGGTCCGGAGTTCTTACCACTTCGCCGTTTGCTTTTCCTAAAAAGTTAGTTTTACGCACAAGTACCCGAAAAGAAAAACATAAACTTGGCATTTTCATTATATCTCCGGGTCTGGGAAATTTTATCACACTTGACGAAGACATAGGATGAATTGCGGAAAGAAGCCCGAGGCCCAGAGAAATGACTGTTAGCAAAGAGGAATGTGGAAGCAGGTCCACATGGACGCCACATGCGCTGGCATTGAATAGATGTGATGGCACTGGTGGCAGAGCCAACTGTTCAAACGTGCAAAAAGGGAAAGCCGCTTGGCCAGAAGTAATTGCACACATGGGAAATAAATGAGGCTCTGACAGCCTTGATGGAGGAGAGAGAAAATTTCCTGTCTGAAACCAGCCAAGGGATGAGTTTCAAACAGGTGGTTTTCTACCTCGAAACAAGCTTTGAAGCGAAAAACCAACAGCAAGGGTGACTCGACCAGCTCGTCGAGCCACCCGGAAGGATATATAGAGAGCCGAGGGGTATATACATGGAATGGAGGAGATATATAAGGGTTACCTATAGAAATATACATATATACATGAATATATACACGGACGACTCCCGCGGGAAAACCAGACATGGAAGAAACAACTATATACAATATTTACATTATGTTCATGCTATCTACAGGCTATTTACATTCTGCACAGAAGGCAGACAACCTTCTGGCAGAGCCGAGCCACCAACAAGCAGCAAGACCAGAAGACCAAAGAAACAACAGAGAAACAAAGCAAACAAAAACAAAAACAGGCAAACCCAAAGAAAACTAGAAAATGAAAGCAAAGCGAAGAGGAGGGAAGCAGAGAAACCAACTTGAAAACGCAGAAGGCGGAGGAAGGGAAAGATTACTAGGAGAACTCTGCAACAACTTTGAACCGTCAAGCCGTTGAGATCACCACCATGGAGCACTAGTGTACGTCTGAGAACAGTAGAAGGAGTTAAGCTTTGATTATCCTAAATTTCTCTGTAACTGTTCTGCTAATCGCTTTGAAAATCACTCTATTTTGCTCTAAGTGCTTGAATATTTTAATTGCAGTAAGTGTGAAAATGACAGGCGAGTCTATTTATACCCATGGTAAAAAGAAATCCTCCTCCTTCCGGAGATTTAAGGTCAGTCAAAACCTCCAAAATTTGGGCCTGGGGATTCCTTACGATGATGTTCCTAAGACTTAGGAACATCATCGCAAAGAATCCCAGAGTCCGGCTTCCGGCTTCCAACCAAAAGGCAACCTCTGGGATCCGAGATCCCAGAGGGAAAAACCAAACCAAGAAAATGAGACACACCAAGGAAGAAAACCCCAAAGAAAGAAAGCAAAAAGGAAAAGAAAGACAAGGCAAAGCCGCAGCAAAAAGAAAAGCAAAAGAAAAAAGGGGGACCCAACATTTTGCACACAAAATGTAGGGACGGGGATGCAGGGCATAACAATTCCCTTCATTACTTTCTGGCCATTTTAACAATGGGTCTTTGACTTGGTGGGTCAGATTTACCCCTCATCCTCCGATGGACATAAGTTTATAATCACATCTACAGACTATTTTACTAAGTGGGTGGAGGCAGTCCCTCTCACCATTACCAATGGCAAAACAGTAGCTATGTTCATTCTCAACTACATCATTTGTAGGCATGGTGTCCCCTTAGCAATAATCACTGATAATGGGGGACAATTAAAAAACAAGAATTTGACAGAGCTATGCTCTAACTTTAAAATTACTCAACATTAGTCTTCTATCTATTATCCTTAGGGTAATGGACAGGCAGAAGCATCCAACAAGACAATCCTTAAAATTCTGCATCGCACAGTGCATAAATATGGACGAGATTGGCATCTCTGGATCAATCTAGCTCTTTGGGCATACAGGAAAAGTATAAGAACACGAATAGGGGCTACTCCCTATGCTTTGGTTTATGGTGCAGATGCTATGCTAGCAATTGAGGTTGAGATTCCTTCTTTGTGAGTCTCTCTGAAAGGCCTCATTACTAATGAAGATAACAAAATATCTCAGCTACAAGAGCTAGAATTACTTGATGAACATCGCCAAGTGGTGTTTGATCACCTTAGAGCATACTAGAAAAGGATGTCCAAGAGCTATAAAAGGAAGGTTAGACCAAGGGATTTCCAAGCGGGTGACCTCATTCTGAGGGAGAACCCTAAGAATCAACAACATCAGATCCAGAAAGGGAAGTTTGAACCAAATTGGCTTGGTATGTATGTTGCTACTACAGTGTTTAGGTCTGGTACCTATCAACTCTCTACTACTGAAGGAGAACAACTCAAAGAGCCCATCAACTCTCTTCATCTGAAGCGGTTCTACAACTGAGACATCCTCAGTGTGCTCATGTATATATTAAAGTCCTGAAAAAATTCTAAAAAATTTGAAAAAGTCCTGAAAAAATTATCATCTTAGTGAAAACCTAGTGATAGGCGCTTTGATGTATCTCCAAAAAAATTATATATTCCAAAAATACAAAAAAATACAAAAAATTAAAAAATACAAAAAAAGAGAAAAAGAGAAAAAGTGTCATTGATGAAAACATGGCAAATAGGTGTCATGGTAGAAAAAAAAGAATTTCGTCCAAGAAGGTGAAAACCTAGTAAATAAGCACCTTTTGTTCCATAATGCTATATCTATTGCAGCACCAGTTGGCTTGACGCATTTGTTTTTCTGCATTGCTACTTTCCTACTTACATTTACTTTCAGTTCCTGTCAAGACACCAACTCACATGGATTGAAATTGGTCATACTCTCAAGGAAACCCTCCTGATCTAGGGGGTACTGTCCTTTTATCTTTTAAAAGATCTTCTTCACATCAGTCACTAGTGGTTCTCACTACATCTGCCTATTGATGTATAGCTTATACTATGATCACTTCATTTGAGCATCTCTCTCGCATCGGTCACCAGTGGTTCTCACTGCATCTCCCTACTGTTGGTATTCTATCGAGATTGCTCACATTTTTTACAGTTTGCATTATACTCACACACTCTATCTATCGATACTCAGTCTTGACGATTCTATGCTTTAGTCTATACATATCTTTTGGTCACTTTTGTGACACTCTGGTTCCTTTGCAAACCCTCCTGACTTGACATTCATTCAACGCCATATGTTTGGGGGCAACCAAATCTAGTTTGTCTTCGCATCATACATCAAGTCAGTCACCATTACTTGGGGGCATGGGTCCCCCATTTGCGCATATCTTTGGTTTACGCTTGAGTCAGTAATCTTGTCACTTTTCAAGGACACCTCGCTACTGACACAAACTGGTGTTTTTCAACACCACCATAAACAATGTTTTTTAACACTATCTTTGGACACATATGTGTTTTTAACACATATCAGATATCTCAAATGTAAACATCTATCGATAAAAATCAAACACAATTCACTCACCAGCACAACGATATTTTTTAACACCCTCTACACATACACATCTGTAAAACTTTGAAACTGGCTGAGCTATGCTTGAATATTTCTTTGTATGTTGTCTACTCTTATGGATTTCATTGATATTTTCTTTGTCTACTTCTTGTTGGCGTAGTCCCGATGATCCAGCAACATAAAATAAATAGGGTTTATGTGATAAGAACTCCCATACTGAGGTGGAACAACCTCACATCCCTCGATCTTGTTTATTTGTACACCATGGTGAGGTCGGTACTTTCTCCTTGCCTCTTATTATTCTGTTTGTTATTATTTTGTTTGTTATTTGATCTGTTTGTTTACGCATGATAGCACTCATGGTTATCTTGGCTTTGAATTCCTCGATACTAGTGTACTCTTGCAACATTAACTAGAAACAATTTTTAGGTCATCTTGGCTTTTGTGCCCTTGTGCTTACGTTCGTTTCCTACATTTCAAATGATGAAGAGTCATATTCATATCCTTATGGTTGCATTGTGGCACCAGTAAGGGTTGTATCGACTTTGATGTTCCAAAAAAAATTCTTAATGATGATGATTTTATGATGGGTCTCACAACCATGTCCTAGAATTTCACTTTCATATTGCATCTAGCATAGAATTGCATTTTCATATTGCATCTAGCATAGGATTGTGTTTTCATTCTAGACTTGCATTGTGGCAGCAATTCAGTGTTCTCTTCTTTAGAGTCTTGGTTTCATCATGACTGACAAAGTATTTTATCCTTGCTCTCTATCTTCAGCTATATGCTCAAGCCATTTTCGCGATCAAAATCGAAATCTGACACTTCTATATCACTCAAAATCGCATTTTCAATTTTTTAGGACTAACGCGATCAGACGCTTGTGCAGTCGACTTTCTGATGTCACTTTCTTGTTAGAATCATATCATATCATCATTTTCTTAAATCTTTGACTTTTTTCATCAAAATTCAACTCTAGTCAACTTTGGTCAACCCTAGTCAAACTTGGTCAACCAGACCTTGAAATCACAGAAAATTGATTCTAAATCTTCTGAATTCTTCTGTAATCTATTCTGAGTTCTTCTTGATCTTTGAATCAACATCTATCTGTGATTGTTTTCTCTCCATCATCAATATAACATGTAATCTTTATGTTTCACTCCCAAGGGGGCATGATGATTACATCATTAAATCTATTTCAATCAATTTGATCTGATTTTCAAAAGTCTGCATTGCTAGGGGCATCTCATCACTTGGGGAATGTTTAGTTTTTCGTACCTCACAGTCAAAATTAGATACTCTATAATCACTAAGGGCATATTTGTTCCTTACATCTTGTCATATTTTAAGTATCTAAGCAATCTAACTCAGATTCTTGAGGATCAAGCTCCATTCTGGAGATGGTTCTCGAAAACTATCTTTTTGGGATAGGTATTGGGGAAATCTAACCCTAACTCCTGATAATCAAGCTCCATTCTGGAGATGATTCTGAACCTCTATTTACTATCTTTTGAGACAGGTATCAGGGCAATCTAACCCTGACTCCTGAAGGTTAAGCGTTGTTCTAGGGATGGCTTTGTGAAAGATGTCAATCTAACCAGTGTCTTGGAAATATAATCTAGATATTGGGGGACTAAGCTTCATTTTGAAGATAGTCCTAAAATCTTTATTTGACTATGTTCTTTATGGACAAGTATCAGGGCATTCTAACCCTGACTCTTGAAGGTTGAGCCTTGTTCTGAGGACAGTCTTGTTAATATCAAATCTATTTAGGTATCAGGGCATTCTAACCTGGATCCCTGAGGATCAAGCTTCATTTTGAAGATGATTCTCAAAATCTTAATCTGTTAGGTATCAGGGCATTCTAACCCAAATGCCTGAGGATCAAGCTTTATTCTGAAGATGACCCTTGAAAACTCTATTTGACTGGTGTCTCGACAACCTAACCTAGACTTTGAAGAGTCAAACTCTATCCTGGAGATGGCTCTGACCAAGTTTGACTGGGGTTGACAAGAGTTGACCAAAGTTGACTTTTGAAGAAAAAAGTCTAGGATTTCAAAAAATGATGATATGATAAGATTCTAACGAGAAAGCGAGGTCAGAAGTGTGACTGCACAAGCGTCCGATCGCGTCGGTCCCAAAAAATTTAAAATGTGATTTGGAACTATATAGGAGTGTTAGATTTTGATTTGGATCACGAAAATGGATTCAGGATGGTCAAATTAGGTAGTGGTGCAATTTTCACGCAAAATGGAGCACTTTGAAAAATTAGGTCAAACCTTGTATAAGGACAAAAGGGTCATTTTCAAATCATTTCAACCCTTTGACTTTGTGAATTGAGAGCTCTGAGTAGATGCCAAAATGGTGGTCCCTTATAGAAGCCATCGATTCGAGCGATCCAGGAGACACATCCAGGCCGCAGCGTATGGACCACCTGTAAGTAGTCGATAAACCTCTTCGTAAATCAAATTTCATGCATTTAGGTCAAATTTTTAGCATGTTTTTCACATTTTCAAGTTGTAGGTCACAGGTCATTGTGCGAAGAAGTAGTTTCTTCGTGCGCCCCATAGGGAAAGCTCATGCGAAGAAACGATGTTTCACGCCGCTCAAAATGAAGTTTCACACGCGGGTGGACCCAATTTCGCACGAAAAACTCCTGTGAAAGACATTTTTTCACACGATCTCGGATAAAAGATCACACAAAACTAAAAATTTTGTGCGATATAAAGCACTTTGTCGCATGAAAGAGAAATTTTCTGCATGCGAAATGTTACCCTGTCATATGTGAAAAGGTTTGCGTTGCATCCAAAAGTGATTATGTTAGCGTCATTAATGTCTGTAGGGTGTCTTGAATGCTTTATTATCGCATTATGCTTTGATTATTGGTGAGTACTAATAGTGCTTTGTTGTTTATATGTCTTATAGGTTGTTTTCCAGATATAGCATTCAGATTGCATCATCTAGCAATCATCAGATTGATAGCTCAGCTAGATGATGCTGAGACCGCACACATAGCTACATTGGGACTAAGCACGCTATGTGATATACTTGAGATCCGGGTAAATCATGAATTATTGTGCGCATTGGTTGAGCGTTTCCATTTGAAAATGAACATATTTTACCTGCCATAGGGGGAGATGACTGTCACTCCCGAGGACATATACAGGATTCTCAGGATACCGTTCATTGGTACTAGAGTGGAATATGAGACCCTGCCCAAGGTGGGAACATCAGCATTGAGAGAGATCTTCTAGGATGATCTCATGATGGGCAGGGCTATCCCATGGGAGGAGTTGATTGGGTCATATGGTAGGACCCACAAATTACCAGTGGTGCTAGCATGCTTCCTTGGGTGCTATTTGATGCCAAATCATGGACAACATAGTCTAGAGTGTGGCTGGGGCAGGATGCTACAGTTGATGATGGCAAGGCCATGACATTACGGATGGGGCCAGTGTATGCTAGCACACATGTATCATGAGATGCATGAGATCATCTACAGAGAGGCAAAGAGTATGGCCGCCGGAGTGTTCATACTATAGATATGGGCATGGGAGCATCTTCCTATCACCAGACCCATATGCGAGGATATGAGGCAGCCGTTGGAGCCTTACATATGCAGATACAGAGGCATGGTTACCTAGCCCGCGCTGGGTAAGACTGATCAGTGGCGAGCTCAGCTCGATGACCTATCAGCAGTGATATGGAGGCCGTGGAGGCTCACAGAGGCCTGGGACAATGCGGCAAAGCAGTTGAGTCACATGTTCTGCTCTCGTGCGATGATAGGTTGCACCATCTCAGTGATTGAGAGATTTCCTCTGAGGCGGGTATGGCAACAGAATGGTCACCCATAGGACATCTCATAGGATTACATGGTTTATTCAAGATTTGTGGATGAGGTGAGGAGAGGTTGGGGTATGACACTAGACCAGGGTCACACTATGATAGACATTCAATCATTGGTACCAGCCTAGTGGGATTACCTAAGTGATGTAGCGGATGCCGGCGTCACGGCCGAGTACAGAGAGCACTTTATTACTCATCCCTTCTTGAGATTTACAGATCTAGTGGGTACAGTGAGGAGAGGATAGGTGGTACCCCCATAGGTAGCGCAGCCACAGGTGCAGTAGGGACAGATGCTGCCGCCACAACAGAGGGTACAGCAGGGTCCACAACCTAGGATAGTTCAAGTAGCCATCCACGCCCGACAGATGGGGATGGATGCAGGAGAAAGTGACAGTGGTAGCACGAGGCAGTCCCAGAGACAGACTACAACACAGTTGGAGGAGAAGCAGGTACCTCCACAAGAGGAGGCATAGTAGGAGGATCCGATGCAGAAGGATCAGCCTGCGCAGGAGGCAGAGTAGGACGTAGCGCAGGACCCATAGCGGTGCATGTGAGAGAGGATGAGGCAGCTCACTAGATAGGTGGGAGACCTCATGATACAGGTGGCTGTGTGAGATGCACAATTATTGGACCGAGACTGGGAGATACAGGATCTCTGGGAGCAGTTGCAGGAGTCACGAGAGGAGGTGCACCAACAGACGGCGTGAGCAGCATATTATTATGCCTCCTACATAGGTGTGGTGCTTGATGAGGCATCGCAGGTAGCTAGATTCTCCATTTATGTAAGAGGATCAGAGG
>MU227994.1:3445195-3459815 GCA_018584345.1 Thuja plicata | reverse complement strand
TCATTTTTTTTTGGTTAAATTTTTTTTTTTTTTAAATTTTTTTTTTAAGTTTTAAATTTTTTTTTTAATATATATATATATATATAGTTGCTGTAAAAAAAAAAGTTTAGATTTCTGTGTTCAACTATTAGAGTAATTTTTTTTTTTATCATACAGAAATGCAGCTAATTTTGTTATTTTATTTTTTATTTTTATTTTTTTTATTAAGACTATATCAAAAACATACATATATTAAAACAAGCAGAAAGGGTAGAAGTAAAGTGTAGGCTATTTTTTTTCAAATACATACATAAGTATTTCCGTTCCATCAAAGATCTAAATAAGGAGAGTAATTTTCTGCAATAGTTTCAACAATATTTTACTAAACATAAACAATAATTGTCACTACAAAAAAAAAACATTTACTAAATAACCTTTCATGTCTTAAGCTCATTTTGAACTCAAAAGAATATACAAGTTTTAGCTTTACTCATTTAGGGAAATTTGAAAGGTAAAATAAAATGTATAAGGATTAAAGTAACCATGTACTTAAATAGTAATGTTTTTTTTTAAGTTACTTCCTACACATAACTTGTTTATAATTAGTTTCCATATATATATATATATATATATATATATATATATATATATACCTTAGAAGATGAATTCATTGTTCAAGTACCCTTTTTATATAGTTAAGAAATTACAATAATATAAATCCTACTCTATTAGTCCATCTTTTCATATGCATAGAATGCTGCGTTATATTTCCTTTCAGCCAAGGGCTTCACCCAAACTCTTGTTAAACATAATTTTTCTCTTCAAAAAGTCTTTTATACAAATGTAAAATCTAGGATTTATTAAACTTGCAAAGATCACTCATTTAGACAACAAGCTACAATATTTCCAGCCATATGACTATTACACAATTAATTTGACAAACAACATTCTTTCTCCTCTTTTCTTTTGTTCTTTAGTCTCCAAGCTCCAACCATCTAAAATCTCTAAATATAAGGAAATACAAGAGACCATGGGAAGCTCACCTCCCAACCTAGGCCTCTTATGAGGCCACCCCCGAGCTTGGGAAACCAAACAAAGGTGGGATACATGCATAGGAAAATCCACAATGCAAACAACAACATCACACAAAGACTCCCAACCAAGGTTTTCACAATGGGTCTCTCATGACCCTAAATGGGGTGAAGTGGACCAAATACCCAAGGGACAAGGTCAAACCCAAAAGCTATAATCCAAGCCCTCACAAGGCTTACACAAAAATAAACTTCATTTCAATATCATTCCCATAATCATCAAGATGCCCTTATGACCCCCAAGAGAAACAACAACAAGGGTGGCTTCATGGAGCCCATACTCCATGAATTTTCCCTCTCCTCCTTGAGGAGAGACTCTACACCAAGGGCTATCAAACTCCTCCACCCCCAAGGTTACTCATCCCTCCCAAGGGTGAGTGAGCCTTGAAACAACAACTCTCATTAAAAAAACAACAACAAAGTAGAAAAAAAAAATCAACTAGAACATAATACACACAACAACATAAAACTCCAAGAAAAATTCCTTACATTCATCAAGCACACTAACATGATTTCTTCATTTTCATTTCAACTCAAAATTCAGCAAGTAGAGAAATGTAAGATGTCCATCAACCTATTTCAAAGCTTAAGGCAATGAAAGTTGTTGAAGAGCTCCCTTATAGCCTAATTCCTCATTTTTCCAACTTCTCCAATTCTAGCCAAGTCTCTAAGTTAAAGAGTGGGTGTTCAAACTCTCCAACATAGAGAGTCCCCACTAAAAAGGCCACTAGAAGCTCATGGGGAAAATGAATTTCTCCAATTTGTCTCTCTTCACTAAGTCTCTTACATCTTTCCAAGAATGGATCCAAAAAGGGGAAACTCAAAAAGGTGAGTAAGGTCTTTTTGCATCAAAATGGAAGAGTGGTCTATCTAAGATCAAGCCTCCCAAAAGTTGATTTTCGTCCAATTTGGGAAACCAACTTTTGGAAGGGTCTCTTGGTCAACCAAAGGTTATCTTAGGGTTAAAATGACTCTTACCTATAGGTATAACAAGTGGGCTACCTAAAAATGACCCTATCACACCCCTAGGCACTTTTCTAACAACCCAAAAGTCCACTAAAAGCATAGTCACGAAATTACATTGAAGTGACCTCACCTCCAGCTCTCTAATCAAGGAAAAATACATGGGGATCTACTTGGGACTATGCTGGGTAGATCGACACCCAATCCCCTTGTGCACATGTCATGGTCTTAAGTACATTCATAAGTGACAAGTGACACACAAAAACATTTACACATCACTAGACACATGTCATATATACTTGGGCATAACCACAAGGAAAATAAATATGAAAATAACATTTAAGAACTAAATTCCAACAATCAACCATTTATGTTTACAAATTAAATCATGATACAATGAGGTCTTGTCTTCTCATTAGACACAACCTTTGCTTACACTAAGTTCACATATACCATTGTTTGGTTCCCCGAATTATAATACCATGGTCTCATACCTACACACTACATCCAAATATCAGTAGCCCAAGGAGATAAAATATACTTCATAAAGAAAATAAATAATATTAAAAACCTTAAGGAAACATCTGCATATTAAATTTATTACCTAAGGTCATAAGCAATAATAACTTCGTTTAAGCATATAACATAAAGTAAGATCCACTTTGCATGATAATTTAATTTAAGGTCAATTTTCTAATAATCGTGATATCATCAATAATCCATCACATAATCATAATGTTTTTCCAAATCAAATGTCTCAAAATAAAAAGGTCTGAAATAGAAACATAATATATTCTATCAGGTGCATCTTAAAGTATCTAGTGTCCAACATCCAAAATGATCAATCCATGATATAAAGCATAAAATCCATAAAGTTTGTAATGCATCAAAATGAAATGTATCACGTGCTAGGTGTAACATAACCAGAAATATGGAAAGCTAGGATGGGGTTTGGGGTGAGGCCTCACATAATTACCTTTAATTTATCCAAGGATGATGTGGATCTAATTACACATAATAGTTAATTCATTCATTATAATTAAAAAGGCATATAAATAAATAAATACATAAACACTCATATTAAAACATTTATATAAACATATATATAGACATATGCATATGTGTGCACCCATATGCCTATGTGTATATATATCCATGTAAATATTGTTATAAACCATGCATTAATGAATACCTATGAAAAGCTTATTACTATACATTTAATTCTATAATACAATCATATTATTATTACTAACAGATAGTCCTTCAACAAAACAATATTCACCTAGTCCTAGGGACTACAAAGAATATCCATAATAATCAACTTTAAAATACCAAGCAAACATAATCGAACATAAATCCACAATAAAAGGACAAATTCAAAAAGACCCAACCTGGGAGCAAGGATCAGGGCTAGGCTTAGTCTTGCAGGACCTAGTGTTATCTCTTTCACAACAACAATCGACAATTTTGAGAGCACACTCAGACCTGTGGAGCTAGGTGGAGACGATGCTCGGTACCTGCAATCCTACATCACTGATAAGATATATATATATAATATAATACACTGTAGAAAGATGACTAGTATTGATACATCATGTGGACCTCAGCTACGTGAGTAACTATGAATTAGTCCTGAGTCATGAAACACATCAGACATATATAGAAGCATGAAGCATCATAGATAAATCATGAAAACACATCAGTCATATAGAGCATCATAAATGGGAAAGATTAGAATTCAATTTCTTGGATCCATTCCTTATTAAATAACCAAATAGAAGATAAATAATCCTTTCATAAGGATATTAATCATAAATGCATATATCAAAACATTTAGCTAAGCATATCATCATCTAGATCTATCAAAGTGTAAGCAACTGTAATCACATTGTTCCTGATAGAATGTGCAATTTAAAATAATAGTATAGTCATCTGAGAGGGTATTACATCCTCCCTCCCTGGAATTAGGCTTACTCCTGGAAGTCTACAAACAGATAAGGATATTGAAGTCTAAGTTTATGAGCATCCTTCCAAGTTGTCAAGGCCTCATCATTAGGATCCTATTGGACCCTTGCCTGATCTATAGTACAACCCCTGAGGGTTAGAGTTTGTTGATGTAGGATATGCACAGGCTCGAAAGCCAGCTTCCCGTTCACTACCTATAAAGCATTACAGTCTAGGACATGAGTCCAATTGGAAATATATCTTCTAAGTAAAGAAACATGAAATACATCATGAATACAAGCGAGGCTGGGTGGCAAGGTAAGTCAATAAGACAATGGTCCTATCCTATCAAAGACTTCAAAAGGACCAACAAATTAGGGTGCTATCTTAGAGTCTTTTCCGTAAAGGATTGGATTCTTTCGTGGGTGCACCCTAATTAACACTTTGTCTCCACAAGAGAAATGTACATCAGTTCTCTAAGCATGTGCATATTTATTTTTTCTGTCCTGTGTTGCAATAATGTGTTCCCTGATCTTCTCTACCTATTGTTCCATATCTTGCAACATTTCCAGACCAAGGAGAACCATGTCTTCCAATCGATCCTATCTCAAAGGGGTGCATCAAGGATGACCATAAAAGGCCTAAAATGGGGACATACCAATGGAGCTATGGTATCCATTATTATAATAAAATTCCACCAAGTATAAGTTATCCTCCCAAAGGGTCTACCTATCCATAACATACATCCCAAGCATATCTTCAAGAACCAAATTTACCCACTCGGTCTACCCGTTGGTTTCTGGATGATAGGCCAAACTAAAGTTGAGGTGAGTCCCTAATTCTTGCTGGAGGGAAGTCCAAAGTAAGGATGTGAAAACTCAATCTCGATAAGAAAAAAGCTTTCTAGGAATTCCATGAAGTCTCACTATATCCTTAAAAAATACTCTGGCTACTAATGTTGCTATGTATGAGGACTACATGGGAGAGAAATGGGATACCTTTATAAGTCTTTCAACCATAACCATGATAGAATCATGTCTTTGTGGGGTAACAAGAAGTCCTACAATGAAACCCATGGAGATAATGCCCCATTTCCATTCTAGAACAAGATAAGGTTGTAGGAGACGTGCCGGATGTTGATGCCAAGCCTTCACTCTCTGACACTCTAGGAACCTTGCCACATAATCTACTATATCCCTCTTCATCCCTAACCAATAATAAAATTGGCGTAGGTCGGAGAAAATTTTCTTCACTCCTAGATGAGCTAAATAGGGCATTCTATGGCTTTCTGCCAAGATAACGGTGTGAAGGTCCCCAGATATAGGTACATAGATTCGACCCTAATGTCATAGCAGCCCATTGGGATCTAATAAATACCCTTTGAAGTGATCCTCTAAGGCTCTTCTTGATTTCAATTCCTCCTTAACCTCTTTATACCATAAATTAGTAGCGAGGGTGTGTTGGATTTGGCTTCCCAAATCCATGCTAAGGGAGAGCGCTAATAAGGCATGCCTACACCGGTTTAGGGCATTGGCCACAACATTAATTTTCACTTGGATATACTTAGCCTTAAAATCATATTCACATAAGAATTCCATCCACCTGTGTTGTCTAGCATTGAGGTTAGGTTGAGTGAAAATATATTGAAGACTACGATGATTTGTATGGAGTTCAAAATTATGCGCCAACAAGAAGTGTCTCCATTTTACTAAGGCATGAATAACTGCTACCAATTCATTATCATGGGTGGGGTAATTAAGTTCATGGTGTTTTATCTTTCGAGACTCATAAGCGATAACTTTCCCTTCCTGCATAAGGACTTCCCCAATCCCTTCTAGAGAAGCATTAGTACAAACCATAAAGTTTCCTAAGGGTTTCGAAACTGTAAAGATGGGTGCACTGGTCAAATTTTCTTTCAAACATTTGAAGGAAGCCTCACACTTCTCTGAACAAATAAATTTCTTCCCTTTTCTCTACAAGGAAGTGATAGGGTGAGCTATCTAGGAAAATCCCTTAATGAAATGCCAATAATACCCTGCCAGACCCATAAATCTGCGGACCTCAGAGACATTATTTGGATTTGGACATTCTACTATGGCCTAAATATTTGTTGGGTCAACTACAATGTCACTCCCTGAGATGACATGACCCAAATATTTAACCTATGTCTGGAAAAACTCACATTTTTTCTAGATTAGCATAAAGTTTGTTTTCTCTTAAACATTGCAACACTTGGCAAAGATGATCTTCATGCTCCTCAATCATTTTCAAGAATACTATCCTCAATGTTTTCGAAGAACACTATCACAAAATTATCCAAATAGGTTCTGAACACCCCCTTCATCAAGCCCATAAATATAGAGGGAGCATTAGTTAGCCCAAATGGTACTACCGTGAACTCGTAGTGACCATACCTGGTACAAAAAGTTGTTTAGTGAATATCAGACTCGTGAATTCTTAGTTGGTGATAGCCTAATTTAAGGTCAATATTTGAAAAAACTTTGGCCCCTTTCATTTGATCAAATAAGTCATCGATGTGAGGCAAAGGATATTGATTCTTAATGTTGAATTTATTGAGCTGGTGGTAATCAATGCACCATCAGAGAGATCCATCCTTCTTCCTAACAAAGATTACTGGGGCACCCCATGGGGATACACTAGCTTTGATGAACCCTTTTCCCAAAAGTTCTTCTAACTGCAACTTAAGTTTCCCAATTTCTTGTGTGGTCATGTGATATGGAGCCTTAGAGATTGGTTCTGCTCCAGGCACAATCTCTATTTGGACATCAATGTCCCTTTTAGAAGGCATTCCAAGAATTTCTTTTGGAAAAATGTTTGTGAATTCTTGAAGTAAGGGGTGATCAAGAGTTACATTCTTACTTTCCCCTTCTTTCAAGTCATTAACTGAGACATTAAACAACTGGCATCCTTTATGCATACACCGCTTGAGTTGCATTGTGGATATCATGTAGAGGGAGATGGGTTGCTGAACCCCAACAATCTTCCTCTTTTGTCCTACATTGTCAGAAAACTAGATTATTTTCTCCTTACAATCTATGATGGCTTCGTGAGCTTCTAACCAGTCCATTCCCAAGACTACCCATTAAGAGCCTAAGGGAATCACTCAAAGGTCTATAAGAATGGAAAAAGGTCCGAGTGCTAACTCACAATTCTGGACACAAGAGTCAAAGGTTATCCTTGCCCTGGAAGCTAGCTCAACTTGCCACTTATCTTCCTGCCTTATTTTTGTCAGCCCACATTGCTTAACTAGAGAAGGCAAAATAAAGGAATTGGTAGCTCCAGAATTGAACAAAATAGTGCTAGAAATACCCCCTAACAAACCTGAAGTTTCAATGACTGAACCCTGATGTTCTGCTTGCTTCTGATCCAACATAGAAAACACCCTATGAGATCTACCTACGTCCCCTACAGTGGGTTTCGAGGTGGCCTATTTATAACTAGAAGCCAATGTTGATTTTTTATGACAGTTTACTGCAATATGACCATGTTGTCCACAAGAGTAACATCCTCTATTTCTAACAAAACTCTTCCTAGAGCCATGAGCACTTGACTATTGAAAACTACCTTAGGTACCATTCTATTGTGTACTTTGTTTTGGTTGATAATTTGAATGATGCTTGTTACGGTGCCAGTTTTAGGATTTTCCTGATAGAGGCCCACCATTTTTGTTGTTATAAGAGAATTTATATTTCTGTGGGTTTTGACTGCACTTAGATGAGGGAGGATAGTTTCTAGGACCGGATGCTCCCTGATACTGGTTCCCTTTGTACCCTGACCCAGATTAAGGGACATTACCCCCTTGGGTATTCATCTAACATCCCAAACCCAAGGCTGCATTATGTTCAACAATACGAGCTGTAATGACTACTTCATTAATGGTCTAAGGATCGAAGACCCGCACTTGGCCGGAAAATCAAGTATTGAGTTCTTTAAGGAAGTGTTGTGTAAGCATGGCTTCATCATCCTTATATCTAGAATAAGGCTTGAGCTCGAAGAAGCATCATCCATAATCATCAACTAACATGGTTAACTTCCTTAAATTATGAAATTCTTCTTCCCTCTCATTCCTCCAATGGTCAAACAATAATTGAGCTCTGAAGAGTTCTAGGAATAGTTCCCAAGAAAAGGTGGATATGCCAATGTGCATTTTCTCTTTCTCTGTTTCCCACCAAGTAGAGGCAAAGTCCTTAAGGTGAATAATTTCAAATTGAGCGTTGGTTTTACTATGGTATGGCTGCATGAAAAATAACCTTTCCAAGTCAAGTAACCATGTTTTAGTGGTGGCACCACTTTGCATTCCCCAAAATGGGGGAGGGTTTGGTCTAAGGAGATCCTGCATGTGAGAAGATCTTAAACTGTCCTCCTCTATAGCTAGATTCCTTCTCTTAGGGCTCCTTTCCCTTTCCCTCTCATGATGGTGAGAGACATTAGACTCATCTTGATGACCCCTATCCTGACCTACATCCAGTCTTTGCAATACTTGTTGCAACAATTCCTGCATCTGAGCTCCCTAAAAAATCCCCTACGTGGCTATCATATTGTTCCCAAATTCCTTCCTCCTCAAACTGCTCTTCCTCCTAAGACCCTTCCTAGTGAGGTCTCAGAGGAGTGTTTTAGGCACCCCTTCTACCACAGGTAACCAGAGGCATCCTGGGATATACAAGGAAAGAGATAAGTCTAAAGGTTCTAATCCCAACTCTCACTAGTACATTTGACCCTAAATTTTGACCTAAATTTCCCACCATGCATTACATTTGCTTTCCTTGGTCAGAAAATGGAAGGAAAACTTTGATTTTTTTTTTAATCCATTCCTATGTTGGTCGAAATTATGACAACCAGGACATTTGGTCGTAATTGCAAAAAACACGATCAATATAACTTAAAAAAAAAGTTTCATTTCAATTCATTGTGATTATGCAGTGAAGAAGAGTTGAAGGAGAGAACGAATAGAAGGCACAAAGTAAATATGCGTTGAAGTGATTGAACCAACACCATATGTGCATGATCAAATGGAAGGCAGATTTGTTTCAGACTTACACAAAATTAGGTTGGTATCGATTGTTCTCATTCTATTTGTATTGTGTTTATCTGACATTAAACTATTTGTTAATCTGTAACAATATGGGTTACGAAGTGCTGTTAGTTTTCAATTCGAGTAACCCAATTAGGGTTTCTTTGTTTCATATGAGATGAATAAATTGCATATGGTTTTTGCGTGACAAACCTAGCAAATGAATCATGACAAACCTAGCATCTGCAGAGACGTTGATTTGGATTTTGACTCAAAAATTTTACTGTATTACCCATTGACCATTTCACCATTTGTTAGTAGGGAGGAGGAATAGAAAATAAATTAACCATTGGAACTTCAAACCAACTTGTTGTTTGTACACAAAACTACCAGCAACAGTCAACAAAAGGACTGAGAAACTGTACAAATAATAGTTTTTAAAAGTTATATTAAAATCTCATTCTGTCATATGTTCCTATTATAGAAACTGACTTAGTTGATGCCATCCATCCACTAACACAAAAGTATAAGCATCCCAATCAAAT
Organism: Thuja plicata; assembly: GCA_018584345.1. Lineage (NCBI taxonomy): Eukaryota > Viridiplantae > Streptophyta > Pinopsida > Cupressales > Cupressaceae > Thuja > Thuja plicata. Next base: position 3,450,261 of record MU227994.1, on the reverse strand, counting down.
TGCAAAGTTGCTTTACAGAAACTACCACATACCATACACGAGACTCAAAAACCAACTTTCCCTTGGCTAACACTTGCCCTTTCTTGTAAACTAGTCAGAAATTTGTATAAATGTATAAGGAATGTGACATGGAGGAGCTATAAACTTATATGTTTATGTATGGACATATGGAAAATATACCCAACCTTTGTCTTACCAACATACCATATCTACATACTCAATTTTGGTTCAATAACTTATAAACAAGATTTATCATTGTAAGGATAGGTGTCAATGAGTATAGTATTGTGTTTGGGATCTCTTGGAAATACAACATGGAGTGGCTTCTTCCATAAGAAGTATTGTACACCATTACCTTGACTTAAGGTTTAGTCTATTTTAGATATATTGGATATTAAGGCATCTTAACCTAGAAATATTTCTTGTAGTAAGTGATCTACTTTTGACATTGTTGTATTTACATTATTAAAAGTGTGGATCTTATCAAGGTGAGGATGTCACAATTCATAGACCTAGAGGTGTGTATCTATGAGAAAAAGTATGTCTCAAATCACATAATAAGTGTTGTTGGGGATAGTTGAGAATTCACTAATGATAGGCAACATACACCTTAAATATTGTCCCACTATAAATCAACCAGCTGATATCCTTACCAAGGCATTGGGCAGAGAAAATTTTGAAAAGTTTCATGGAATGCTTGGTTTAGAGCCTTCAGATTATAGGGGGGATGTTAATGTCTAATCCTATCAGGCTCATTCATATTAGATTAAGTTTGTTTAATATTCTATTTTCAGTTTAGGTTTTTGTTAGTTTCCTGTTTAGGCAGTTTTGTATATTAGTTTATAACTGTTTATTTCTCCCTTTTCTATTTATATGCTTCTTATTTTCTCTATTGTGCGTAGTTTTGATAACAATGAAATAAATAATTCAATTCAGTTTACCATTCTATATATTTTATTTTCAATTCTGGGCTAACACTGTTCATGGAGACGCTAGACTCTGATCACCAACTTTGTTCATCACCAACTTTGTTAATGACTAAATGTGGCTGAATATTTGATCACCTTCCTCTCAAGTGTTTATATGGAAGATTTATTACTAAGAAATCATTTGAAAAAAGACTTAATGCTAAAAGGAGGTGCAAATTCAAAAAAACAAGAGGCAGACCTTACAATAGCCCTGTGTAAATCTAAAGTTGATGCTATGTCACAAATACTTGCCTCCAATCTGCTCCATCATTAGCTTCTAGTTGGAGACCACATCTATGTTTTATTACCATTCCCATTGGTTACCCAATCTATCATTGTAATGAAACCCTAAACAAATTTTATGGGGCTGCAAGAATATCAAATTGGCTTAGTCTAATATGTACAATAAAATCAAGCTATTTTTTATAAGAAATTCTCATGAATAAAAGTTGTTCTTAATCTTCATACTTCACACGATTAGGAAGTTTTTTTGAAACATATTGAGAAGAGTAGATGTTGTTTTCTAATATTAATACTCCTTTGGAAGTTTTGTAAAAGTTTTACTCCAACATACTCCTTCAAGTGTCTAAATAGTCTAGCCTTCCTCAAGAATCTCCAAATACCAACACAAGCTTGCATAACACATGTTCAGGATCAAGGAGAAGCTACAGAAACTAGAGAATGATCAAGAAAACTTTGGCATCAAAATAAAACAATCACCAACTCTACAACATAGTTGAATGATAGAGGAACTCTGCTCATGAATCAAGTGAAGTTGATCACATCAAACCTGAGTCATTCTGAACATGGATCATTCTGAACATGAATCGAATGATCCATGGATTGGCTTTCAAGATGGGGATCAACTGTGGAACCCTCATCATTGAAGAATGAACTCAATTAATTCTTGTCGATTGGCTATGTCTTCTTACGATCATTTCATAACTTCTACTGCTTTCCACAAGTAGAATATAAGAATGCTTCTTGGGAAACAGTTGTGTGACTTTTACGTTATCAATGTTTTAGATCATATTCAGTGATCCATCATCATTTGTTCCCCTTTCTGATAAAAAATATCAAATAATTGTTTCAAATAAACTCAAATATTAATAATTGAGTGTGATCGCAAATATTGATAAAAAACTCACATAATTATTTTCCAAAGAACACTCTTTTTATTTTTTTGCTCTTAAATCTATGTTGTTTTTGACATCTTGGAAATGCCGTTTATTTTTGGCGCACTTCCTAGAATCAAATTATTTGATAACAAAATTACATAGAAAGTAAAAAACTGGAGCAAACAAATGCTATGAGCATTTTCCATGAACAGGTAACCTAGATCAATGAAGTCATAGTAACAAAGTAACTATTTCTTATTCGAAGTAGGAAACAATATTCAAGAAAACTAAATCTGGCTGGTAAGTCTAAGATATGCCACCCAAGCAAATATCAATAAAATGGCATAGTGTGCTCTGGATACAGAATTGAATTTACTATCAAACTTAACAAGGCACAATCCCTGATCCAAAGCATCCAGTTTAGCATGCAATGGGAGGATGCTAGAAAGGCTTTGTTTGAATTTACAATGGCATTTGCTTAAAAACCACCAGTGCTAGTGATTATATTTGAAGTTGGTATAAGTCATTACATCATAGCATTTTCTCAAAAAATTTATGTACTTTTATAAATTTCCTCCTAATCTTATAGCATATAGATAAAGCTCAAGATGAGTGTTGCATATGCTATTGGCAATTTTCGTTATAGGACTAACTAGACATATGGTATCTAGTGACTGTGGGATATAGGTTGTAAGATTTGCAAAAGATAGTTAGGACTACGATGGAGTCACTTATGATAGGGATGATAATTTTGATTTATACCCTTATCATAGCAATAGTTCGCCTTATCTACAAAATCAAAGTTGGGAATCCTTCAATAACCTGTTATTTGAGATGGAAGTTGAGGAGCTATATGACAACCCACTGTATGAGATAGGAGGCAGAATATCACTTGGTTCTAACAATGCACATGGGAAAGATAACATGGTATTGTTTTCGAGGGGTGACTCAAGACATGGGTTGGAACATGATTTCCAACTTGAGGGTGATCATCATTCACACCACGGGATGATTGGTTACTCTCTGGAGAGACCACTGACTGTTACATATGTGGATGAAGAGGTAAACCCAGAGTGCAAAGGGCATGTTTTGGCACTTAGGAATGTGGTTTCTTCATGTGATGCATTGGTCCTTGGGAATCAATCTTGGCTGGGTGTCCATGCTAGGGATTCTCAACAAGAAGTAATGGAGGTGGTTGGGAGTCATAGAAGTGACCCTGGAAGATATAAAGATGAAAGTTTTAGACTTACATGCACTGCTCATCTTCTTACCACCCACCATGTGTCCCTATTGTTTTATGTGAAGGTGGGTTGGGATGAGATTCTCAATAAGGACTAGAGCATTGATCATATTGGTAGATCTAAAAGTGTTTTATGGCATGGGAAGGCCCATATGTTTAGTTGTGAGCTTATTGATAGGTTGCAGACCAGTCATATCATTTCATGGTTCACCCTTGTATAGGAGAGTTGACAAGTTCTTCTTGGTCTAGGCAATGAGAGTTTATAGTTTCAAACTTCTTGAATGTTTTTTCCAGTTACTACTAAGGCAATCATGAGCATTGTAATGCTTAACATTCATGCCAAGACTTGGAGACTATTGGAGCTATTACACTTATATTGCACCTTGAAGTTGGATGGGAGTGAAAAAACATCAGCTATTGAGGATTACCAAGGAAACAAAAGGAAGGGTACAATCAGTCCTAAATTTTTGGTTAAGTATAGTAGTATCATACCTTTCCATTTACATGAAATCAAAGCACCTATGTGATGCAGGAGCATCCTGGGTGTAAGGGCAATCTTGCATCACCCAAAAATATGTGTTTTTCTATTCAATAAGGGCTATTTTGTACAAATTTGCTATTTTTGGAAACTTACTATTTTTAGTAAGTTGGTTGTTTGAACTCACAATGTTCTAATTTTCCAGGTGAAGGTTCATCTTAGTCATATAAGAATGCCAGTTGAGTTTCATTGCCAGATCATTTGTATTGGCAAAGTTATTAAGGATTTACTGTTGAGATTTTAGGGCGCAAAATCTTTGAGCTCAATTTTTAGGACCTTAGAGGATCCGGATCGAGGTCGAACCCCCGGTTAACTTGCGCTTCACTAGTCAGGCACTGTATATCGCGATCTCCCATTTATGAAAAGTGGTTATAATAGCCAAATAGAACTACGGTTCAAAATTTATGGCTTCCAAAATTTGGGCTACCTAATCTCATATTTTGTAAATATTTAAAGCCGACCCTTTTGTAATAAACGTGAAAAATAATTAAATTCTAAGGGTAGTCGGCCTTAATGGCTAGATTTCTGGAACCTTCTCGGGTGGTGGAAATTGCCTATATAAAGAAGGCCTGTAGTGTTGTTTAGGGAAGTTCTGGGTAGATCTGGGTAATAATTGGAGGCTTTGTCCTATAGAATATTGTAAGGGATGGCCATGTGGCTTTTGATATTGTAATTCTGAAGTTTGTAATTCCACATTTGTGGAGCCAATAAGAAGCCCATTTTCTATTCTTGCAAATTGTTGTTGCTTCTCTGTTTCTGTTATGTGCTTGTGGTATTAAGGGGAGCACCCTTCATCAAGTGGTATCAGAGCAGGAGTTCCTAAGTGTGTAAATAGATCACCGACTGTGAGGCAGTTTGCACTAGGACCATGGTTAGGGTTTCAGTGTGCATCGCAAAAATGCCTCCATGAAGGGAACGTAGCAAAAGAGCTGGTGTTGTGACACCTAAGGTTAGAGAGCTCCAGAGACAAGTGCGAGCATTGCAAGAAGAGATTCGTAGAGGAATGAATCTTAATGTTAGAAACGAAAGTGAGGATGAAGCCGAAGAAGGAAATTATGATCAAGAAGAAGTTGAGTTTTTGAATCCAGAAGAAGAAAGGCTTTTCCGAGCCATTTCCAAGATTGGGAAAAGACCTAAGATTGAGGTTCCTACATTTTCAGGGAATCTTAACCCAGAGGAGTTGATTGACTGGATCAACGAAT
>MU227994.1:3401368-3416391 GCA_018584345.1 Thuja plicata | reverse complement strand
TATATATATGTTTATGCCTGAATAGACGCGACTATAAACAAGACCTTAGTCGGCCCAAAAACAACTTACACAACTCTTCCAAACAAATTGGATTAAGCGTGTTTACAATAATGTTTAATACATGGTTACAAAATTATTACAATAGGTGCTTAGCCTTTACATAACAAAAATATTACACACTAATCAAAGTCCTGAAGTGGGCTCCATACTCTTTACTCTGAACTATTAGTGTACTTGTTCTTCCTGTAACTTGTCTGTACTGATATTTTGTACTATGCATGTATAGGCTAAGCATAAAAAAATACCATAGAGCTTAGTTCTGAATGTTCATATCCTGATGTGATCGTACGGATGTGCATTGATGTTCTGATCAACTGCAAGTCACCGTTCTATTATGTCTTCTACACTTAGTCAATTTTCTCTTCATAATTTACTGTCAAAACTTCATATAACTTTGTTGCCATAATGAAAACACAAAATAAGCCATATACTCCCTGGGAGTCAACTTGCCAACAGAAGAAACTTAAAATATTACTAAGCTAGGAATCTTTATAGAGTTGTAAACATTTTTTTTTAAAACTATGTAGTTCTAAACATAGAAATTTCAATTACAAATTCTTCCTAGGTTCCCCAATGAAAAAGACTTAACAAATTATTTTATTTTTAAGGAAAGACATTATGATTCATAAATTTTATCATGTCACATTTAACTAACATATCTATTTTCATGAGTATCTACCCATCTAACTCATTTTAACATTAACTTCTAGGATTCGAGATTTCTTTTCTTTTCAAACTTTAAAGGAAAAATGCATAAAGAAATGAGCTTTCCTAATAACCATTCCATGCCATTTATAAATAAATAATAATTTCATTTACAATATCAATATATATCAAGTTCTTTCATTCTCTTTTGCAACCATGATGTATCATAAATCTGACATGTTTTCCAAGTTACATAAACATAAATCATCTCTTTTTTGATTAAATACATTCTTTACATTGAAGGATAATTCATCCCTTTTCCCTTTTCCTAAAGCTACCCATCCCATTAAATTAGTTTGAAACATATCAAATATTATTTACATTCATCTCCTCTTGGTAGGTTACATCAATAAAATACCATTACATTGCTAACAACAAGGACATTAAGAAAGTCTTCTCTTCTGCAAATATGAAGAAAGAACAAGAAAGGTTCATCCATTACTCTACGAGTAGTACCTCGATAAAATATTCACCACCAAAACACGTGGATACCCAAAAATGATCCACTCCCCCATGCTAGGAGATAAATACCATGATCTATGCAAGAAGGTGATGACTAGGCCATTCCTAAGGGGAGGATAGTGCATTTCCCAAAACATAATTTGAAAACACAAGAAGAACACAAAGACATGAAGAACATTGGTAGGACATCTAAGACACACTAGGTGAGTTTCATCACATAGCCCTCACCCCTTGGGTTACCCTGGTAAGCCACTCTAGGCCCTGACCCCCAAGTAGGCACATGTGAAACTAAACATCTCTCATAGGGACGAGACTTTATAATTATGCTATCGCAATAGCACCTTCTCCCACTCCCATCTATATCCTATGCTCACACTATCAACATAGGAAATTCTTATCTTAGTTAATGTGTACTTCCCTTCCCATAAATTATTATTGTTATCATTGTATTAAACAACTCCACATTTGGTTACCCTAGTACTAGCCACTTAGAGCTCTGGCCCCCACTGTGAGCCACTCGGTTAGTGCTCCTAGGTTTCCTACATCTAACAATCTCATAAAAACACATAAAGATAAGTATCAAGGTGCACAAGAGTTCATAAGATCAATATGGAAACATAGAAGAAGTTACACAAGGTTCATAGGGTACTGAACAACCCTAACCCTAATTAGGGTTCCCAAACTGGTCCAAAAAAATATGATAAGTTTCCAAAAGGTCCTACACATAATACCATATGAAAATTAAGTATCTCATAACTCTGAATAACCCCTAGGGCCAACTCCAGGTCAACACCAAACCCTAAACCCTTCTGAAAACCCTAAAAAACAAACTACAAGAGTCCTACGCAGGTGGTACCTCAAGTTGCGCAGATGGTAGGCCAAGCTGCGCAGGTGGTAGCTCAAGCTACATAGGTGGTTAAAACATACATAGCTGGGGCTTCATCCTATGCAGGTGGTAATGCATCCTGCGCAAGTGGTGCCCAATTCTATGCAGATGGTTAGGACTATATGCACTAACAACAACAACCTCCATATTTGATCTTTTGGGTAAAACTGGGTAAGATAGAAGTCTAGAAAGTAGAATTGAAGGGATACCCAGTTGATATCCCTCTTTTCTCCTTCCAAGAAAACCCTCAAACCCATCCTAACTTTGAGGTAAGTATTTTTAATTCCTTCCCATAGGCGCAAGGTGTAGAAAGATGACATCAAGAGGACACAATTCTAATAAGGCCAAAGTCTGCATAACATCAACTGAAGAAGGTTCCAAATAAAAGCTAATACATTCTCAATTGACAAATTACAAAGAGGGACCAATAAAGGAACATTCCACAAAAATTATCTATCATTAAAGTATTCATTCATTATTCAAATCATATAAGAAGGCATTGTATCAAAACAACCATTAAAGGTTTCCTTTAATCACAAAACTATAGCAAATAGTGAAACAAACACATCAAACATAGCATACACATGAAATAGGATTCTGTTTCTGGGTAGACCCTACCTAGAGTCCTACAGAGAAACCTTTGAAAACAAATCCAAGTCCACTCCAGCCTATTCCAATCTCCTCAAGTCTTCTAATCAGATAGTTATCTTCCAAATGCCATCACTAACTTTTCTAATAGATTTAGACTGAGAGTTTGTGTATATCATTTCCCTTCTTCCTAAATTTTCACTTTCCAAATCTCCTTTCATATATATGTTGTAGGATTGGTTGCACAGGAAGTTTCAACCGATGCAACCATCTAAAACCATCTTTTGGTTATTATCTTGGACTTTATTAGTTCTTAGATAAATTTATTAGGTAAATTGTTTCCTGTGAATCCTTTTGTTTATTTACCACCTTTTTTACCTTAATTTCTTTTCATGTTTTAAGTAATTTCTTTTATTTATCCTTACTTTGACTTTAGATTAAGATTAGTTACTTTTTCTCTTAAAAGAATAATTAGTAATTACATTTATCTTATCTGAGGATGATATGGATCTAATTACACAATAGTTAATTCCTTCATTATATTTAAAAATGCATATAAATAAATACATAAACACTCATATTAAAACATTTATATAAACATATTAATATAAACACATGCATATGTGTGCACCGATATGCCTATGTGTATATATTCATGTAAATATTATTATAAACCAAGCATTAATGAATACCTATCAAAAGCTTATTATCATGCATTTAATTCCATAACATAATCATATTATTACTAAGAGATAGTCCTTCAAAAAAACAATATTCACCTAGTCTTAGGGACTATAAAGAATATCCATAATAATCAACTTTAAAATACCAAGCAAACATAATTTGACATCAATCTACAATCAAAGGACAAATTCAAAAAGACCCAACCCAGGAGCAAGGATCAGGGCTAGGCTTAGTCTTGCGGGACCTAGCCTTATATCCGTCACAACAATGATCAAAAAATTTGAGAGCTTTCTCAGACCTGCGGAGCCAGGTGGAGATGATGCTGGGTACCTACAATGCTACATCACCAATAAGATATATATATATATACTACATAAGACATTACAGAGGAATGAGCACGACCGATACATATTTCATAAGGATATTAATCATAAATGCATAAATCAAAATATTTAGCTAAGCATATCATCATCTGGATCTATAAAAGTGTAAGCAACTTTAATCACATAGTTCCTGATAGAATGTCCAATCTAAAAGAATAGTATAGTCATCTGAGAGGGTATTACAGTAAATCTCACCATGCTTTGCTTTATCCCGTAAAGCTCTGCTTTGGTTTTATTCCGTAAATATCTTGATGATAACTATGAATAAAAAGTTCTTTAAATCTCTTTTCATTTGTTATTTTAACAGATCATTGATAAAAAAGAAATCAAGTAGTCAATCCCTAAATATAGCTCTGCTAGCTATGTAGTTTTGTCGTTCATTAAATCCAGTTCTGCTCAGTCATCATCTTTAGTTAGCTTGATCATTGACTTCAGTTATGCTTGGGAAATAGATCTTTCTTGGTAACACTTGCTCAGTTACTTCGGTGCTTTGTATACACTATGAACTACTCGGTGTTCACTATTCATTGGTGTCCACTATCTTTTGGTGTTTACTTTCACTTGGTGTATACAAAACTTTTATGCTTTACCGATCACAAAAACATTGTCTTTTTAGTTCTTTAAGCTTATGAGTGATATGTGTTTGAATAATCAAACCATATCAAGTCTGCATCAATGAAAATAAAATACATTAAATGATTTAATGTATTTCATTCACTTTTACAACTCAATGATCATCAACTTATCATCTTCAAACATTCAATCAGTTATAGTTCTTCATAGATTGGCAATTTCTATGAGCCGCAGAAGATCAATGGTGATCTTGATGGTTTAGTTTGTTCTTATGTGGACTTAGTGCATAAGAAATATTTCCACCTTCAGTATCATAAGGAAAATGTCATCGCCTCTCTTGGCTCCTTGCAGAATTTTAGTGTTCCTTACATTTCATAATTAAGATAATCAGTTCTTGGTGCCCAAAGAAATTCAGATGCTGAACCGACTACCTTTACTAAAGAAGAAGAAATTATTACAATGGTTCATATGTAGATCTCACACTTAAAGAAGGTAATTCATGACTTGACTTTAAATAGAAAGACTTGGATAGAAGTGCATTAGACCCTGCATAAAACTTTAGAGTTCATAAAGATGGACATATCCAACATGTGGGTTTAGTTTTTTTAGTTTCTTTAGTGCCCCTTTCTCATTTATGGAAAAGCGTGGAAAACAAAAATACAAAAAAGATGAAAAAAGAAAAAATTTTGTCAGTTATATGTTTGTCCCTTGCAGGGGATTTTTGATGTAACTCAGTATATAATTTTTTTCAGTTGTTGTTGGTTTCAATTTTTGACTTTCAGTTTATGGTGATAGAGTTTTTGGTTCGCCATCAGTCACAAAGGGGGAGATTTTTAGCATTCCCAAGTTTTGGTTTTCATTGATGTCAGCATTGGTATATGTTTTTCCTTGTCGGTATTGGTTTTTTTATTGTGCCTTTCGATATTGTTGCTTAGGTCACAAACAACATCCATTGATGAAATTCACCATGAATTATTCTTACAAGATTATCATAAGTTTTGGAGGATTGATTCATCACATAACATACTCACCAAGATTTATTTTTGGTTCAGTCGACAAGAGATTGTGAGAAAAGATAATATTCCTTTTTGGTGCTTAGCCAACATGAAGGTAATTTACATCTATGGATCGTATATATTCATGTATTATGTACTTACCTAGATATAGACTCCTAATGTAATATATCTACAAGCATAAAGCCTCATAGATAAATCATGAAAACACATCAATCATATAGATCATCATAAATGAGAAAGATTAGAATTTAATTTCTTGGATTGATTCCTTATTACATAACAAGTAGAATATAAATAATTCTTTCATAAGGATATTAATCATAAATGCATATATCAAAACATTTAGCTAAGCATATCATCATCTAGATCTATCAAAGTGTAAGAAACTTTAATCACATAGTTCCTGATAGAATGTCCAATCTAAAATAATAGTATAGTCATCTGAGAGGGTATTACAGTAAATCTCACCATGCTTTGCTTTATCCCATAAAGCTCTACTTTGGTTTTATTCCATAAATATCTTCATGATAACTATGAATAAAAAGTGCTTTAAATCTCTTTTCATGCTTTAGTTTAACTGATCATTGATAACAAAGAAACCAAGTAGTCAATCCCTAAATATAGCTCTTTTATCTATGTAGTTTTGTCATTCATTAATCCAGTTCTGCTAGGTCATCATATTTAGTTGGCTTGATCATTGACTTTAGTTATGCTTGGGAAATAGATCTTGCTTGGTAACACTAGCTCGGTTACTGCGGTACTTGGTATACACTATGAACTACTCGGTGTTCACTATTCATTGGTGTGCATTGTCTGTTGGTGTTTACTATCACTTGGTGTATCCAAAACTTTTGTGTTTTACTGATCACATAAACATTGTCTTTTTAGTTATTTAAGCTTATGAGAGATATGTGTTTGAATAATCAAACCATATCAAGTTGACATCAATGACAATACAATACATTAACTGATTCAATGCCGTGCATTCACTTTTATAGCTCTATGATCAGCAACTTATCATCTTCAAACATTCAATCAGTTATAGTTCTTCATAGATTGGCAATTTCTATGAGCTGCAGAAGATCAATGGTGATCTTGATGGTTTAGTTTGTGCTTATGTGGACTTAGTGCAGAAGAAATATTTCCACCTTCAGTTTCATAAGGAAAATGTCATCGCCTCTCTTGGCTCCTTGTAGGGTTTCTGTGTTCCTTACATTTCATAATTAAGTTATGCAGTTCTTGGTGCCCAAATAAATTCAGATGGTGAACTGACGACCTTTACTAAAGAAGAAGAAATTATTACCATGGTGCATATGTAGATATCACACTTAAAGAAGGTAATTCATGACTAGACTTTAAATAGAAACACTTGGATTGAATCCCATTAGACCCTATGGAAAACTTCAGAGTTCATAAAGAAGGACATGTCCAACATGTGGGTTTAGTTTTTTTAGCTTCTTTAGTGCCCCTTTCTCATTTATGGAAAATGGTGGAGAACAAAAATATAAAAATGAAAAAAAAAGAACAAATTTTGTTAGTTATATGTTTGTCCCTTGTAGGGGATTTTTTGATGTAACTCAGTGTACAATTTTTTTCAGTTGTCATGGGTTTCACTTTTTGACTGTCAGTTTATGGTGACAGAGTTTTTGGTTCACCATCAATCACAAAGGGGGAGATTTTTAGCATTCCCAAATTTTGGTTGTCATTGATGTCGGCATTGGTATATGTTTTTCCTTGTCGGTATTGGTTTTTTTTAATTATGTATTTCGATATCGGTGCTTAGGTCACCAACAACATCCATCGATGACTGTCACCATCAATTATTCTTACAATATTATTAGAAGTTTTGGAGGATTGATTCATCACATAACATACTCACCAAGATCTATTTTTTGTTTAGTCGACAAGAGATTGTGAGCAAAGATAATATTCCTTTTTGGTGCTTAGCCAACATGAAGGGAATTTAAATCTATGGATTGTATATATTCATATATTATGTACTTACCTAGATATAGACTCCTAATGTGATATAATGTGTTTTATTTATTGTCTATTCTTTATATAAAAAATAGTAAAAAGAAAATTGTGTACTTATATCAGTAAAAGGAGAAGAATTGTATATCAATGTGAACTATATCTATGCATACATTGATGCATGTTCTTCAGTTAAATTTTTTTATATTTATCCATGAGTACTAATTTTTGTACCCTAACTATGAGCCCTTTTTGTATTACATAAATAGCTACATAATACTTGAGAGCTAGCCCTGTGAATGTGATTTTTCCCACCTTGGGTTTCCACAGAAAAATATCTAGTGTTATGTGTTGCATTTTTTTTTATATTCTATTTTTCCTTTCATGCAAAACTAAACTATGTTAACTGATAAAATAATTAGTGTTTCAATGTTTTTAAGGATATATTGATCCACCCCTCCTATGTTAGTATATCGGTTGTTCAACACAATCTTCCCCTAGGGTTAATCATCAACAGTAATACAAACAATATCCACAATATTCACTACAATCTTTCAGAGTCTCTCTAACAATGCTTCTCCCCTTAGTTGAATCTATTCTCTATATTGTTTTTCATGTGCACTATTCTCTCTCTTTAACTTCAATGGAAAAAGGTACATACATGCTCTGAGCCATATATTTCACATCACCTGAACACCTAACTTATCAAGATGGATAATCCCCCTCCCCCCTTGAGTAGTAGCCTCCACACATCATTCTAGAAAAAATATCTCCATGATGTACACTAGACTGATGAAATCCTTCACATCTTCTATTCTAGTTAGGAGGGGCAATTAATCCCAACTTCCCTCCAAGATACAAAAGGGTATCCTTAGGAAATCTTTAATGAATATATTATCTATCTATTCCTTTGTAGGAACATATATTAGTATCACCTATTTCTCATTCACCTTCTCTCTCAAGAAGTGGTACATGAGTGATATGTTCTTTGTTCTTGAGTGTTGCACATGATTCTAAGAGATATTTATGGAACTCAAATTATCACAATATATAACAATAGACTGATCAAATACAAATCCTATATCAGATAGCATATGCTTCATCTAAGCTATTTGTGTACAATTTTTAGCAACATGAATGTGTTATTACTTTGCATTAGATAAGGATATGGAGTTCTTCTTCAAGCTCATCCAAGATACCAACCTACTTCCCAAAAAGAAAGAACCACCACATGTACTATTTCAGTCATCAACATCACCTACACAGTCTGCATTATTATAAGAACACAATATGAAGTCATCTCCTTTAAAATGAACCTTAAAATGAGTTAACAATGCAAGACTAAAATGCATCAAAAAATGAATTAACAATGCAAGATTAAAATACATCTAAATGAATTAACAATGCAAGATTAAAATGCATCAAAAATGAATTAACAATGCAAGATTAAAATGCATCTACAATAAAAATGACTTAATGCAACTTATACATGAATGCTTATTGCACCTAAAAGGATGATAATGAAGATGGCAAATAATGTGATTGGGAATGAATGAAAAAGTGGGAAGTAGAAATGCAACACATCATTGTCCAACTAGGGTCGGGTTAGTAGTTTGGAAGAAAGGGGATGGGTAAGATTGTGTACAATAAGAATTCAGGAGATATGGGATGGTAGGTGGTGGGGAATTTCAAGTTTGCATCAGGGATGAGGGATTAGGTTTTTGTAGGTTCATGAGGGATGGGAATTAGATGAGTGTTGGGAGGTAAGATTGATTGTAGGATAGGATTTCTTTTTTGGGTACGATTTATTTTTTGGATAGGATTTTTTCTAGCGATATGGGGGGATTTTTTTTGAAGCTTGAGTGACAGGTATTCCGGGATGGAACACCACCATGTAGTTTGAGAACTTATTTTTAATAGAAACGCTAAATACCATGCCAAGGTTATTAAGAACACAAGGGCTTGTCACTTGTGTTGCAGAGGACTGACACAAAAAACATGCGAGGTTTCCCTAGCATCACACATGAGTCCTGGAAGAGTCATGGTGGAAATGATGCTAGAGAAGCCCACAAATAAATGAAATTTCCCAAGTGCACTATGTGAACCCAAATAGATTTCATATGTGCAAGGGTCATGTTTGACTGAGTCATAGGGAGAAAATAAAAAAGATCAAGTTCCCTTATCTCATGCACATACATTCACAGCATATCATGATATGAAGAATCATGGAAACCTTGAGGAGGAGAACAACTGAGAGAATCAGGAATGATAATTTAAGAAACAAAATCAAATTTCAAACTAAAAAATTCAAACACAAGACACCTTTTTCCAGAGAGATCGAATGATATGGGATGCTGATTGGATTTAAGTCAAACATGAGGAAGGATACATCCTAGAAGGACCTGCTAATGGAGGAGATTTCAAATGGGTAACCAATGGCCAAAAGATGTATTAAAGTTGGATTATTTAATCAAGATTTTCTCAAAATGGACTTACTATAGCATAGGATTCAAAGTGGAATTGGATCACTTTCTGCAAGGAGACTGACCAAGGACATGAGATGAGATATGTACAAGTGAGAGTGGATGCAATACTAGATTGATGGAGACAAGATATGTACAGATAGAAAGTGCTAGAAGCTCAAGGATTTGGGATAGGATGCCATATGTACACAAGGACTGACAATTATATACAAGACTATATGTACAAAAATTTTAGGACAGAGGATAGGAGTACCATTTTGAACTATTGCATGTGATGAGTGAACACCTAGGTAAGACGGTCAATGTTGAGGTTGAGGTGGATGCGATGAGTGAGATGGAGGGGAATGATATTTTGATAGATAATGATATGGTACACTATGCGTGATGCTTGATTGCTATGTTTTCACCACAAATACTTGTCCAAGGCGCTTGATTTGCCAAATTTTCACCATTGGATGATTTACTTCACTTTACTTTTTTTATCTTTTTGATTTTTTTTGTTCTCATCAAGGCACGTGTTTACCATATTTTCACCAAGACAATGATTTTTTCAAGAATTTTTATACCTTTTATGATTTTTTTCAAATGATTGGAATGAACAATCTAGCTGTCAGGTATAGAAGCGCTTGAGATGAATGATGTTTATGGGATCATTCAGGGTTTTTCCTTCCAAGGTAGATAATTTATATACCCCAGAACTGAAGCATGTAGTAAAAATATAGGGACCTTGCCATGTGACCTTAAAATTCCCTTTCTTTTCTCGACCTGCACCTACTTTCTAATTTTCTTTTAGGACTAGGTCTCCCACCTAGAACTGGCATTGGTGGATTATCTTGTTGTAGCTCCTCTTGAGCCTATTTTTATAAATGATGAGGTGGTTGTATTCTTGCTGACACTTCTCATCTAGAAATTCCAATTGTGTGTGCCTAGCTACTCTCTAATCTTCATCATTGATCAGGCCTCTGAGTGATACTTAGAGTGATGGAAGTTCAACCTCAATTGGTAAGACAACTTTAGCACTATAAATAAGAAAATATAGAGTAGTGCATGTGGGAGTGTGGTAAGAAGCTATATGATATTCCTAGATGGTAGGGTTAATTTGGAGGTTCCAGTCATGACTAGTATCATTGACAACCTTATTGAGGACCCTGAGCAGGGTTTTATTGGTTTCCTTAGCTTGGTCGTTACCTTTGGGGAAGTATGGACTAGAAAAGAAATGGTGGATATGGAGGCACTCACACAAATCTTCCACATGTTGGTTCTCAAATGGTGTTACATGATCTATGAAGATGGTGGATGGAATGCCAAAGCAGTAGACGATATGGTAGATGATGAATTTAGAGATTTGGATGCCTATGATGAGGGTGAGTGGGATTTCTTTGACCCACTTTGTGAAGTACATAGTGGCCACGATGATGTATTTATGACCTTGAGAGGATAGGGGGGTGATCTTACCAATGAGGTCAAAACCCCAACAAAAAAATGGACAAGGTGGCGCAATGGGATGTAGATTTTGTGTTGGTAAATGTATCAGATTAGCATGTTACTTATAGGGTAATCACTTCTTCACAAATTTGAAGGCATCATGATCCATGGTAGGCTAGTAGTATCCAATTCTGAGAATTTTTTGGCCAAGACCATGCCACTTGTGTGGGAATCACAAATTCTAGTGTGTACCTCTCGAAATGCCTGGGCAGATTTAGTTTCATCTAGACACCTAGAGGGAACATTATGATAGCCTCGATGATAGAGGGTGTTAGCCACAATAGTGTTGTGGGAGGCTCTGTTAATTAGTTTTTTGCATTGGGTGGTTTTGAGGTGAGGGGATATGATAAATTTTTTCAGATAAGTGTGGATGTCATAGTACCATGGGGACTAAGGACCAACCAAGACACATACCTGATTAACGTCATCGTTCTCCTATGGGGGCGCATGAATTTTATTGACTAAGAATTTATACTATGTGGCATCATGTAGAATTTCCAAGAGGGATCCAATAGTATTCATTGCATCAGAGGCCTTATTTTTTAGGCATGGTACTTATGTGATTTGCAGGTTGAGGAAGTGCTCCTTTATTTTATCCACCATTTCTTTGTAATGTAGTAGTTTGTCATCTTTTGTTTGGAATTCATCTAAGACTTTCTTAATGATTAGTTGGGAATCACTGAAGACTTGTATGTCTATTATGTTCCATTGGATAGTCATGTTGAGTCCAAGGACTAGTGCCTCATACTCTACCATGTTGTTCGTGTAAGGAAATCCTAGTTTGAAAGATTTGGGGATATAGTCATCCTATGGGGTAATGATTAGTATGCCTACACCTGAACCATGGGTTCTGTAAGATCCATCAAAGTAGAGCTTCCATAATAGTTGTTCATCTATCATGCACATATGTTCATTAGGGAATTCCATGACTAGAAAATAAGCATCTACTAGTGGTGCCTCTAATAGTTGATCTTCAATAACCCGCCCCTTGATTTCTTTTTTGTCAACATATTGGATATCGAATTCACTGAGGAGCATAGCCCACTTATCCATGTGGTCTGTGAGATTTGTATATGAGAGAAGGTACTTGAGTGGTTCTACCTTTGAGATGATCTTGACATTGTGACTAAGCATGTAATGATGAAGCTTCTGAGTGGAAAAAACCATAGTTAAGCATGCTTTCTTCATGGGTGTGTAATTAAGCTCATAGCCTATCAATGTGTGACTGATATAATAAATGGATCTCTCTTTTCCATTGTAATCTAATGAGACTAGGAATTCCTCAGTGTCGTGGTTGTTGCAGAGATGTATAGAGTGAGGGGTCTACTTGGTATAGGTAGTACTAAGATGGACAGATTTTCCAAGTATTCCTTGATCTTTTAAAAACTTTGCTAACAAAGAGGATCCCATTTGAAGATTCTATATTTTCATAGTAGAAGTGTGAATGACTGGAATTTATTGATGAGCTATGAGATGAAGGGTCACACTGATTGAATTTTTCCTTGTAGGTTATGCAACTATCTGAGTGTTTTAGGTGGAGGCATCTCCAGAGTAGCTTTGACCTTTTGAGGATCAATCTCTATACCCCTACATGATACAATGAATCCCATGAGATTTCCTAATGCAACCCTGAAGATACACTTCTCAGGGTTGAGAATTAGACCATAGTGACCAAGTTGATCAAATACACATTCTAGGACATCTAGGTGATCTTCTCTTTTAACTTATTTGGCAAAGATATCATCCATGTAATCTTCAAGTATCTCATGGCTCATGTCATGGAAGATGACTATCATGGCTCTCTGATATGTTTCCCTTGCATTCTTCAAACCAAATGGCATCATCTTTTAGAAGAAGGTGCCCCCATGGGTTGTAAATGTTTTCTTGTGTTGATCTTCTTCTGCAATGCGGATCTTATTATACCTAGAGAATTTATCCATGAATAACAACATCTTATGCCCTATTGTGAGGTCTACCATCATGTCAATGTTTGGTAGTGGGAAGTCATCCTTGGGACATGCATTATTGAGATTCAGGAAGTCTATAAATATTCTAATTTATTTATCTAGTTTGGATACATGCACCATGTTGGAGATCCATTTCAATTAGTCAATGGTGCAAATGATTTTAGCTTGGAGTATCTTTTTTTAACTCTGCTTTGACTAGTAGTGCTACCTTGGGGTGCATCTTTCAGAGTTTCTTCTTTATCAGTTTCACATTCAGATCCATGGCTAAATGATGAACCACCAAGTTGGGGTCTAATCATGGCATGTCGGAATAATACCATACAAAATTGTCAATAGACTCCCGTAGAAGAGAAGTGAGGGCTATTTTTTCTCCTTCTGTTAGTGATTCTATGATGTATGTGATGATGGTATTCTCTTTGTTACCCAGGTTGATAGGCTTGGTCTCTTTGATGAGGATAGATGGCTATTCATTTTTGTAGTCATGGATGAGAGGGAGAGGAGGGTCTTCATCCTCTCACACCTCAAAGAGGTTTTCACCAGTCGATCACCCTTTGTTTTTACTTTTTAATGATCAGATAGTGCCTCAGAGGGGTTTTCACTAGGGGATCAATTTTTCTCTTTTTTATTTTTGTTTTCTATTTCATTTTTGTGGTTGAAGTCCTCATCTTCCCTGTTGGTTGTATTTCATGTTTTTGCTATTTTGCTTTGTTCCTTGCTATCCTCTCTGAAATTTTTCAGGTTTTCATGCTAATTCCTTGTCAAAATCCTGATAAAACCTAAAAAAACCCTAAGGCATAATGTTAAACGATGCATTTTAAACCCTTAGCCATGTCTTCTTTTCCTTCATTACCTTTTTCAGTCACTTAAGGCATGTGCTATATTAAAGCTTAAGTCAGGTCGCTTAATCGCGTGAATCAAAATGAATATGCCAAATGATCTCCCGACTTCGCTTTTTCCTTGTGTCGCTTAGTCTCGTGAAAAAATAGAATATTCTCTAAGTGTATCGAGACTTAGCGATTTTCCTTTGGTCGGGTTATCGCTTGATCTTTGTGTTATGAAGCTTTAAGAATGAAAGGGACCCACCTCAGTCGGGTGATCGCATGAAGAAAAGGCAAGTCAACGAAATGTCTTCTGACCTTGCGCCTTTCTTCATGTCACGTGATCGCTGGATCAGAACAGTCAAACAGTTAAGGCTAACCTTTAGTCGTGTGGTCTGGTGATAAAAAGACAGTTAAGAGATAACAGTCATGACCATGCGACTAACAGTTATATGTTATGTGATTTCCCTCAGTCGGGATGTCGCCAGAATAGAAGTAATGAGTCAGACTTCTAGAATGCATAAAGTGGACGAAGTACTAGATGACATCTGTCAGAATGCTATTAGTTGTCGGGAGGTTGCTTGATGAAGAAAAAGGATCAAGCGATAAGGAGACTTAAGTTATTATACCCTCAGTCGTGAAGTCTCATGATATTTTACGGGTATGTCAAAATGTATAGCGATTAAAAGACAGCCGTTCGATGAGCAGATGAAAGGATCTGACGGTGGTCGTGTTGTCTCATGATAAAAGTGCCCCAGATAAAATGTACCCCCGACTAAGCGATTAAGGTATGTCGCGAAGTCGCTAAAAATAGAAAAGGGCATGTGCTTTCAGTAAGAGATTAAGTTAAGTGGATCTCCCGACTAAGCGACCAAAGAGATCATGTTAAAAGGTAAGAGGCTTGTCGCGTAGTCTAGAGATAAATGATGAGTTAAAGTT
>MU227994.1:3371548-3395410 GCA_018584345.1 Thuja plicata | reverse complement strand
AAGTTGGATAATGAAGAGAAATTTATTCTGAAGCAGTTGGCTTTAGTCCAACAAATGAAAAAAGAAAGAGAACTTAGAAAGAAAAAGGATGATCATAAGGATCTTGATAATGATAGAAAGAGACATTTCAAGTAGTACAGTTCATGCAAGAAAAATCCCTAACATTCCCCAAAGTATGCCTTTGGATCCAATTTGTAGACATGTGTTGAGTCTTACTCCTAGTCATTGTTCTATTCAACTTCTCTCATGAATCTTAGGAGCGCGTCCTTGCTTTGGAACTCATCAATGTGTATGACACTTGGTTGGTCCCAGTTTATGAGTTTAAGATATAGGAGGGGAAGGTCAATGAAATTAATGTCAAGTTTGCGGAGGACAGAGTTGCTAAGGAAGGTTTTTTCATCAAGGACATCGTTATAAGCTTTCAAAATTTTCTCTTTAAGGACATCTTCAATTTCAACGATTAGACCCAGGTGATTACCATAGGCATAGTTTTTTTCATTGGTGCCCCTAGTCATGGTAGAATCCATACCAAGGCCTAGATTCTTTTCTAGTTGGGTGTGCACAATAGGAGCTTTCATGCCTTATTCTTCATAGCCCAGGCCACCTCCCTGATAGTTCCATTTTTCTTTAACTAGTTTATGAGTTGAAGGGTATTTACCTTTGAAGTAACTGAGGAGACCCTTGTCTAGGGGTGGTGGATCCTTATAAACCCACTAGTTGATATCTTGTGCCTTCTCTGGGCCATTATGAATGCCATCGGAGATGAAAGTAGTAGGGCCCAAGTGTTTTGGTTGCATCTTATTTTTATCTTTGTGTTCTTGTCTGGTCTTCCTTGGGTATGTAGATCAGATGGAAAGGCACCCACTTCAAAGGCATCAGATAGGATTTACTCTCCATTACCATGGTTGTTGATTTTGACCGTGGAAAGAGTGGATGAGAGGATTGTCTCAGGGTCTGAAGGGGTTTGAGAAGAACTGGCGATAGAGGTGCTAATGTCAGTCCTAGGACCATGATTAGAATGTGGGAAGGAAGCCTCCAATGTATGGCAGTATGGGAAGGGTTTGGGATTTGCACGGATGGTGACTTTAGTGCCATAATGTGGGAATTTGATGCATTGATGGTAAGTGGATGAGGTAGCTTGCATAGAGTGGATCCATGGGCATCTGAGGAGGATGTTGAAGGGAAGATTAAGATAAAAAAATGTGACATACTATATCTTGGACTACAGGGCCCAACTTGATGGGAAATGAGATTGTGCTTTCAAAAGTGTGTTCCATATTTTCATAGGCTTTGATGGTGATGACATCATTCATTATATCTACTTCAGTACACCCCAACTATTTGACAAATTTCAATGTACATAGATTGAGGACCAAACCATTATCTATCATCACTCGCTTAATGGAAAAATACTTAATAATGAAGGTGATACAGAGACGAAGGTTGTGATCAGGTTCTTCAGAAGGTATATCTATTGGTTTGAAGGAATTCCCACAAGATGTGGATAGGTGGCCAATTGGGTTTTGGAATTGTGTGAGGTTGATGCCAATGGGGACATGTGATTCTTGTAGGGGTTTATTGAGGATCTCTTGATGAATGGGCAAGGTGTGGAGAAGATCTAAAATGAAGATTTGGGTGGGGGTATTCCCTAGGTGTTCTAACAGGTTGTATTGGGTACCAGTGGATGGAGGGGCACTAGCACCTGCAACTGATATTTTGCCTCGACAAGTGGTAACTGCACATTGCCTATTTATGAACTTGACATTAATGACATTAATAGAGGTCTTAACCTAGGATATGTAGAAAATGAGGTTATCATAATTGATGTATGCATTAGTATATTCCTTTCTTTCAAAATTCTCTCCTTGCTTTCCCTTCCCTTGGTTGGAGGGTTGAGCTGTATTGGCAGGCCCTTTGTTGTAGTTATGTTTTGGGAATGCATTCTAATAGATTTGAAGGCCGACATTTGGTGATGGTTGGGTAGGAAAATCTACTGTGATCTCTTCATAGTCGATGAGGTCCTGGTTGTAATGTTTTAGCTTAATGTATTTGATGGTAGAGTGTCCCTTAACATGATGGTAATCCCAATATTCATTGTCTTTGTACCATATAGGCTTCGGTGTTGACTCATCAAATGGTTGTGTTTTTGGGAACATGGTTAGGTTATCTTTGGCCATTCTATGGAAAATGACATCTATGGGTTCACCTAAGGGGGTAAATGTGTGTTTTTGTGCATTCTAGGCTTGAGGCTTTGGTTTTCCATGTGGGATAGATATGGTGTTCGTCTGATTGGTAGGAGCTTGGTAGTTAGGTTGATATGATGCACCAGGAGGGAGATAGATAGTGGCCACTTGGGGGTATGTGTTTTTTTGGTACATGGGTTGATGATATGCTGGTGTAGGTTTTTGATACATGGGTGGGGGTTGTGGATACACTCGTGGTATCTACTGATAGTTTTGAGTGGGTTTATTGGGACCGACCACCACAACCTGAACATGTTTGGTGTCTGTGGCTCCATTAGTCACTGTGTTTTTGTTCTTGTTCTAGTACTATGATTGATCATTGTTCTTTCTATTGGGTTGAGGTTATTTGTAATGCTTGGTAGCACTGTCTTTTTTGAGACCCCATTCAAGATCCATGCCTTTTTCTTAATTTATTGGTAACTCTATAGGTAGTTCATGCACATGTGATGGGATAGTTTGGGATGGAGATTGTTATTGAAGATTGTAGTGAGATGTTTTTGAGAAGGTTGATATGAAAATCTTGTAGTGAGTCATTTCCAAAGTTGTAGGTACTCTACTAATATTTCCTCTCCTTTCTGTTTGGAGCTGCATAAGTCTAAGAGGGAAATCTTATTCTCGATGTTATACACATATTGGGAAAAAAAATTCTATGATAGTTACACAAACGTGGAAAATTTTTCATAGGGGATCTTGTAGAACCATTCAAGAGAAGTTCCTCCAAAGCACTTAGGAAATAGACGCATGAGGAAATTATCGCTATAACTGACTTCTTGGGATGCCATGTAAATTTTTTTGACGTAGCTCACGAGATCTCCCCTTCCCCTATATTTGTAAAAATTATGTGCCTTGAAGTATTTGGGGAAGGGTATAGCAGTGATAGATTGATTAAATGGGTAGGGACATAGCTCTTCGAACTTGAATATTTTATCCTTGATCCCTACTTTTATCTCTTTAAGAGCGTTCTTCATTTCTTCCAAATCTTGATTGATTTTTTTTTAGGATTGGATAATACTGAGAGGGGGTGTGAATCAATATTATAAAATTTAATAAAATTGTTTAAACACTTGAACATTAACCATACAATTTCAGTAAAGGAAAGAACATAAACAAATAACACAAAACTCATAACACCATGATTTGTTTATTAGGAAACCCTAGTCAAGGGAAAAACCCGGTGGGGATGATACCCACGAGCATGTACTAAAGTATAATGTCCTTGTAAGGAGACCTAGCCCTATTAGGAGCTGAATATTACATAGTGCATTTCCCTGTTAGAGGAATAACAACCATGTTAAAGGTTCACAACACCCTGTTAGGGGCCAATGAGCTTACAGCTCTTACAATGTAATTATGTTACAAAAGGTTCTTAGTGATGAACAAAAACAAGCATCACAAATGCTTTGATAGTTCCTTTATAGCTCTTCCATTCTCTGCTCTGCCATTTTCCTGTATGCTCTGCATATCCTTCACTTTCTCACAACACCCAATCTTTAGCAAAAAGATCTTACATATATTCCTTTTAACTTTACAAAGTTGACTCTCAGAATAAATATTACAAATAGTACTATGTCGGCCTTCAATACAAAATACATTTAATATAGTAAATATCAAATGCATAGTCAGCGCTCTTGCATAGTCAAAGTATAGACTATCAATAACCAAAATACAACTTCGACTTCCTAGAGTCCAAGTCATACTCCCTTATTCTTCGCTAGTGTCCAATTGCTCTATATCATTGTTCTCTACAATCTGTCAGTATTCAAATCCTCATAACTCTCCGTAAAGTTATCCAAAACAAAATCAATCTTAGGTGTATGCCTTAAATACTCCATACTATCTTCCACTAAGCTCATATGCCTTAATTCATCGATCTCTGTCTTCGACATCCAAAACAATATCATATCTTTATTTTTGTACTTCATCAATTTTGGACATACCAAAACTTAACTTCAAAACAATCAATCTTAAACCTAGATGTGTTTACATAAATGACAACCAAAAAGTAAATCACATTACCCAAATTGATCACTTGCTAGCAATATCTCCCTTTGGCATTGATGGCAACACTTAACAAAAAAAAGGTACTAAGTGTTCCAACAAAACAAAACTGTGTCCACTTGTTCTACTCATCTTTTTCATTTTCTTATCTTTATATATATATATATATATATATATATATATATATATTTCTCTCTTCTCTTCTTCATTCACTTTTTTTGTTCTCTCTTCTCTTCTCTCCCTTCGACAACAATGACAAAGGTGCATACAAAAGAAGTATCACTTCTTGATCAGAAGTTTTAGAATGTCTTTGAAGGAATCTTCCAAAATCTTCACTTTAGAGCTCCATGTCTTAAACAAAATCTGACTTATATGAATCAATCCATTCAATGCAAAAGATGTAGTTTCAGCATTCTTCAAGTATGTGGGTAAGCCTTTAGCCAATGTATCTATAGTCTTTTCTAAATCTGTCATATGTGCCTCAAGTATTGATAGCTTCAGAGTAATGAAGTTCCTCCGTAAATTGAATTTGTTCAGTACTCTCTCTTTTCATTCTCCAATACACTCATCTTAGCCAATATCTTTTTCACTTCTATGTCTAACTCTATAGTGGTCTATGAAGATGCTTCACAACCATCCATTAAATTTTTCAAAGTTGCACTTTCCTTGGCAATAATATCTTCAACATTCTGAATGTGTCTTATAGGATTCATGTTGTAACCAAATAACTTTCTCCTATGTGTAATGCAGTTCTTTACATTTATCAGAAAAGTTTTTATAACTCCTAAGTCCCATGAAATGGACTTGCATACTTTTATCAACTTCTTGTCTTCATATGTTTTCTCTGCTTTCTCCTCTATAGTCTTCAACAAATTTTTAAAATGGCCATCAAATTCATCAAGTGTGACTTTCATGTTCTCAATATCATCTTTGTTCTTGAATAGTAAGGGCACTGGAAGAAATTTATTCATAGTATCAATATCTCTTGAAATCACCTTTGTTTTCTTATCTCCTTTCTATACTGATTTCTCTTTTGCTTTGTTTAGTACGGTGAATGTCAGTTTCACCAGTTCATCTTCATCCATGTTATCGACATTTACATTACTACTTGTTAACAATAAGATAGATGGTAAAGTTAACTCTTCCTTCTCATCTTCTTTTTGCTTAGTCTTTTTTCCTTCATCCTCTTTCTGATCATATTCCTTATTCTCCTCTTCCTTCTTAGGTTCATCAGCAATAGAAGTTTCCATGGTTCCTGCAAAAGGGTCCTTCTCATCTTGTGAGGGGTCTAGTGTTATTGCCACACCAGAAACATAGAAATCTAATGTAGTGTCTTCTTTACTCTCTTCATCATTAGTCTATGTGTCCTTTGTGTTGTCATCCATTCCCAATTATGTAGGTAAATCTATCTTAGGAGGTTGGGGCTTGACACAAGTAGTTCTCAACAGTATCTTCTCAAGTGCCTTCTGAGTTTCCTTAGTCACTTCATCATATTTCCTTGCCATTATCTTTAGTAATCTTTTCTTTGTCCTCAATAGGGGTTTCAATTCTTTGACTATAGTATCTCTCTCTTGTACAGATAACATAGGTAGCATTTCATCAATCTCTTTGTTTCTAATCTAATCATCTTCAACTTGTGCCAAACATTTTCTACTTTCAAATTTTGTATACAAATCTGAGGGTATGATTCCTTCAACTTCCAAAAGTGTCTTCTTGAAACTAAGCATGTGTTATATTACAATGTCTTCAATTTTTAGTTTATTTGCTTCTTCATATCTGTCATAATATTTATCAATTGAAACCAATTTTCCTTGTTCAATTGATGTTTTCTCTAGCATTTTAATGTCAGGTTTCCATGCTTTATTCTTCTCAGTTCTCTTCTCTTCTTCATCTGCGTTCTTCTCTTTTGTCTGCATACTAGATCTACTTACTCTAGGAGTAACTTCCTTCACTTGTTCTTCCTTCTTCTTTGGTGGAGGTGTTTTATCAACCATAATTACTTTATGGGTGGAAGGGGCATTAGTGCTTCCACTAGCTACTCCAAGGGATCTATCCACCATCTTCTTCTTCATATCTTTCAGTTCTTCCTCAAATATACCAGCCTTTACTCCATAGTCATGAATAAGATTAGAAATCTTTCTCTTCTTCTGTCCTCTATACTGTTCTTCTCTTACCTTCTCTAACTTCTCCTCATATGTTCCCCATCTCTCTTTTGATGTATCAACTTCTGATGCAAGAATATGTTCTACTTGCATGGTGAGTACTTCAGAACTCACTTCATAACCAATAGGGTAACATCATTTCTTTCAAGGGGTCACTGCCTCAAAACATACACAGTCTATTTCAACCATAAAACAAATTATGTCCTTGTACTTCTCAACAATTTCCTCATGTAGTCTTTATCTACTCTTCATTTGTCTTTGTAAAATTTTAATCATTGCAAACAGTTCTCCATCTACCCAAGTAGTGTTGTCTTTTGTAACTTTGTGAAATCAAAATACCAAGGGGAACTCCAGTTTCCAGCCACTAGGGTGTAGACTAGGAAACTTATGTTCAATATGAATGAACATGTGTACCAATAATGATCCAAATCTTAAAATTTTTGTCCTTTCCTTCTTTACAAGTTTAACATTCTCAAGGAATTGTTGTGCCAATACCTCGCATAGGTTCTACTGTGTGTTTTTCTTTATTATTCTCTAAGCCATCATAATCACTCTAGCTAATACTGAATTAGGTCTATTGATGTAGTAAAATTTGTAACCAAGTATCATTGCAATAAACCTTACATCTTATTGAAAAAATCATTTACTGTCATTGCACTTATGTCCCACTTCGAGTGTGTTAGGGTTTCAACTTCCTTATTGACATGTTTCTCAATAATAGGTACAACTCTAGTGTTATCTAAACTAGTAATCTCATGAATTAGGTCACTGCATATTTTCATAGGTTGGCTACCAATCCATATGAATTGGTCATGAACCCTGCTCATAAGTATCTTAAACCATTCATTTTCATCGAAGTCGCACAAGTCCATAATCTTCATTATATTTAACTAACTAATGTGTTTCCATTATTCCTTCATGATTATATTTTCAAACATGTTTTCAATTTATGTATACATATCTCTATCTTCCAATGTGTCATAATTATAGTGAATGTAAGCCCTAATATCTTCAACATGAAGTATGCCATGTGGGGTCTATGAAAATGCTCCTTTGGGATCCTCTTCACATGACTTATAAGGATGTTTCTTGAATTTTTATGTAGGATGATCAACAACATCAAAAATCATAGGTGAATTCATAGCTTAGATAATGTAAAATACTTTTCACACGCAGAAATCCAAGTATATGATCCAATCAATCATGCACAATAGGTGTAGAAATGTCTGAATACTTCTGCTCTTTGATCTCCTTGGCTCACTCCTTGTCAAATGATAGAAAGATAGATCATAACATGGTGCTTTATACAAGTTAGGTTATGAATTTTATTTTTTTCACTCCAAACTATCTGGTCAGCTGCTGAATCTTGCGATCAAAATATACATGTCGGCTGATGATGCACTCTTAGACATATGAGCCATAATGTCAGCTCAACATATTCCCAAGCTCGCATAAGCTCACTACATGATTTTTGGGGCAGAATAAATTTTTATGTGTTGCATTTAATGCTCCCCTAAGGCCATGATCGGTTGATTAGGTCAATTCTATCTTTCTACCTTCAGGCAAAGATCCAGTATTATTTATTGAGTCTCCCTGAACTGATGTCTCACTAGTTTCTTTAATCTTCCATATCTTACCACTGTTGTTGTCTTCTTCTTTCCTAATTTTTTTTTCAAAATCATTCTTCACATCTGTAATACTCTTGCTAGTATCATTTCCATTCTTCTATGAGTTCATAGGAGGTGGTGTTCTTTTGTTATCTACTCCATTATACCAGCAAAACTTTTCTATATGTCCTAGATTATTGTATTTGTAACATATAGGTGTTCTTCTTTCTTAATTAACTTGTAACCTAGAGTACTTCACAATGTGTCCAATGTTGTTACATTTTTAGCATGTAGGTTTCATTGTAGGTTCTCTTCCATTGTCTTTTCTATATCTAGATTGATTAGGTCTTATGCATTCATTCTTCTTGTGCCCATATCCATTACAGTTAAAACAATAACTAGAAAAAGTTCTTAAAGGGGCATTACCTCTGTAATCTTTCTTCATGTGTCCAAATTTGCTACAACCAAAGCATCTACATCTGAAAGGTCTGATCTACTCTTTAGGTTCTTCAATAGATGGTTTCTCAGCATTAATCTTCTCTACTGATTTCTCTTCCTGATTCTTTGAACATTCAGCTTCATTGAAGCCAATACTAGTCATGTCACCTTTAGGTTTATGCTTTTCTAACTATTCATAAATCAAGTCACTACTAGTGTTAAGTTTCTCAATGTGTTTCTTTGCTTCAGTAAGTTCACCTTTCACAATCTAATTGTATTTCTCCAGTTCCAAGTATTTTTTCTTGTAGTTGTCAACTTCATCTTTCATTTGATTCAATGCATTGTTCAAGTTTTCTTCATCTTTCTTCTTAGCATCCTCATATATCTGCAGTTCTTTAGCCATATTCTTGTTCTCAAGTTTTAGAGTCTCAATCTCTTTTTTCAGTTGCTTCACCTCATTTGAATTGTCCTTATCTGAATCTTATTTTATCTAAACCAAAAGATCTTCTCTCTAACTTCTGGAAAGTTCAAGCTATTCTTTCACTTTCTTTATGAATTTGTCAGCTCTTCAGAGGTTGAACTTCAATTCACCATTTTTTGCTTTAGAATTATCAAGGTCTTCAAGTGGAGCTTCAAAGTTCTCTTGTAAACTGTTCAAATCCATTCTGATCTCCCTCAAGCTGTTAGGCTTTCTCTCCAAGGGCCAAAAGCTCTGATACCAATTGTTAGGATTGGATAATATTGACAGAGAGGGTGAATCAGTATTATAAAATTTAATTAAATTCTTTAAGCACTTGAACATTAACCATACAATTGCAGTAAAGGAAAGAACATAAAAAATAACACAGAACTCATAACACCATGATTTGTTTACAAGGACACCCTAGCCAAGGGAAAACCACAGTGGGGATGATACCCACAAGCATGTACTAAAGTATAATGCCCCTGTAAGGAGACCTAGCCCTGTTAGGAGATGAATATTACATAGTACATTTCCCTATTAGAGGAATAATAACCCTTATAAAGGTTCACAACACCCTGTTAGGGGCCAATGGGCTTACATCTCTTACAATGTAATTCTGTTACAAAAGGTTCTCAGTGATGAACAAAAACAAGCATCACAAATGCTTTGATAGTTCCTTTATAGCTCTAACATTCTCTTCTCTGCCATTTGCATGTCTGATTTGCATTTCCTTCACTTTCTCACAACACCCAATCTTTACCAAAAAGATATTACATATATATCCTTTTAACATTACAAAGTTAGCTCTCGGAATAAATATTACAAACAGTACTAAGTCGACCTTCAATACAAAATACATTTAATATAGTAAATATCAAATGCATAGTCAGTGCTCTTGCATAGTCAAAGTATAGACTATCAATAACAAAAATACAACTTTGATTTCCTGGAGTCCAAGTCATACTCCCTTATTCTTTGCTGGTGTCCAACTACTCTGTATCATTGTTCTCTACTGTCTGTCAGTCTTCAAATCCTCATAACTCTCCGTACAAGTATCCAAAACCAAATCAATGTTAGGTGTATGCCATAAATACTCCATACTATCTTCCACTAAGCTCGCATGCCTTAATTTGTCAATCGCTATCTTCGACATCCAAAACAATATTGTATCTCTGTTTCTATAAGTCAATTTTGGACATACCAAAACTTAACTTCAAAACAATCGATCTTAAACCTAGATGTGTTTCCATAAATGACAACCAAAAAGTAAATCACATTACCCAAATTGATCACTTTCCAACATTTTTTGGGTAGGGTTATTAACTCTAATTGTATTAGTTCCCTAGATGTGATATGGATCAAATGGAGAATATGGGGGATTTCGTGGAGGATACTATGGTGTGTGATAGGGAGACTAATGATAAGCATAGATAGGTTTCTATGGTGGTAACCATTCTAGAGTAGGATACCACTATAGATTGGATGGTAGTGCCCGATGTTGTTGTTGTTGTAGCGGCTGATAGCAGGTTTGTGCTTGCTGAAATGTTAGGTAGGGTGGGTGAGTATGCATTGTGCATGTGTAGGGTAGTTGTGTCGCATTGCTAGGGTATGTTTGAAAGGTGTGTTGTGGTCGAATTCCCCAACTATCTATAGAGAGGTAATTGATGTTAGCAAGAATGCATGCATTATTGTGGGGGTGGAATGACTTGGGATGCACCTGAAGATGGCATGTAGGGAGGTGGTGAAGTTGGTTTTCTGCTTTTGAGTGGGTTGGATGGAAGTGTGCATGCTAGAAAAAGAATTAGAAAATTGTTGCAGTGACTGTGCAGTGAAGGGAATTATGCCTTGCATCTGCAATTTTTGTTGTTGGATAGGTTGGGTGGTGGGTTGTGCAGCTACGAAGGGGTTGGTTTGTTATTGTTGCGATTGGGATGTGAATGGGTTGATGTTCTGATGCTTATGTTGTTGTTGCTAGATGGGTTGGATAATGGATTTTATGGTGGCCGAAAGGTTGGTGGACATTTGTTTTTCTTGAGAGATGGATGGATTTGTGCTTTATGTGTGTGTGGGGATACCTAAGGCTTGCATGGAGGCTTGCAAGTATTTCCAAGTGGAATATGGAGATTTTTGCATTGTTTGACTTACTTGGGAAGCTTGCGGTAGAGGGTTTGGATGGATTATGTTTGTGGTCAAAGTGTTCGGATGCACTGCAATTGTGGTAATGGTTGAATGTGGAAAGTGGGCCCTTGCAAAAATAGGGGTTGATTGTAATCTCTTGTGAGCATCATGCCTGTAGTAAATTATGGTTTCTACTGATGTGTTGTGGGGATGGAAGGTTGAGTGGAAGTAGGTATCATGGCATTGATAGTTTGGATGCTTTGTAGTTGTGATCTGGTTGATGTGTTTTGGATGGGTTGCGTAGTGACTAGTAGAATATTGATTTGTTGGGTGTTGACTGTTGGTTGTGATAATTGTGCAATAAAGGGTGGAACTGTCTGCTATGCTTGAGAAACTACTAGTTGATTTGGTGGTGGTGCTTGGGTAGAAATGGGGCTAATGATTGCGTTTTTGGTGGTGGATTAGGAGGTCAAGCTCCCATGACTGAAAATAGGGTGGATTGCGGTGTGGTGTGCACTATAGATGGGGGGATGGAAGGTTGCATCATCTGTGAGATGAGAGATCCCACTTGTATTACCCATTGTATGGGATTTAAAAATTTATGTCTTACTAAATGAGGGATCTCTCCTAGGAGTGTCATAGGTCTTATGACTAATGTTGGTATAATTCCATGTGTTAATTGTATTCTTTGTTGTTGAATGTCTGCAAGTATGTCACGACTATTGCACCCTATAATAGAACTAACTATGGTAGCATTTACTAGATGGTTCATGAATTTTTCCATAGTGCTTAGCATATGATCCTCATTTGTGTCCACCTAGATGTTCTCAATTTGTGTGTTGTACCGAGGATCAAAGGAGACCACAAAGTTAGTGTGGTGAATCATTGGATTGGATTACCTAGCTGCAAGATTAGAGTCCATTTCCTTCCTCTTCTTAGTGGATCATGTTGTATGTGGCATAAAATGAATACCCTAAGGGGATATGAGATGTAAGATGTAATGCAAGGATGTTCCTAGGAAGCTAAAGATGATGGTGCTATGATTAGGATTTGAGATGATGCGTCTAAGATGAGAAGTATGCTACTAAGGATTAAGGATGACTTGCTGTATCCATGAATTAAGGGTTGCTCTCCCTAGTGTAGGATCAAGTGGATGTGATTGTCTAACTAGGACATACTTGTTGTCTTTGGCGGATGAGATTCTCTATCAATGTGAACCAACCTTTTGATTAAGGTAATGAGGTTAAAAAGGCAAAGGCGATTATCCTAAACAATGCTTAGTTTAAGGACACCTAAAGATGGGGTTTGATTAACATGCAATTTCTAAGAAACTCAAAATAAGATACAACACCAAGTGAGGGATGTGAATTTGGATGTTTGAGATGATGATTAGGATGATGCTAGTTTGAATAGGATTGGATTGGATTATGTTGGATTATGCTAGAATGAGTGTGTGATGTGTTTCTAAAGATGACAACCTAAGGGAGGTCCTAAAAATTCATGCTAAGTGATCCTAAGAAGAGGACGGATGAATCTTTGTTGCGATGAGCCAACTAGTCATACTGTTCAGGTGCAATGAAGGCAGTGTTCAGATGATACTTGCTTTGAAAGTGAGAAAACTTGTTGTATATTACTTTGTTGAGTTTTTTCTATTTTTGAGTGTCTTTCTTGATGGAATCAATAATGTTTTGATACTTGTTGGCCTCTCAAGTTGTGTTCTTTTTTTCTCTCTACACGGGGGTAATGGAGTTTTCACCTTCTTGTATTTCAACAAATTGGACATGAGCACAGTTGTGATAAAAAGGATCTCTTCCTATGACTAATCAGTGAATGCGGTAAGGGTACCTTGGGAGTCTTTGAAGAAAATGATTCATTCTGTTGTTGGGACAATTTTGAGCTAACAATCTTGAAAGGGACAAAGCAACCTTGCAAGAAGCACACAATGTTGATCTCTTTGGGAAAAGACTTTGGACCTTTGATTTTGTGTATGTTCAAAAAATCTTCTCATAGGTTTATAACCTTGAATACATGCATAAGAAATTCTACCAAACAATTCAGTGAGCTTGAAAACCTTTGCCCACAAATGTAGGAACACACATGAGATATAATTAGAATATAACCATCACCAAGCATGCAATGGATCCAGTCATGATGTCATATTATCCAACTCCAAATGCTCAAGGTTGCACAAATGTGCGAGTGATCTTGGATAAGTTACTATCTTCCATGCACAACTGATTAACAAGCAGAGGTAAACTGGGTAGGCTACTAGTTAATGGTTGCTAGTGAGATTCATGGTGTCCCCACAATTATTTGGTACATTCATGACTCACTTAAGAGCCTATTTGACCATGCCAATATACTAGGGATATTTACCAAGTATTGACTACCATCAAAACGACTTGTCAGAGCTTGAAGGGACATAAAGAAGACATTTAGGTCACACCTTGTTTCTATACCGATCAAAGGGATTTACCAGTTTGAGGTCATTCTCCACAAGGACTCATGCTTCTTTTGGACAAGCCTCTCTAGAAGAAAAACAAATAACTTAATCTCTCTTGTCACCCAAGATCGACAAATGCAAGGGGAGATGATGTAGATATAAGCTATTTCTAGTAAGTCACTTAGATTTAACAAGGATTTTGTGAAAAAGAAAATATCTCTTAAGGAAGTGTTAAAAACCACTCCTTATAACACACAAAACATTCATTCATTACAAAAGAACCTATTAAGACTAAGTGCTTTATATCTAAGACATCAAAAACTCATGTTTAACATGCAAGGTTCTTTTCTTTGTTTGGTTTTGAAAAAAAAAAAGGAAAAATACTTTGAATTGAAAAATAATTGGTTCCTTTCCCCTTAGTGCATTTGAGATATGTGAATGTTATTTTTAAGCCCAAGTTGAGGTGTTTTATTGCTTTGTTCAATTCCCTTTAGGCACTTGAGATTGTGTGTTTGATTGATTGGTTTTAGTGCACCAATTAATGTTTTGTTATCTTTGATTTAATTCAATTCCTTTATGGCATTCAAGATTTGATGAGCTCATTTTAAGCCCAAATGAAAGATTTGATTGCATTTAAAACTGAGATTTTAAAGCACCAAATCAAAGTGTGAGTTCATTTTAATTTATCAAAAAACTAATGAGTGATTTTTTTTTATTTTAATGGATAAATGGTACCTCCAGACAACATTCCCATGATAGGTTACAAAATGTGTTACTGCAATTTGGGCATGCATTCCCGCTGGTCTGCTAAAATGCAAAAAAAATAGAAAAGAAGAAGAAAAATGGGCTCAACCTTTATCAGTCTGCAGGGTCACGAGATCGCGTTCCTGCGAGTCTAGCTCGCAATCCCGCGGGTGGAAAAATAAACTCTGTTGATTTTGTTTTCAAATTTGATGACACAAATGTTGGATTTAGCTCCTCCAATCTGAAAAAAATCTAAAAACCTAGCACAAGAAGCTCAAACAACAATAAAAATTATGATTTTGGTTAGTTTGCAAAGAAAATAAAATGATAAAAAGGAAAACTGACTCGTGAAGTGGGTCCCACTGTGTGTGCCAAAATGTATGCAATAAAAACTAGTTTGTTAAGGAATATAGAGAAAGATAAACATTCAACAAAACTAATCAATCAAAACATATATGATTAGACTCAAATGAAATAAAATACCTAAACCTTAAGAGAATGTAAACCTTTTAGACACTCAAGTAAAAGCCTTCTTTATTGAATTGATGTTGTCCAAGATGTTTTGGATGTGTGCTCATGTATGCTCAAGCTTCAAAGGATTGGATTTTGGAAGGATTTTGGCATTATAAGGCTATCTTGAATGATTTTAGCTCTCAATTTGGTATGATAATGTGCATAGTAGGTGGATGATAATGGAAGAGTGCAGGGTTCAATTTATAGGAAAATGGAGGGAGAAATGGAAGGCCAAGATGCAAACTATAGGAAGGGTCAAGATGAATTTGAGGGAGAGCACGTGGATTGTGCTTTCTCAAATGTCTCTCATTGTGACAAGTATGAGAAGGAGAGAAGTTTTGAAGAATGGGGTAATGTGACCATTTTGGGAGATGTGAGAGGGGAAAAAGATGTAAGAGATGGATGGAGTGTTTAAGAGGGATGTAAGAGCATTTAAGGAAGACTTAAATGCATATAGATGGGGATTTGAGGGATGTGACATGAAAGATGACTTTGGGGTTGGGGTTGAGTTCTTAATCCTTGGATTAGGATTGTGCACATGCTTACGGAGTAATTAGGCTTAGGTTTAGAGGACAAGTGGGTGATTAAGAAGATGTGATGGGAGGAGAGAGAATGAGTGAAGAGGTTAATTAGCTAATTGTGGTTAATTAGCTAGTAAAGAAGGGTTAGTATGTGTGAATGGGTTGGGTTGAGTTGGAACCATGGATTAAGTGGTTGAGAATGGTTAGTTTAGAGGTTAAAGTTACGAGTCACGTGCTAAAATTGAATTAAATAGAATATTTAATTCACAACTGAGATAAAAGGGAGTTTATGAATTAAGTTAAATAAATAAATAAATATATGCGTTCAACTTAATAGATGAAAAAGGGATTTAATTAATTATTAGACTTTGGGTTGTCATTTGATAATTAATTAGACTATAGATAATTAATTGAATTAATTTAACTAGGGGATAACAT
Organism: Thuja plicata; assembly: GCA_018584345.1. Lineage (NCBI taxonomy): Eukaryota > Viridiplantae > Streptophyta > Pinopsida > Cupressales > Cupressaceae > Thuja > Thuja plicata. The sequence continues at coordinate 3,379,722 of MU227994.1, read as the reverse complement.
AAATTAATCAAATAAGTGTGTAATTATTTAATCAATAAGGTTCTAGAAAGACACTAAATTTAATTAAATATGTTAATCAAATTTTAGGTGTCTACAATTTCAATATGAAATATCAATAGGATTTGATGCATTGAGCACTAGAGTATAACTAGAATATTACATTACAGTCAAAGGGGCATCATTGGGAGGTAAAATACTTGCATCCAAGGTTATATCATGGGAATTTTGACTCCAACTTAGATTTTAAAATTTATTGATCTGATTGTTTCTATTCACTTCTTTCATATTTTGGAGATTAGGCAAGTTGTAATTTTTTAAATGAGATGATTGCAACTGAATCGATATATTGACTATATTTACATAGAGCTGCAATGGTTGGGAAAATTCAATCAATTTCATATTGAAAATTACATCTTGATTATTTGTGCCATTTGTAATATAACATCCACAATCTGCGAAGAAAAGAGTCTTCCTTGGTGCATCATTTAAGGTATTAATCTCACCAAAACATCTAATTGTGCCTAAAAATGAGACATCCAAATGCCCTAAATAATGTTCTTTTAACATTAAATCATGCATCATCCTTTTTGAATCTTGAACCCTTTGATACAAGAGAATAAAATGATGATTAAATTGGACAATAGAATCTTGAGGTGTCTATCTCATAATAGAAATATAAAATAATGAATCTTGTGCACTCACATTGGGATCAAAATGAATTAAGAATAGATTTTCTAGTTCAACCCATGAGAAAATTGAATTGGATGGACGTCTCACATACCACTGAAGTGCTACACCTTGAAATGTCCTAAAAATATATTGCAAACAACATCTTCATGTTCAATTTAAAAAAAAAAAACATTACATCCTTTCAAATCCTTAAATGATTCATAGAATTTTGTCCGTTATTGGGGTATTGTGTGCATGTAAAGGAATCTCATGGAGACCTCCTAGTATACACAAATAACTACCAGTTGAATCTAGATCTCCTCAAGAGCCAACCCATTCAAGTGTGCACATTGTAACCATGAAATATTTTGATTTGGCCTTCCTTCTAACACTGCTTTTTTGGTGTGACAATGGAGGGTTTGCATACCACCAACACTCTAATTTATAAGTTGTTCTGGGAATGAATTTAAATTTGGCCCTCCTTCTATAACTACTTTTGTTGGTATTACGATGGAGGGTTTTCATGCCAACAATTCTATGATTTTCTAAGTTGTTCGAAGAATGAAATTCAATCCTATCCTCCTTCTAGTGCCACTTTTATTGACCATTATTTTTACACAAGTCAATTACTAGGAATTAAAGATCTGAATTCCCCTCTTGAAAGATTAACCAAGTTACTCACAATGTTCTCCATGGTCATGGTACAACCTCTTTGAAAGCTCATTCAAAGTAAATGTGAATGTTCATAAGGAGGCCTTTAAATGTATGATTCAAACTCATGCTTCAAAAAAACTTTAGTATTGTTGTTTTTTTATTGATGCTCAATGTATGCAATTTCTTAACAATACATATCTATTTTAAAAACTTACGATGATTTCCTATCTCAACCAATTTCTAGAAAATATCAAAGTACTGAGTAACAAGAATTATGAGAAAAAGTGTTGGAAATGAAATCTAATTTTCATATACCATCATTGAATCATGTTTACAAATTAAATGGTGAAAATTTGCAAACCCACAAAACATAAGTCTGATGAACTCACAATTTTATGTTAAGTAGATGCAATATTTTAAAGAAAATTTACCTACATACAAGATTTTTCAAAATCTATGAAATCGTGAAGACATGAGATGTACACACACACGATATAAATTTATCTTTAAACCCTTAGAAAAAATATTTCCAATCATTCATTATAGGAAGATGAGACAATAAAGATAAACACCAAATGAATTGATCATCAATACATTCAGAATAAAACATAGTTCGCTCTCTAAGATAAATGAACAAGCATGTACATATTCAACAATTTTTTATAGATACTAGAAGAATCACACCATGAATGAAGCACCGAAAACATATAACTTTATTTCATAAAATATCTGGCCCTAATTACATCTTGCTAATGAAGTTATATAGTGCTTCAACTTGGAAAATAAATAGAATTTTCAATTTTGAAATGGGTGTGGGAGGAAATTGAGGCATCAATGGTGTCAGGGTTTTGATGGTTGTTGTGGGTGGTGTAGAGGAATCCTCTGTTGTGAACCAAGAGGAAAAATATGGTGATAGGGATCATGATCCTTGTGGGTGTGAGAAGTTGTTGTCCCTTCTTCCCTCCCCCATTTGGATTCTACGTGGTCCTAAGGCCCTTATGAGTTCTCTTTGTGTAGAGGAAGAGGGGTTATGAGGCCTGGTAATTATCTTGGCTATAGGGTTCTCATGGAAATGGCATTTCCTTGGTAGCTTTCGTGGCTCTCCATTGGCTCTTTGGCCCTGGGATTGGGTTTGGTTGGGTCCCGATCTTTCTTTGGCCCTATTCTTAGCTATTATTTTTAGTGGCCTATGTAGAAAGATTTTTTGGGACTAGGCCTTTTGATGTGAGATTTCCCTGTTGGGGTCTCTCATCTAGATATTTTAATGTTTCTCTTATGATTTTAAAGGTCAACTTTTGGAATAGAGATCGATTTTGGGATGGTTCTCTAATTCTCAGGAAGCCTAGGTCTTATTTGTGAATCTCTCTAAGGATGTTGCTAGAAGTTCCCCTTCTCTTCCCCTTTGAATCCTATGGAGGTGGAGAGGTTTATGGTTGCCTTGGTTTAGTTATGGATCTTTCTCCTTCTTTCCTTCTCTTCTACATTTTCCATTGAGGTGGAGGTTACTTCTTCTAAGGTGAAGACTAGCTATGTGGAATAGACAATTTCTAGTTGATTGAGTATTTTCTTTAATCATGGCTTCTCATCCCAGGGCTCGGTAGAGGCTATTTTTTCCTTCTTGCTAGTTAATATTATATTTACCCTATTGAGGTTGGTGTCATTCCTATTGAGTTTGAATGGGATACTTTTGGAGCTGTTGGGACTAGCAATTGAAAATCTTCTCTAGTGGGTTGCTTTGTATTTATGGATGCCTATTATTTTCACATTTATGTGGATGAGGGATATTTACATATCTCTCTAAATTTTGATATGGCTCGTGCCTCTAGCAGGTGTTCTTTGGTTGTGGGTTCCATTACAAAACCCTCTGTGGTTATGCAAGTGATCTCTAAATGTATTACCTCTACTCTGATAGTTTATATTATAGTTTTTATCCATGGTTTTAGGTGTTTGAATAATAAGAAGAAAAATGCAAATATTAACACACAAAAGAGAACACAATAACATAGAAATTTAACGTGGTTCACCCAATCCCTGGGATACGTCCACCAACAATGAGTCCAATGTCTTTATTATTATCTAGTGATTACAATCTGAAACCTGCAACTTAATACCACCACAGGAAGCTACAAAAAATCCCTCTTACCAAAAGAATCTCAAAACCCTAAGCCCTTTACACATGTATTTTTGACATAACCTAATTAGGGGAAAAATACTCTGACTAATAGAAAATTGAAGGTTGACCCTTTACAATATTATTAAGTCATTGACCCCATCAAGGGATCTGCCCCTTGACTCCGCCTGGGGTGCTGCCCAGGACCCTGCCTGGGGTGCTGCCCCAGGACCCCGCAAGGGGCTCTACCCCTTGACCCCAAGCTTGTGGGTGCTGCCCCCAATCCCCTGTAGATAAGTCTGGGGGGAAATCATGCCGAAAGAACTTGAGTCTGATTAGGCTTCACATACATAACAATCTCCCACTTGGAGACTGATTAGACTCCACAACAATATCCTCCCACTTGGAGACTAATCGACCAAACCTGTAGCTCCCACTGGAATAAAGAAACCACCCTGGACTCTTTTTTTATTTTATTCTATTTAGTCTAGAAGACCAACTGAAGCTGAAGAGGAATTTAGGTTCTCCCTTGTCATGGCATTTGTAAACATATCTGCTAGATTATCATCTGTATGAATCTTTTCCAACTTTAACTGCCCATCATCCAAAACTGATCAAATGAAATGATATCGCAGTTGTATGTGCTTTGTCTTTGAGTGCAAAGCAAAATTCTTTGCAAGATGAATGACACTCTAACTGTTTGAATATAGATAGTTATCCTCCTGTGGATGTCCCAATTCTTCCATCAAGAATTGAATCCATATCATCTCTTTGGCTGCCTCTGTAGCAACAACATACTTTGCCTCTGTAGTGGATAAAGCATTCACCTTTTGTAACCGAGAAATCCAACTCACTGTTTTCCCACCAATAGTAAATACATAACCTATAGTACTCCATCTGGTATCTATATCTCCTACCAAATATGAGTCAACATAGCCATGAACAATAGTAGTGGAGACCCCAAAGTGTAAATACTTACTGGATGTACCTCTCAAATATCTGAGAATCCATTTGACTTCATTCCAATGCTCAGTTCCAGGGTGACTCATATACCTGCTAACGACTCCGACTGCATGTGCAATGTCTGGCCTAGTACTAACCATAGCATACATTAAGCTCCCTACAGATGAAGCATAAGGTATCTTGGACATTTTTTCCTCTTCTTCTGGTGTCTTTAGACACATTTCCTTAGTCGATTTTAAATGACCAGGCAAAGGTGTAGTAACAACTTTGGCATCCTTCATGGAGAATCTCTACAACACCTTTTCAACATAATCAACCTGAGATAGAGTTATTTTTCTATTCTTCCTATCTTTGTAAATTTTCATGCCAAGGATTTTTTTTGTTTCCCCCAAATCCTTCACAGCAAAAGATTTTTCTAATTGTTGTTTCAACCCCTTAATATGATCCATGTTGGATCCAGCTATAAGCATATCATCAACATATAAACATAGAATAATGTAGCTATCATTATACAACCTCTTGTAATAAACACAATGGTCAGAATTACATCAAGTGTATCCATTCTCATTCATAAAAGCATCAAACTTAATATACCATTGTCGAGGTGCTTGCTTCAAGCCATATAAAATTTTCTACAATTTGCACACTAAACTTTCCTTACCCTTGACTGTAAATCCCTATGGCTGTACCATATATATTTCTTCATTCAAATCACCATGAAGAAAAGTTGTTTTAACATCAATTTTCTCTAAATGCAAATCTTCAGTAGCCACAATACTTAAAATAGTACGTATAGAAGTCATTTTAACAACTGGAGAAAAAATCTCATCAAAATCAATACCATGTTTCTATTCAAATCCTTTTACAACTAATTTGGATTTAAATCTTTTCTTGCCTCAGTCTTCTTATTTTAACCTATAAACCCATTTTTTCTACAAAGCCCGTTTACCTGTAGGTAACTTGCATAAATCCCAAGTCTGATTTGTCAGCAAGGAGTCCATTTCATCTTCCATTGCAGACTCCCACTGAAGCTTTGTATCCAACTTCATAGCTTCATTATAATATTCAGGTTCACCAGCATCAGTTAATAAAATAGAATACAAAGAAGGTGAAAATCTATCTGGAGGTCTACTTAGCCTTGTTGACCATCTAACATTCACTAGGGTATGTGGTATTTTTTTTTTCTATCGTTGTGGAGCATAAGGAATTACCAGAACATTATCTTTTGGAGTATCATCCAACTCTACATAATTTGTATCTTTCTTCTCCTATTATCGCAACAGATCTTTGTACAACACTTTTTCATTGAATATGACATCCCTGCTTCTTACAATTTTATGACTTTCAAAATCAAAAATTCTATAGCCAAACTCATCAATGCCATATCCAACAAATACACATTTATTATCTTTTGCTTCTAGCTTGGTTCTATTCTCAAAATCTACATGTGCAAATTCTTCACAACCGAAGGTTTTTAGAAAAGAATAACTCACCTTCTTACCAGTCCACGCTTCCTCTGGAATACCACAACCAAAAGGAGTAGAGGGATCGTTGTTAATTAAATAAATAGAAGTATTTATAGCCTCTACCCACATGTTTAAGGGGATACCCGCATGCAATCTCATAGTCCTTGCATGCTCCATTATTGTCCTGTTCATGCGTTCAGCCACTCCATTTTCTTGTGGAGTCCTTGGAACTATTTTTTGCCTACGAATACCATTAGAGGAACAATAATCTTCAAATTTTGTGCTACAATACTCACCACCATTGTAAGATCTGAGACATTTTAGTCTTTTTCCTATCTCATTCTCAACCAAGCTTTTCCATTTCTTAAAAGTTTCAAACACATCAGATTTCTACCTAATGAAATAAATCCATACTTTTCTAGTTGCATCGTCAATGAAAGTAACATAATAAAGAGAGCCACCAAGGCAAGATACATGAGATGGCCCCCATACATCTATATGTACAAGCTCTAATTTAACTTCTTTCTTTTCCTTCCCACCCTTCAACAAATTAACTCTCTTTTGTTTCCCATATACACAACTTTCACAAAAATCCAAATTTACACATTTCAGACCTGGTAAAACTTTTTTTGAGTGAAGTAATTTCATACCTTTCTCACTCATGTCCCCAAGTCTATGGTGCCATAGTGTTGTTTCTATATCCATAAAAACTATTTCATGTTCAACCTACTCAACTGCAACAATTGTTCCTAAACATTCTTTTTTCTCTATAACATTTAAAGTAGAAGGAACGATATTACCTGTACAAAGATATAAGGTGCCTTCTTTCACACCTTTTTCTACTACTAAGGAACCTTTTGAAACCTTCCAATTTTTATCATTAAAAGTAACTGTGCAACCCTCATCACCTAGTGGCCCTGCTGAAATTAAATTTCTACTCAGCCTTGGAACATGTCTTACCTCTTATAGTAACCAATGATTCCCATTATGCAACTTAATCTTAATTCTTACCTTCCCAAAAATTTGACAAGGTTCATTATCCCCCAAGTAAACTAGCCCAAAGTCACCTTGGACATAATAAATAAAATAAATCCTATGGGGTGTAGCATGAAAGGAAGCCCCTAAATCTAGAACCCATGAATCATCAACATTTTCAAGGGAAAGGACCAAAACATTAGATTTATTACTTACCACATTTGCTTCCTTATTGCCTTCTTCTTTGTCTCTTTCTTTATTATTATGAGACCAATAATCTTTATTTTTATGACACTAATACATTTGGGGTGAAATTGCGACGACAATTTGTGATGGGGGGCAGATGTTATGTGTTTTTGGCTTTTTTTTTTCAATTATAACCCGACAGCGTTGCAATTGCGACGTTGGCGGGATATAAGGCAAAAAAAAAAAGGGAAAATGCGCGTTGTCATTTCTATTTTCAATTGCGCCGAGAGGGAACAAGGGAGCTTTGGTGTGCCTCTTTCCCACGGAATAGTAGTGCTTGCAGAGGTAAAAATGATTTCTTCTCTTTTTCATTGATTCGGTTGCTCATTCTTCTATTTCATAAAACAGAGTGGAGAGCACCGCATCAACTTTCTGTGTTATTTTTTCCTGCATAGGGATTTTGTGTGGGCCTGTATGGCTTCCCATTAGTACATGACCATATACCTTATTCAGTTGAATGCTCCGGTTCAGATAAAACACTGCGTTTGAATTTGTTTATATAAATTTCATAACTGTAACGATTCAAACTTGCCCTTTAAATGCTAAGAGAGGACATGGTAAGCGAAGGAAACATCATAAGGTAGATATTTACAACTATAATCTACAAACAATTTGCCTGTATAAAATACTAATGGGCACCACAAGCCATGAAGTGCTAAAAATCAATTGGGATTAGAATTACATACAAATCCAATGTGCATGAGTTTTACCCTAGAACAAATTAGAAAGACTCGAGAGGTGTGGCTCAGAAAGAAAAATGGAACATCCCGCAGAAGAAGGACCAGAGGCATCTATTGGTTAAGCGGAGGCATTGCCCATTTGGCCCACTTTTGTACTAAATCTGTTATCACTTGATGCCTTACACACTCTAGAAGTTCCATTTCCCTGCAATTATTTCACAACAAAGAATAATCATAATACCAGTAGCAGCTAGTTCGAACAAGAATGTTCAAAAGGTTGTGGAGTGACTGTAAACACATCCTTGCATTTCTAGAAGCTGCTCAATCTCTCCTCAACGAATGCCCACTCATAATTTTAACAAGATTGTTCACTTTTCAGCAGGCACTAGCATGCAATTTTTATCACCTGCG
>MU227994.1:3305357-3361312 GCA_018584345.1 Thuja plicata | reverse complement strand
CAAAAATTATTCAAAAAAAATATTAAAAATATTAATCATAAACTTCATCCATTTTAAAACATTTTATTAGTTTACATCATCTTCAAATTCCAAACATAAATGTCACTTTTATACTATTGAAGTTGAAAAACTTTGATTTTGTCATCCTTTTCCTTTGTAAAAGGGTGACAGATTATTATGCTTTTACCCACATTCACAATAAAAAATAGTTGTCTCTCTGAAATAAATGAACAAGAATGCACATATTCATGAATTTCACATCTAGATAGTAGAAGAATTACACCATGAATAAAACATAAAAATCATATAAATTTATTGCGTAAAATATCTGAGCCTAATTACATCTCTATAATGAATTTATATTGTTCTTCAACTTGGAAAATAAGAAACTAATAGCTAGGATTTCAATCAGTTGGTAAAAAGAAGAAAATCAAACTGCAGTTCCACCATTTTTTCTTCTTATTTGCACGCGGTTTCATCTTTACCTTGTTATTCATGCCCAAAATACATGGATCTAACTACTCTTTTGATCTATAACTGATTTAGGAACCCTTGGCATATAAAAATGACCTTCATCTTGCATGTAATCTACCTACAAAATAATTCTATATGAAAAACTTGACTAAAAAATGTGTGCCCATGAGTTTCAGGGTTGCAGACCTCCAAAAAATACAACTCTGAAAAATGACTAAGCCTATAAATTTGATGTCCCTGGATTTTCAGGGTTGTGAACCACCAAAAAATGCAACTTTAAAAAATGTGTAAGTCTACAAATTTGATGACCCTAGATTTTTGGGGTTGTGGACATCCAGAACATGTAACTCTAAAAAATGACTTGTCTAGAAATTTTATGACCCTATGTTTTTGGGGTTGTGGACCTCCAAAAAATGGAACTCTAAAAATGACTAAGTTTAGAAATTTGTTGACCCTAGATTTTCAAGTTTGTGGACCTCCAAATAATATAATTCTGAAAATGGCTAAGCCTACAAATTTGATGACCCTAGATTTTTGAGACTGTGGACACTGAAAAATGCAGCTCTAAAAAATTACTAACACTGGAAATTTGATGACCCTAGATTTTTGGGGTTGTGGATCTCCAAAAAATGCAACTCTTAAATATAAATAATTCTACAAATTTGATGACCCTGGATTTTTAGGGTTGTCGACATCCAAAAAATCCAACTCTGAAAAATGACAAGTCTAGAAATTCTATAAGCATAGATTTTTTAGGTTGCGGATCTCTGAATAATGCAACTCTGAAAAATGTCTAAGTTTGAAAATTTGATGACCTTAGATTTTTGGGGTTGTGGACCTCCAAAAAATGCATCTCTACAAAATGACTAAGTCTAGAAATTTGATAAGTCTGGATGTTCGAGGTTGTGGAGCTCCAAAAAATGCATGACTAAAAATTGGCTAAGTATCAAAAAATGATCGAAGTCTACAAAAATGACTAAGTATTAAAATGACACTTATTTTTATAAAATACTATGTGGGTGAGATTTAATAATTCTCTCAATGATTTCCTAGACTTTACCAAAATTTGGAAACTCTATGGATCCTGAATGCTTTTTTGTCTTTCTTAGAATTAGGTGAACTTTGAACTGAACACTTGGATCTCCTCAATGTGATCCCTTATCTGCATCTATAATATCACTATAGAGATTACCCATCTTAGAGGTTGTGTTGTAGCCTTTAAAACTCTGAAAATGCAACTCTAAAAATGACTAAGTCTGGAAATTTGATGACCCTAGATTTTTTGGGTTGTGGACCTCTAAAAAATACAACTCTAAAAAATGACTAAGTCTATAAATTTGATCACCATAGATTTTTGGTATTGTGAACCTCAGAAAAATCCAACTCTAAAAAATGAATATGCCTGAAAATTTAATGAAAATTTAATGACCCTAGATTTTCAGGGTTGTGGACCTCCAAAAAATGCAACTCTAAAAATTGATTAAGTTTATAAATTTGATAGCCTTAGATTTTTGGAGTTGTGTACCTCCGGAAGATGCAACTCTTAAAAATGACTAAGTTTAGAAATTTGATGAGTCTAGATTTTCGGGCTTGTAGACCTCCAAAAAATGAAACTTTGAAAAATTGAATAAGTTTTGAAATTATATGACCCTAGATTTTTGGGGTTGTGGACCTTCGAAAAATGTGACTCTAAAAAATGACTAAGTTTGGAAATTTGATGAACCTGGATTTTTGGGGTTGTGGACCTCCAAAAAATTTATTTGTAAAATGACTAAGTTTGGAAATTTCATGACCCTAGATTTTTGAGGTTGTGGACCTTCGAAAAAATGCATGACTAAAAATTGCCCAAGTATAAAAAAATGACTAAAGTCTACAAAAACGTCTAAGTATTAAAATGACACTTAGTTTTCTAAAAGAATGTCTAGGTGAGATTTGCGAAGTCTCTCTATGATTTCCTAGACTTTATCAAAATTGGGAAACTCTATGGATCACAAATGCTTTTGTTGTCTTTCTTAGATTTAGGGAGCTTTGAACCGAAACTTGGATCTCCTCAAGGTGATCCATTATTTGCGTCTATAATATAAATGTGGAGATTACCCATCTTAGAGTTTGTGTTGTAACCTTTGAAATTGTAATTCATTGTGTAATACCCACCTCTGAGTTTTCTTTTCATTTTTGACTGCCGAACCCTTTTAGGCCATTGTATGTATGTGTGGGTTATTTCAGATGGTTTAGAGGATATTTATGTATCATGTTTCAGTATGTTATTGATTCATTGCTTAGAGTGTTATATCTCCTATTTGCATATGATTTATGGTTATTTCATGATGTTGATGTATATGTTAGGATGTCATTTTGATTATGGTTTTCTGACAATACTAACCCTAATTTTATATGCACATGGATCATTTATATGTTTTGCATTACTATTTGATGTGCTTGATATGGTATGGGACAGATTCGTAGTTACTTGCTTCGACGAGATCCACACGATAAACTAGTCTCAACCATTGTTTGCTATATTATATACATATATGCTCGTCTTTGTGATGACAGGTTTGCAGGTACCGGGCTATGTCTTACCTGAATTGGCAGGACTGAGTGTGCCCTATCGCAATATCTCAATGGTAAGAGAGGGGAGATAGTATTCAGGTCCAAATCCACACCCTAAACCCTTATTTTGTCCTATTAATGGACAAAAAATCTGATTGACTACCCTACTGTTTGAATCCGTCAAGTGACATGGATTCGTGAGCCTGTTTGTGTGTGTTGGGTTTCTAATTCAGTTGATTGTCTGTTTCAGTTGATTATCTATTTAGATGAGTTTTAGGTGATTTGATGATGCTTTTAGCTTGATTTATTTAATGAATTTTCATGGTAAATATTAATGTTAATTATTGCACCTGTAATAGGGTTAAAACATTGATATATGAAATATGTGGCTATTTAATAATTAAATATTAATTAAATACCTATATTTAATTAATTGATTTAATTATTAAGTCTTGATTAAAATAATTGAGATTTAATAAATATTAAATTCAATTAATTGTAATTAATTGTGCATAGTTGAATTATTGAATATCATCTTAAGTTGCATGGTTAATTGATTTATTTAAGTGAAATATTATGTCATGCATTTTCAATTTAACACTTTGCTTTTATATTATAAAGTTGAGTTTCTGTTGCATGCTTTAAGTGAAATTGAAAATAAAGGAATTATCTTAATTAATAATTAGATAATTTATTTTCCCTTTCGGGTTTTCACTTTTTGAAAACCTAATTGCTTGGATTATCTATATCTTTGTATTGGAGGCTTTTTTGAAGGGGTTTCAATCAAGGAGAAGGAGAAATCAGGTTATTGGGATTTTGAGGAGGATTGCTTGGATTTGGGATTCATCTTGCTTGGATTTGTGGGTTTGATCATCTCTTCTGTTACTAAGGTAGGATCTTGAGCTTTTGAATTCTAGCTTTCAGATCCCTGTCTTCTATGCATCTGAAAACTAGGATCCTTTGCTTGATCTTTTTTGTTTGTGTATTTGGTGATTCTATTGATTAAAATGATGAAAAATGTGTTCTTTGATCTATTTGTGTTCTCTTTCATATTTGCATGTCAGATCTATGATTATGAACATAAGGGTTTTATTTTTGGGTGTTGAATGCCAATTGGGTATAAGGGTTTTCGTATGAAAGTTTTTTGTTGGGATTTTCGCTTAGCGTTTCAATTTGCGTGAAAATGTCTTCTTTGGTCTAAAATTGGTTATTGTTGAAAAATAGCTTCCCAAAACCTCAGATCTATAGCCCCTTTCCATGGAAGGATGAAGTCCAAACTCTCACCTTGTCCTTGTCCAAAACCCTAATCAGATCTGCAAGAAAACAAGAGAATAAGGTTAATTTGCATGCCAGAGAGCAAGAAAACTCCTCTTGAAGTTATCAATCTTTAATTAGATATTTTCCTTGTTTATGTCAGTTTGCATGTTAGAAATTAAGGAAAACTCTTCTTGGTAATTTATTAAAATTAAATTGGAAATCCCTCATTTTTATCAATTAAAAGTTGTTCTAAAAATGGAGAAATTACCCTTAAAAGAATTTTAGTTGAAAGAAGATTAATAAAAGAGAAAGATGGAACTTGTTGTTTTTAATTAAAAAAAATACAAGCATGTTAAATTTTACACTAGTTTATATATATATATATATGCTTTAATAAACAAGTGTTTATTAAATTTATATATATCAAAGTTGTTTAAATTTTTTAAAAAAAATCATTGTAATCGGTGGGTTTAAAGAAATTGTTTAAACAAAAAAACAAATTAAAAATAATAATAAAAAAAGTGAAGGTATTGGGAGGCGGGTAGCGGGGACCACCGTACCGCCCTGGTACACGGTACCCACAGGGGCCGCGGACAGTGGGCCTGCGGACCCACTGTGGTTACCGACAGTGGGGACCAGAGGGTCCCACTGCCCTGCGGAAGTCCCGCGGGGGTTTCCCTATGTAAGGGGGCCCGTGGGAGTTGGGGTGGGGCCGAGACCCCCCCACGCGGGTTTAATTTTTTTTATTTATTATTAAACTACATTTTTGTTAAAAAAAAAAGTTTATTTAAATTAAGATTTTTTTATGTTTAATTAAATTTTAATTAGTTTAAGTTTAGTTAAGTATAGTTAAATCATATTTAATTTAATTTTAAATTATTTTGTTTTAATTAATTTTATTCTTTTATAAATATATATTTATTTAATGGGATTTAGCTTTTAAATAAATATTAGTTATTAAGTTTATTTTTAAAGAAAGAGGAAGTTTTTTTTTGAAAGAGGAATTGTCTATGAATAATAAATAATAATATTAATAAAAGATTATTTTCTTCTATTTGGTATATGTGAATTGTTTACCCTGGAAAACAATAGGGTGGATATTGAAGTACATAGTAGTATCTTTTCGTTATTGCATGGTATTTTCTTACTTGACGTAATTAAAGATGAATTGTAAGTGATTATTTAATTAGATTGATTTAAGAAAGGATGTTCTTACAATTTGGTTATTGTAATGTTATCAAGGTGTTTTATTGGCTCTTCTGGAATTTTGTTTTACTATGTCATGATGGATTAGTCTATATGTTATTAGAATGATGTGCGTTGGGAACTTTATCATTTTTGGGCATTTGTTAGGGTTTTTGGGGCTTGATTCAGCATGGTGTCATGCATGGGTTCCAGTGCACGTGTCTTGTATGTTATTTCATTCATCTTTTTGAACCTAGTGTCTTATGAACTCAGGATATGTGATCCTTTGAGATTGTCTCATATTGTTATGGTTAGTGAGAACTAGTAGTTCCTATATGGGTAGGAACCAGTGTACGAGTCATAAGATTATTTATGATTTTAAGCTTAGGGGAGGATTAGTTAGGTGCATCTTAGGGGAGTGACTTGCAATAGGATTTCGGGGCCCAAGGAGGCTAGTCCAGGGTGACCTATTGTAAGTTGAATAAAAAGTGATAACTTAATAATAAAACTTGGGGATTACATTAAATACAAGATTAGTTAGCATGTTGAGCGTCCGGGGTCCAGAGTGACTAGACCAGGGTAAACTCAACTAGATGAGGCTTGAGGGTCCAGGGTCCATAGTGACCAGTCTTGGGTAACTCAAGTATATTACCATATGATGACAGTCCCGTACCATGTAGCCTAAGTCTCTTCCATAGGTCCTGTTGTACCTTTTTATGGTTGTGTCTTGGACACTTGGCTTTTGGTTTCAGTATATGGTTTGCGTTAGATTTTTGATATCTTATACATGTTCCTTTATATTTGGATGATGTACCTTGTATGATCTTGGTTTTCTAGTTGTCTTGATCTTTACATCTTTATGCTTTTATTTTGGTCTTTCTCATTGTGATCAGAAAGCTTATAGGATCTTCCTATGTGTTTCTTTATGATGGCTTGTATGCCATTGAATGTCTTCATGTTGTATACCCATGTGTGTGGGTCTGTTATTATCTCCTCAGCACGGTGGGAGTGGACTTTTGGTTCCACGCAGTTGGGTGTTACTGATTCTTATTACCATTGAGATTCGACGGTTCTTCTTCTTGCTTGGATGATCCTTGTTGCGGTCATATCTTTTGATTCTTTTAGAGACTTGTACAGTTTTATGAGTTGTATATTTGTAACCATATGTGTTTATTGGTTGACATCCTTTGGAGGATGTATCATGATGTATTCTTCATGTTTATTTAGGAGGTTTTGATCTTATCATATCAATTGTAATCTTATAATAGTGTATTGGATGTGATACATGTATTATTTGTGGTATCATAATTGTATTAGAGTGATTACTACATACCCTATGACATGTGTAGAGGATGTGAGTTATGAGATGTATATTTTTGGATTCATTTGATGTATCCTTTGTGTTAGTTTTTTATAGTTGTTATTCATAGATTATCTTGCTTAAGTGATTCTACGTCAAGGAACCCTCGAGGATTGTTATCTGTGTATGAGTTGTTCTTATGTGTATGTCATGTATCTCATTGCATTGCTTCTGCATCATTATCATTATTGTTTGTAAACATTTAAAAAAAAAAATTATGTGGTTAACTCAGTGTCAAGTTTAGGTTAGTTCTCTTGGGTTCCCTGGCGGGGCATTACACTTGGTATTAGGGCCCATGTTTCTACACTGGTAGCTCTGGGAATTTTTATGTCCATTAGATGTCTTTTGATTTCAAAACATATAAATAAACATAGACATAAAACTCTGATGTATTTAAAACCAATTCTTTGTGGTTATTTGATTTCTTTTGATGTTATTAGTTTTGGTGTTGGTTCTGAGTTGTGGTTTGGTTCTCTAGTTGATTCAGGAATCATGCCTAAATCTAGAGCTGCTAGAGGCCATGGTAGAGGCCATGTTGATGGTCACGGTAGGGGTAGGAATCATAGTCCTTCCCTAAATGTCAGTCAAGACAGTGCTCATCAGCATAATAGAGATGAGCAGAGGGATGAGTGTCAGGCTGGGTCTATTGAGCCAGACGGTAGGCAGATGTTGAAGGCAATATTAAGTCATCTTCCTGAGTAGGTTAGAGTGGAGAAGGATGCTTCTCATCATTCTCAGATAGAGCAGAGAGAGAGGGAGAGATCTAGGTGCCCTCCAAGGAGGACTGTTGCAATGGATCCGGAGGTTGTGGCAGTGAACCACATGAGGGATCTCATGAGAGTTCCACCTACTCCCTTTGATGGTAAAGGAAAAGGGTTGGAAGCTGAGACTTGGCTTATCACATTAGAGAGGGTTTTTTCTATGCATCCCTTTAGTAGCAATGCTAAAGCTAGGTATGCAGTAATGCAACTTTCCAATTTTGCAGTGAGATGGTGGAAGATAGAGGAGGAGAAGTTAGGTCTCCATATGGACACAGTGACATGGGAGTTATTTCTTGAGTATTTTCAAGAGCGTTTCCTCTCTGATCAATGGAGGCAGCACAGAGTGGATGAGTTCCATAACTTGAGGTAGTTGACCATGTTAGTGGTAGAGTATGAGCATCAATTTTTTGAGCTCAAGCAGTATGCTGGTTATGGTCAGGATTCGGCCCTTATGGTTCAACACTTTGTTAGGGGGCTCAATGAATGCATCATTGGGGAAGTTAGACTCTTTGAGCCTACGAACCTCATAAAGGTGGTTATTAAAGCTACCCTTGCAGAGGCGAACCTAGCATTGGACCATGGTTGTCAGTTGGGAGTACAGTCTGGTGTACCTACTCCTAGTAACAAAGGTAATCAATCTCAAGGAGCTGGAAATTCTAGGAACCCTCCTATAGTTTCGAAGGGTAACCAGAGCCAGCAGGGTAAGAGATTCTTTCATGACACTAGTGGCGGTTCTCAGTTGGGGAACTATCACAACTGGCTGCGCAGTATGCATACTAGGACTGATCGGTCAATTCAGAGGTTGCATCAGGATGCTAGTGAGGGAAGTTTTCTCCAGTCTAGTGCACCTTCAGTTAGAGGAGGTGGTAGTAGAGGTGGTTGCTATTGTTGTGGGCAGCTTGGTCACATTGCGGCCAATTGTCCTTAGCTTGCATCACAGTGTTGGAGTCAGAGACTGGAGTAGGGTCCTACGGGACCCACATGTTGAGTTTTTTGTGACTCGGTTTGATGTTTGGAGTTTAGAGAGTCATATCTCTACCTTTGTTGTAGGCTTCCAGGAGTAAGCCTATTTTTATGGGAGGAGAATGTAATACCCACCTCTGAGTTTTCTTTTTCAGTTTCGATTGCCGAACTCTTTTAGGCCTTTTTATGTATGTGTGGGTTATTTCAGATGGTTTAGAGTATATTTATGTATCACGTTTCGGTATGTTATTGATTCATTGCTTAGAGTGTTATATCTCCTATTTGCATATGATTTATGGTTATTTCATGATGTTGATGTATATGTTAGGATGTCATTTCGATTATGGTTTTCTGACAGTACTGACCCTAATTTTATATGCACATATATCATTTATATGTTTTGCATTACTGTTTGATGTGCTTGATATGGAATGTGATAGAGTCATAGTTACTTGCTTCAGTGAGATCCACATGATAAACTAGTCCCAACCATTATTTTCTATATTATATACATGTATGCTTGTCTTTGTGATGACAGGTTTGCAGGTACTGGGCTACGTCTTCCCTAAATTGGCAGGAGTGAGCGTGCCCTATCGCAATATCTCAAGGGTAAGAGAGGGGAGATAGTATTTAGGTCCAAATACACACACCAAACCCTTATTTTGTCCTATTGATGGACAAAGAATCTAATTGACTACCCTACTGTTTGAATCCGTCAAGTGACGTAGATTCGTGAGCTTGTTTGTGTGTGTTGGATTTCTATTTCAGTTGATTGTCTATTTCAATTGATTATCTATTTAGATGAGTTTCAGGTGATTTGATGATGCTTTTAGCTTGATTTATTTAATGAAATTTCATGGTAAATATTAATGTTAATTATTGCACCTGTAATAAGGTTAAAACATCGATATATGAAATATGTGGCTATTTAATAATTAAATATTAACTAAATGCCTATATTTAATTAATTGATTTAATTATTAAGTCCTGATTAAAATAATTGAGATTTAATAAATATTAAATTCAATTAATTGTAATTAATTGTGCATAGTTGAATTATTGAATATCTGGGTAATTGATTTATTTAAGTGAAATATTATGTCATGCATTTTCAATTTAACACTTTGCTTTTATATTATGAAGTTGAGTTTCTGTTACATGCTTTAAGTGAAATTGAAAATAAAGGAATTATCTTAATTAATAATTAGATAATTTATTTTCCCTTTCGGGTTTTCACTTTTTGAAAGCCTAATTTCTTGGATTATCTATATCTTTGTATTGGAGGCCTTTTTGAAGGGGGTTCAATCAGGGAGAAGGAGAAATCAGGTGATTGGGATTTTGAGGAGGATTGCTTGGATTTGGGATTCATCTTGCTTGGATTTGTGGGTTTAATCATCTCTTCTGTTACTAAGGTAGGATCTTGAGCTTTTCAATTCTAGTTTTCAGATCCCTGTCTTCTATGCCTCTGAAAACTAGGATCCTTTGCTTGATCTTCTTTGTTTGTGTATTTGGTGATTCTATTGATTAAAATGATGAAAAATGTGTTCTATGATCTATTTGTGTCCTCTTTCATATTTGCATGTCAGATCTGTGATTATGAACATGAGGGTTTCATTTTTGGGTGTTGAATGCCAATTGGGTATAAGGGTTTTCGTATGAAAGTTTTCTGTTGGGATTTTCCCTTAGGGTTTCAATTTGGGTGAAAATGTCTTCTTTGGTTGAAAATTGGTTATTGTTGGAAAATAGCTTCCCAAAACCTCAGATCTGTAGCCCCTTTCCATGGAAGGATGAAGTCCAAACTCTCACCTTGTCCTTGTCAAAAACCCTGATCAAATCTGCAAGAAAACAAGAGAATAAGGTTAATTTGCATGCCAAAGAGCAAGAAAACTCCTCTTGAAGTTATCAATCTTTAATTAGATATTTTCCTTATTTTATGTCAATTCGCATGTTAGAAATTAAGGAAAAATCTTCTTGGTAATTTATTAAAATTAAATTGGAAATCCCTCCTTGTTTTTATCAATTAAAAGTTGTTCTAAAAATAGAGAAATTACCCTTAAAAGAATTTTAGTTGAAAGAAGATTAATAAAAGGGAAAGATGGAACTTGCTGTTTTTAATAAAAAAAAAATACAGTCTTGTTAAATTTTACACCAGTTTAGAAATATCTGTGTGTGTGTGTGTGTGTGTGCTTTAATAAACAAGTGTTTATTAAATTTATATATATCAAAGTTGTTTAAATTAAAAAAAAAAAAATCATTGTTATCGGTGGGTTTAAAGAAATTATTTAAACCAAAAAACAAATTAAAAAAAATAAAAATAAAAGCAAAGTTATTGGGAGGTGGGTGGCGGGCCACCGCACCCCCCGGTACACGGTACCCATAGGGGCCGCGGACAGTGGGCCTGCGGACCCACTGTGGTTACCCATAGTGGGGACCGCAGGGTCCCACTGCCCTGTGGAAGTCCCACGGGGGTTTCCCTATGTAAGGGGGCCCATGAGAGTTGGGGTGGGGCCTAGACCCCCCCACGCAGGTTTAATTTTATTTTGTTTTTTTTATTAAATTACCTTTTTGTTAAAAAAAAATTTTTATTTAAATTAAGTTTTTTTTAATGTTTAATTAAATTTTAATTAGTTTAAATTTAGTTAAGTATAGTTAAATCATATTTAATTTACTTTTAAATTATTTTTTTTAATTAATTTTATTCTTTTATAAATATATATTTATTTAATGGGATTTAGCTTTTAAATAAATATTAGTTATTAAGTTTATTTTTAAAGAAAGAGGAAGTTTTTTTTAAAGAGGAATTATTTTCTTCTATTTGGTATATGTGAATTGTTACACTGGAAAACAATAGGGTGGATATTGAAGTACATAGTAGTATCTTTTCGTTATTGCATGGTATTTTCTTAATTGATGTAATTAAAGATGAATTGTTCGTGATTATTTAATTAGATTGATTTAAGAAAGGATGTTCTTACAATTTGGTTATTGTCATGTTATCAAGGTGTTTTATTAGCTCTTCTGGAATTGTGTTTTACTATGTCATGATGGATTAGTCTATATGTTATTAGAATGATGTGTGTTGGGAACTTTATCATTTTTGGGCATTTGTTAGGGTTTTTGGGGCTTGATTCGGCATGGTGTCATGCATGGGTTCCAGTGCACATGTCTTTTATGTTATTTTGTTCATCTTTGAACCTAGTGTCTTATGAACTCAGGATATGTGATCCTTTGAGATAATCTCATATTGTTATGGTTAGTGAGAACCAGTAGTTCCTATATGGGTAGGAACCAGTGTACGAGTCATAAGATTATTTATGATCTTAAGCTTAGGGGAGGATTAGTTAGGTGCATCTTAGGGGAGTGGCTTGCAATAAGATTTTGGGGCCCAAATAGGCTAGTCCAGGGTGACCTATTGTAAGTTGAATAAAAAGTGATAACTTAATAATAAAACTTGGGGATTACATTAAATACAAGATTAGTTAGCATGTTGAGCATCCAGGGTCCAGAGTGACCAGACGAGGGTAAGCTCAACTAGATGATGCTTGAGGGTCCGGGGTCCATAGTGACCAGTCCTGGGTAACTTGAGTATATTACCATATGATGACACTCCCGTAGCGTGTAGCCTAAGTCTCCTCCATAGGTCCTATTGTACCTTTTTATGGTTGTGTCTTGGACACTTGGCTTTTGGTTTTAGTATATGGTTTTCATTGGATTTTTGATATCTTATACATGTTCCTTTATATTTGGATGATGTACCTTGTATGATCTTGGTTTTCTAGTTGTCTTGATCTTTACATCTTTATGCTTTTGTTTTGGTCTTTTTCGTTGTGATCAGAAAGCTTCTAGGATCTTCCTATGTGTTTCTTTATGATGGCTTGTATGCCTTTGATTGTCTTCATGTTGTATACCTGTGTGTGTGGGCCTATTATTATCTCCTCAGCATGGTGGGAGTGGACCTTTGGTTCCATGCGGTCGGGTGGTAGTGATTCTTATTACCATTGAGATATGATAGTTCTTCTTCTTGCTTGGATGATCCTTGTTGCGGTCGTGTCTTCTGATTCTTTTAGAGACTTGTACAGTGTCATGAGTTGTATATTTGTAACCATATGTGTTTATTGGTTGACATCCTTTGGAGGATGTATCATGATGTATTCTTCATGTTTATTTAGGAGGTTTTGATCTTATCATATTAGTTGTAATCTTGTAATAAAGTATCGGATGTGATACCTGTATTAGTTGTGGTATCATACTTGTATTAGAGTGATTACTACATACCCTGTGACATGTGTAGAGGATGTGAGTTATGAGATGTATATTATTGGATTCATTTGATGTATCCTTTGTGTTAGTTCTTTATAGTTATTATTCGTAGATTATCTTGCTTAAGTGATTCTACGTCAAGGTACCCTCGAGGATTGTTATCTATGTATGAGTTGTTCTTATGTGTATGTCGTGTTTCTCATTGCCTTACATCCAAATCATTATCATTATTTTTTGTAAACATTTAAAAAAAAATTTATCTGGTTAACTCACTGTCAAGTTTAGGTTAGTTTTCTTGGGTTCCCTGGCGGGGCATTACACATTGGTAGGGTTGTAAAAATACTTGAAATCTTACACTCACAACAAAACTCTAGTCAACATATTTTAATAAAAAATAAAAAATCCAAATAAACAAAACAAACTAGAAATTATGAAATAAATAAAAATTTTGAGGGGTTAGACTTAGAAGAACCTCGAAACCCCAAATCTCCAAAAAAACTCTAAACTTTGAAACCCCAAAATCTAGCAAAGCGTCAAACTCTGAAAGTCCAAAAGTCTGGCAATCTGCTAACTCTAAAAGTCTGAAAGTCCAAAATAGCACTGAAAAAATATTTGAAATGCAAAGAAACAAACTTAAACTTAAGGGAAAAAAAAGAGAAGGGAAAACCAAAAGACCCTAACCCTTATCACTTGACTCTCAAACAATCATGAGCATAAAGAGCTCATAATTTGACTTACCCAACACCATACTAAATAGGATTAAAGTAAAAATAAAATGGGCGATCCCCATAAGTCCAAGTGGCTAAATTGGGGTGTGCTTTATGGAGGAAAAATAGGTATATATCCCTATCTTTTCAGAGGCTATACTTGTGCTTTGCCTCCCTATCTCTATACTACTGGGGGCCTTTGTACCTGATGATGTATCCTTTTAACTCCTAATCCCCTATCCCCCCATCTCTATCTACCTCATCTCCTCCTCCATAATCTGATATTGGTTCCCAAATAAACAAATTTTATAATTCTAAGGTTATGCCACTTCCTATGATAAAACTCCATGCTTGATTTGGCCAACTGACAAGATCAATCAAACTTGATTAGATTCCTCTATACTTTAGGCTCTACAGAACCTAGGCAGGTACACATATTCTTCAAATATATATCAATTAAAATTGTTTATAGAATAGTTTTTTATCTTCCAATGGTCTTTGTATATGTTATCTCAAAAGGGCATGTAGTTTTGAAATGGACAAATAATTTTATCTTCACTTTGTACTTTAATTGCTTCTATCTACTACTATCTTATTGATTCTTTCTATCTTCTATCTTTTGATCTTCTACGTCTGATTTGCAACTATTATCCTACTATAACTTATTCAATTTAGTGTATTACTACTATCAATTTATCTTCCTACTTCTTTATCACTTCTAACTATATGTTTTCTTCCTATGTGATCTCTAACTTGTTCCTACTAAAAATTTTAATCTTGATGATTTTTGTTTTGACTTTAAAATGATGGACTAGTGCTTTCTTCCTTTTGGGTTCTAGAGTCACTCCTCTCCTTGATCTATCATGTATATCCTCCATGAGACAATTAAAAATACCACCACTATGATGATGATGTCAACTGATCTGACTTTAAATAGCTTCAACTACTAGATGACATCACAATTAGTCCTATTGAGTTTAACTTTTTCTTGAAAAGACCAACAAGACAAAATAAGTATGGACACCACTTTGTATCAAAATTTTGATAATCAAATTTCAATGCATACAAGTAGTATATTTGCACAAAGACTCTAAGATAGCTCCTACTTTCTTGAAATAGGGAACACAGAGGAACTGATCGCATTACAAAATTCATCCATAATTCTTTAGAAATGTAAAGTGTTGATCAATATTAATGTTGAAAAAGTGTCTTGTACATATAAAAACAATTCTCCTTATACTGCTACTATGTTCTTTTTATTACAAAATGGTCAATTTATATGTGGACCTTACATCCTTACATGAAGCATCATGTCTTTTCAAAATATAATAATCACCCAATTATCTTTAACAAAAAAATAAACTAATCTTCATCAAGTAATGAGACAACATCTAACAAATGGTTCTTTTACTTCTGAGACACATGTATACCAACATCATAGATGGTGTTGCTGACATCATACTCCAACAAGATCATCTATTACATGTATCTCATAACTTCATTTAACTTAGTTCTTCTAATCTAGAAAAACCTAAGTAATCTAACAATATCTTATTGCAGTCATTAGGCCATGTTTACTGTTCCTTAATAGTTCCATCTTTGCAGAGTAACTATGGAAATCCCGTAATATCCTTAAAAAAATTATTCTCTAATTTTAAGTCCTCGATGTACTTTGCATGTTTCTTAATAATTTTCTCCATATTAGAAATGGAATTGGTATTAGACCCTTTAAGTCTCATCTCATGTATTTTCACATCAAGCCCATTTTTTATCATATTATTCACTAAAATATTTCCAACGATACTTCTGTGTTTACTCCAGAGATCATCTAAGAATACTTTCAAATTTTAAAATATTTTATGCAATATAGTAGATACAATATCAAACCTAACTTCCTTCATGTTTTCTTGTATTTTCTGATACTTTTCTAGAAACTCTTTGTATTTTTTGTTATCCTCAACACCATCTTAAGAAGTAAGTCTTAATCCAACATCTTTCAAAGATGTAATATCCATTGTGTATTTTTGTATTTAATCCTATATAAATTATTTCCTCTATCAAATGCATTATCTGGTCTTTATTCAATTTGGTAATATTCACACCAATGTCTATTGTGGTGACAAGGTCTATTTCTCCAACCTTCAAAGTCATCATGTACACAAAATATTTCTCAACATAAAGTATTTTTGGTCTTGTATGGGGTGGATATAGTGCCTACATAAACATAGATTTGTCATCTAGATTGAACCTAGATGAAATGTATATCTCCCTTACTTCCGCTATGCTTAGTTTAAATTTTTTATCATTATTATTATGCAAGAAAACATCAAATATCAAGGATGCACTAATATCCCAACCAAGAAATAGTATAAAACCATCCTCAAGAAACAATTGCCTCCCTCTCTGTTGAGTTATGTTTTGAATCGCATAATCTATTTATTCTTTCAATTGGTTCAAAAACTATTTCTCATTATCTGGGGTGATGTTAGGGATAGACTCCCTCAATGTTTTACTCTTAATGTTATAAAGAAAAGACTTAAAGTATTTGGATTTTACAAACGCATCATCAGAGACAAAAGATTTGTAAGCTTCAAGTGTGTCATCCTTCCGAACATCCAACTCATTTTCAATCTGATTGTCCCTATCAAAAATATCATCATATACATCTATTAGTGACCAAGAACATATCTCTTCCTTTGATTCAACCTCATTTTAAGAAGAAAATTATTCACTAAATGAGTAAAATTCCATGTCTCTTAGCTCTTGATTTTTCATTTCCAGCACCTTATTGTATTATTTGATTAACATTATAGCTTCATCATCCTCCATGTTCCTGAAGATATCCTCTACTAGTTTGGAAATGTCAACATAGTCACCAGGATTGGGTCTCTTCCTGCAATATTTTTTATATCCCTCTAGATTATATCCTTCTCTGGGGATATATTCTTTCAATTTAAATTTTTCCAGTAATTTGATTTGTATCAACTCATAGGATTTGGTAGAGACTATATTAAAATCCCCAAAATTCAATGTGCCTGGAATAAATAAGTACTTATGGCTTTTCTTGAGATGCATGTTGGTAGAGTAATCAAAGTCCTAATGAAAGTGAATTAATGATGGACATACCAATCACCCCAATTGTGATGAACCAGTCCTCTCTCATTGAAATATTTTGGCCTTAAGAATTTCTTGATATACATTGGTATGGAACGATCACAAGGGTAACTGTACATTTTAAAAACTATTTTCACAATTAATTTTTCAAACTTCACATAATGAGAGTTATCATACCTTGAGTCCCAGATAGAAGTCCATAACTAGACTAGTAACTCCTCACCTTATTTCTGTTTATAGGCAAGCTTTAACTCATCTAGCTACATCCCTCTCAGTGAACCATAGAACAACAACATGTGCATCAATATTGAGTAGCTCTTGAAATATGGATGATCTCAATCATCTTTGATGGAAACTAACCCCGCATCAAGTTTTTCTATAACAAACTTGTCATAATTGAAAGACCTAGGGTGATGTAATTGATAGCCTATTGCTAATACCATACAACCAATTATCATGATGTCTCAAACTTATTCTCATATAACCTTTCCCTCTAGATAATAATTATACCTCATATATGTCATAAATAGGTCAACATTCAAAAAATGGCCATCTTCCTCTATTAGAAACCACAATTTATCATCCTTTCTTGGTCTATGTAATGAAAACATCCATCTAGTGAAGGTAGTTATTAACATCATATATTCATCCTCCAATTCTTCTAACAATAATTTTAAATCATGTGCATAATCTAAATTGAAAACCTATATGAGGGCATCCATCAACATGTATATAGAAGGATTTCCATTTATGTCAAAAATCTATTTCTTTTGTGAATTGTAATTCCTCACCAAAAGTTTAAGCAATTCAATATTCACAAAAACATTAGGTACTACAAATATTCCAAAGGTTAATCTCTATAGGTTGCAAATTGGTTCTAGTTGACTCTTTCTTTTATAATGGAAGAAAATCAATTCATATGTTGTCATGTTTGTCTTAATACCTCCAACATCATGGTATCGGTCTTCAATTTTGTCAGCCTCAGGAAAATCTTGTTTATATTTGTTAAGGCCTTGAAATATCACCCTAACTCAGGCATTAGGGCATACTAATATCTCATGGTAACAATGGAAACCTTCCTGAGTTGTGGGAGGTATTTCAAGGCCTTAATAGTTTTTGGCATGCCCGATGGTACTCCTTGTGATACATGAACAAAATCTAAACAAGGATTGTAAAAGATTTTGAATATTTACAACTATCATATACTAGGAGAGGAAGAACTTTGTAGAGAGAGTGTAGAGGTTCAAGGGATCTCTCCTTTCCACCTGTAGTAAGGGGTAGGAAACTAGGAAGACCAAGAAAAACAAGGTCTGAAATGATGACATTAAGTTTTTCCATTAGTATACTTAAGTGAAAAACATGATAAAGGTCATCGATATAGACATACTTGATAGATAGCACACTGTATAACCGATGAGATGACAATGCTTGTCATGAAAATGCTAAGTATAGAATTGCCCAATGAACACTGTCAAGTATTGAACCGATGACAAAGCATGAAGCACATCACCGATGATACAGTTTTATGAACATCACCGATAGAGCATAAAAGGCATGGAACCCAATGAACAGTTCAATATAGGGACACTAATGGAGGAGAAGCCTGATAGAGAAAAGAATTAAAGAAACCCAATAGACTAAAAGAGCAGCCCGACTATCAGAACTGACAGTCAGTTACAGAACCTGTAAATAGTGAATCTGACCTTCCATGTCAAATAAAACATTGCAATTATATTTATAGAGTTTTAATTTGTTTTAAATCATTACTTGAGAGTCAAGCAAGTATATATTAATTGTTTTAAAGCATCCTAACAGATCTAAAAAATAACTAACTAAAGATCAAAGTCAAGTTGTAAACCTTGGATCTAGAGTTAACTTGAAAATCATAAATCAAGAATGAACCTAGAAACTAGTATATATAGATGTTCCATCATTGTAATAGATATAGTTGAAAAAATATTGTAGCCATGAAGAGCATCTAAGCAGCAAAATTGAATTCATGCAAAGTTTAGAAACAGATCATATCAGTTCTCAAGAACATAGACAAGGCTACCGACGAGCAGAGACAAGGTATCATTCAATCACTCAAGGTGATTACATATACATTGTAAGATTTATAGGATCTATTATCAATAATTAGAGATCCATATACTATCAGATCAACATTTATAATGTAGTTTCATTCTAACAAGTGCATCACAACAGATATCCTTTAGTAGAAGGTGGACTTAATAGTTCTTGATAAATCTCTTAACAGAGTGCACACTTAATGGTGTTGCTAAAGATTCAAATGAAGTAGATCCTAATAGGTCTCCAATCTAATACTCTTAACAGGGTATGTCATTAGAAGTGATCATATTGTAAGCCTTAAATGGCTCCCTTCTTATCTGCACATAGTAAAGTTTTGCGGGTGACATCCCCACCACAATTTTTACTTCCTAACAGGAGTTTTTTGCGATATCATATCTTTTGTTATGTGTTGTTTACTTTCATGTATGTTTCTTGAATGTTTACACATGTAAATAACTTATGTTATGATTTCACATACATAAAGAAAGATGAACAGATAGATAGGTAAATATACAAATTTGATGACACAAAGGTTAATGGGATAATCACATAAAAGTTTTAGAGGTACTCATTCACCCCTCCCCTCTCAGTACATCATTCTAATAATTCCAAAAATTGGTATCAAAGCTAAGTCTCTTTCTTGAAATGCTTAAAGACTTAAGAGAAAAGATCAAGACAATGGAAAAGTATAGAGTCGACAAGACTATTGAGAATGAGCAGTTACAAATTCAGATTTACTTTGAGTAGTATAAAGAGGCGAGAGTAAGCATGAGAAAGTTGCTTGATGAAAGAAATATTATGGCATCTAGGATTAATGAAAAAGATTATCAAGAAGAGGAGATCCCAAATTATTTCAACTCAGCTAAATCAACAACAAGAAAAGCATTAGACACATTAGTAGAAGATATTACAAGTCTACAAGAGGTTAATTTACATCTGACAAAGCAAATCAAGATGTTGAAAATCAGTCAAGAGACTCAGATGGTAAAAATGATTGATGTCATGAATGACTTGATAAAATATGAATCAGAGAGAACATTGGCTATTGATTATAGGAGGAAAATCACAAAGATGCTACAAGAAAAATAATCAGAGATTCAATGACTTAGTGATCATCACCATGAGATTACCAATCAGATTATTCTTATGAGTCAAGAGGAAAATATATTAAATACTGAACTCATTTAAAGTATACAGATCATCGGTGAGCTAAGAGAAGAGAATGAAAAGCTAAATCATGAAGTCAGAATTCAGAATCAACACAATGAATTAATCAAGAAAGTTGAAGATAGCAATAAAAGAATGGATGATTTTCTTGACGAACAAAGAAGAGTCAACAACTACATAGGTCTAGGGTACACTGACAATGGAGAATCATCTAATCAATTAGATCAAAGGAATTCTTATACAACTCCAAAAACCAAGAACCTGTCATCCAATCACTATGGAAAACTAAACCACACCTCAAACATTTGCAGAAACAAAATGAAAGGTATTCCTCACGCACAATATACTTTCATTGGTAATTCTTATAAATGTCACAAGAAAGGACACAAGGCACATGAATGCAGATCCAAGGTGACAAATCCAAAGAAGGAAACCTACATGGAAAAGTACTATCCTACCTGCAAAATGAATGGACATACACATCATGAGTGCTGGAAAAAGAACAAGAAAGCATGGACACCAAAAGAACCTGATAATGGCTATAAACCGACAAGAATCAGTAACTCATATGTTTGAGACTATAAGACATGGGTAAAATACACAACATGTGGAAGGTATGGTCATATTTCTACCAACTGTATGAGAAAATGAACTAGAAGACCAAGAGGATGGACCAGTCTAGGTATGGCATGTTTACATTGTCATAAGGCTGGACATGTGATAAAAGATTGCAAATACCGACTGAAAGAAACAAGAACTTATCCCAATGGAAACACCATTGATGAAATCAAGAAGATGAGAAACAAGATGTGGAGAAAAGCTACAAATAATGAAGGTGCTGGAACAAGCAATACAAATGATGATACCCCATCCAATGGATCTAGTGGCATCACTATTCCCAACTAAGTTGTACAAGTAAGTATGGAACTGCATTATGACAAGTAATATTATGCATCGGTTCCATCACACATTGATCATATTGACAAAATTAGCATTATTGAATATGCACTATATTGTTACTTGTAATATTATTGAAAAAAAATTCCATCGATAAATGGGTACAAATAAGCATCAGTGAACACACACAGTAAAGTTGACACTACTTACCAAAATGTATTGGGCATTACACAAAAGCCATATTGCTAAGTGTAACTAACAGACATCGGTGATCTTTGAGCTGACAAAGGTTGTCGTCACCATCTTACCAACAATTATTTGTGAAATCACCAAAGCTTCTAGCTACCCCTAAACTTTCAGCCTACACCGACGATGTTATTTATGCCTCAACTGATGAACTCAGTCTTTGTATACTAATGAGTTTTTGGGGCATTAATGACAACCTAGGGCACAAAAGGTTATAAAAGTGTGACGGAAGAACTCATTTTGCACCCATGATTTTTGAGCAACGAAGTAGAGCCAAGTAGATTGATTAAAGATCAGATTGAAGTTCGACCTCATCAAGATTCAAACATGACTCAATAGATTCATGGGCGATCACAGAGTTTCAGTAAGTACCTACAATCACCAACCACACTATGTTTAAATTATGGAAAGCCCTAAATTTCAAAATGTGATGGCATATACTTGAAGAATAACAAAATTTAAAAAGGATAAGAAGAAAACTATTAATCTTATTAGCAATAGTACTTGTGTTGAACCTAAATACAAGTTACACCCAGAAATTGCATCTCAACCCGATGATTCTAGAGTATTCTCTAGAATCCCACCTAGGGTTTTGCTGGTAGAGGATGTAGGGTCCTATATACATTGAAATATCTCAGAATTAGGAGATCTAGACCTAGATAAGTCCTACAAGGCACTATGTGATGACACTGGAAACTTGAAAGAAGAGCACAAGCATCTGGAAGTGAAAGGTCTGACAAATGCATTACACTTTCCTAGGGTTTTTAAGACCAAATGGATACAGATAGATCTCAGCAGAGTGCATAACCATACATTGTGGCTTGATCAGCCTAAATGAATAATGAAAGATGTTATTCATATGGTTACTGGATATCCCACAACCGACAAGACAAAATCTCACAATCACCCATCCAGAAAGGAAGTAGAAGATTTAACAGGTGCAAAATCAGATATAAGAGGTTTCAAGGTTAACACCATAACCAGCAAGGAACTTAAGTTTGGTGCATGTGTGGTAGGGTATAAAATGTCGTAGGCCAGCAAAATGAACAACATAGCAAGTACTGCTATGAGTACAACATACAAGATCATCAAACAAGGAAAGAAGATGGATCTTGTAGAAATATTGTTACATCAACTTCAGGAGAACATGAACACCATAAGGTCATGAAGGAAAAACACTTGTAAGTTTGGTTCTCTTATTATGTGCATATTCTTTTACTTTGAAGAATACTTTCCTTACATAGGCAAAGTAGTATGGGACATAAACAAACTAGTCACCATACAGATATGTAAGCACATAGAATTGTTAGGTACAAATTTTGATGACTTAATGAATGAATATTTCAAAGGATTTAAGGAAAATATGCAAGCAAGAATAGGGATACTAGAGAGTTTGATAGAATAACACAAGGATGATATATGTTTTATGGTAGATACTGATTTTACCTATATCAAACTAGTAGTACCTAAAAAATCTTGTCTGTCACCACTGGATTATGAAATCCAAACAGGACAAGCTACAAAATGCATCAAGGCACTGTTGAATGAACCATTGGATAGTAAGCAACCAAGATTTGGCACTTATGAAGAAGATAAACAAAAAATCATGTCATATCTTGTTGTCAAGAAAATTGTAAACAAGAAGAACAAAATGGTAAAGAATTTAACAAAGAAATTTGTAGTTACTGAAGAAGGTGAAGAGGAAATAGAAGGAAAGGAGGAAAAAATTGAGGGCCAGTCACCCATTAGTGAAAATATAGAAAAGAGTGATTTAGAGGCTACACAGTCAGATTCACCTCCTCCTCCTCCACCTAAGAAATCAAGGACAATAGCTGCTTCAAGAAAAAGAAGCCAAACTGTAAAGGAAGCAACACCTTCACCATTGAAGAAAGAGAGAGTGAGAACCTACAAGAGGAAACCAGTCTCACCAAAGGGGAAAAAAACCAAAAGGAGGAATTTAAATAGAACGAAAGAAGATCTAGATGACTCAGCTATGGATGAAGCTGACATAGAAGTATAAAAAGGGAAAGAACCCTTAATCCCTATAACCATTGATGAAATATGTAAAAACATTTTAGAATCACAATCTATTTCAGATCCTAATATTAGGAAATGGTTGAAATTTGATCCAGAGGATCAAAATAAAATTGAAGAAGCTATAATAGCTAAAATGTGCAAACAAAATTATGTTCCACTTCAATTCAAGGAATATGAAGTATCCAAGGAGCTAACAGATAGGTTGTCTGCAAGATGGACATTTGCACTTCATACAAAAAAGGAGATAAGAGAAAGAGTACTTGTTACTCTTATGCCTTCTAATTCAAAGAAGGAAGAGATAGATAACATGATGAAAAAATATGAAAATGAGTTCTCAACCAAAATGAGAGCATAGAAATTCCTTGAAGGGAAGCTAAATGAGCTAGACCAGGAAAGCAATAAGAAGTGGTGTAAAGTACTCAAAAATCCCACTAAGGAAGCTAGCCTGGAGAAAGAATACATCATCATTAAAGATGCATAGAGTGAATCATCAGTTGAATTAGACAGAGAAGAGAGTGAAATAATAGGCCACAAGAATATTGAAGTTACAGATGAAGTATGGCCCGAAACTACTCTTGAAGAAACACAAAGTGAAGAGAGCCAAATTCCACCAAGCCCAACTCATATTGACTTGGATGATGAACCATAGGTTACCAAAGAATAATTGACAATAAAAGGTAACATAAATGAGGATGTCAATGATGAAACATGGTTGGATAATATCTTTAATGATGTTACAAGAAAAGACCCTACAGAAGAGGTGCAAAAAGATGAAGATGTCACTACTGCACAAGGTGATACCGATGGACATGATGTACTTCCTGACACTATAGAGGTAAATACTCTGACCAACATATAAATATTTATAGAAGCTATTGATATTAACTCTGGTCAGGAGAAATCATCTAAGAAAGATGATAAAATACCCAATGACATAGATAATGATGAAAATAAAGATGCAACAGACACACAAAAGGATATAGACATAGAGATAAAGGATGCAACCGAAACTCAACAAAAGTTGTCTATTGACAAGGACAAAGGAGAAGATACTAACAAGGATGAAACATTGAGAAAGGATGAAGAAAAAGAAAAGAGTGAAGAAGTTAAGCAAGATAATAGCATGAAGGAAAAAGAAGAAAAATCTGTTGATACACCCAAGGCTAATGAAGAGACATCTTCACAGAACCAACATGTGGATTCTAAATAGAAGCAACAAGAAGCTTCATCTTCTTGACCTTCACCTACCAAATCAATCCAATATCAAGATATACAACTAGTAGTACACCAGTCTATCTTCCATCAAAGGAAGAAGAAGACGAAAGCAATAAAGAAAGATATCTTGGCTGTAACACTTGATAAGGTGATTGAAATACACAAGTGGGATGTATCCACTTTAGATGTTGAATCACTTCAAAATTTTGGAGTGATATGTCAAATAAAATCCCTACAGGAGAAAATGAGAAAAACACATAAGGAATCCCAAGCACTTGACAAAGCTAGGAATATACTACATCAACTTGTTCCTGAGGTAAAACATGAAAATGACATATTAGTCATGGAATAAATTGCAGTTCTTACTGATGCCATCACCACTCAAAGTGTAGATGCAGAGCAGGCAATTGAAGAACGACTAGAGAAGAAGTATCAAATCAAACTAGTTGAGAAGATCAGCCAAGAAGTAGCAGAAAACAAGGTAATGCTCACTGAATTAGGAAGTCAATTAGAACCAATGATTGCTGAAGCTATTACCTTAGTTCAACAAATGTGAACAATTGACAATTTCACAAAAGAGAATGGTGAAAAGCTATCCCAATTAGATTTAGATATGATAGCAACTGTACAAGGTTTAACCTCTAATGCAAATGTAATAAAGTTGTATCATGACAAGATCACAGAGGTAAACAAGTTAAGAAAAGAAATATGGGATGCAGAGACACAATTTAGAAATGAGGTTACCATGCTAAAAGATCACATATTGCCAAACCTCACTACTCTTCAACAACACATTACAGATGTGAGAAATCTGATCTCAACCCCGAAGATGTCTATGGTAGACAAGATCTATGATATGCATGTGAGGATATCACTTGAGAACATGGCTCTTGAAAATTTGAAGGAGAAATGGGAGAAGATGATGGAGGAAATCAAAGCCTCACACTCCCAAATTTTTGACAAGTTGCAATTACCTTTGCCCTTATTATCAAAAAAGGAGGAAAAGGATATGTATGTTGTATGTATAGCAGGAATAGATATGTAAAAATAGATATGTACAATATATCATATATCGCAAAAAGGAAACAAAAAAAAGGGAAGGAAATTATATGTACATAAACTTACACTTATTGGCATATGCATAGGGGGAGTCATTTCATGACTAAAATAAAAATGACTAAGGATGAAGTAAACATAGGCGTACATACTATTAACATTAAGTATGTTGCACATATTAGTTTTTGATACTAATGTCAAAGGGGGAGATTGATGACATTAAGTTTTCCCATTAGTACACTTAAGTGAAAAACATGATAAAGCTCATCGGTATAGACATACCTAATAGACAACACACTGCATAACCGATGAGATGACAATTCTTGTCATGAAAATGCTGAGTATAGAATTTCCTGATAAACACTGTCAAGTGTTGAACCGAAGACAAAGCATGAAGGACATCACTGATGGTATAGCTTTATGAACATTACCAATAGAGAAGAAAAGGCATGGAAACTAAAAAATAGTTCAATATAGGGACACTGATGGAGCAGAAGCCTGATAGAGAAAAGAATGAAAGAAACCTGACAGAGTGATAGAGCAACCCGACTATCAGAATCGATAGTCAGTTACAGAACCTAGAAATAGTGGATCTAACCTTCCACATTAGACAAACATTATAATTATATTTATAGAATTTTAATTTTTTTTAAATCACTACTTGAGGGTCAAGAAAGTATATTGTAATTGTTTTAAACCATCCTAACGGATCTTAAACATAACTAACTAAAGATCAAGGTCAAGTTGTAAACCTTGGATCTAGAGTTAACTTGAAAAGTGTGAATCAAGAATGAGCCTAGAAACTAGTATATATAGATATTCCATCATTGTAATAGATATAGCTAAAAATTTATTGTAGCCAAAAAGAGCATCTAAGAAGCAGAAGTGAATTCATGCAAAGTTTAGAAATAGATCATATCAATTCTCAAGACACAGACAAGGCTATCAATGAGTAGAGACAAGGAATCATTCAATCATTCAAGGTGATTACATATACATTGTAAGATTTATAGGATTTTTTATCAACAATTAGAGATGGAATATACTATTAGATCAACATTTATAATGTAGTTGTATTCTAACAAGTGCATCACATCAGAAATCCTTTAGTAGAAGGTGGACTTAAAAGTTCTTGACAAATCTCTTAACAGAGTGCACACTTAATGGTGTTGCTAAAGCTTCAAACAAAGTAGATCCTAATAGGTCTCTATTCTAATTCTCTTAACATGGTAGATCATCATAAGTGATCAAATTGTAAGCCTTAACTAGCTCCCTTCTTATCTGTAGATAGTGAAGTTTTGTTGGTGACATCCCCACTGAAGTTTTTTCTTCCTAACAGGAGTTTTCTGCAATATCATATCTTATGTTATGTGTTATTTAATTTCATGTATTTTTATTGAATGTTTACACATGTAAACAACTTATGTTATGATTTCACATACATAAAGAAAGATGAAAAGATAGATAGGTAAATATACAAATCTGATGATACAAAGGTTAATGGGCTAATCACATAAAATTTTTAGAGGTACTGATTCACCCCTCCCCTCTCAGTACATCATTCTAGTAATTCCAACATGAAATAAGTTCAGCTCCTCCCTCTTTACTACACTAAATTACGATATTTAGATCAAGAATCTTTAGAAAGTCCTCCAACACTTCAAATTCAAGTTGTTCTTTAACAACCAGCAGTGGAAGATCAGCCAACACCTTCTAGTTCTACTACAATACCACCAAGGATGGATAGAGGGTTTCCATTTGTACCTTTTGATTAGGGAATTGATTTGAGGATTGCCAATCACAAAAACATTCCATTGGAAGCCTTGAAAGGGTTACCATCTTTCACGGGAGAAGGACAAACAACAACTATTGAGCATATTAGAGAAGTTGCATCTCTTTGCAATGTTCATCACATCATGGAGGTGGATGATAATTTGAATCTATTAGCTACATCATTGAAGGGAAAAGCATTGGAATGGCTCCAAACTCTTCTATTTGGATAAATTTCTTCATGGGATGCACTAGGTGAGGAATTGTCAAATTTTTTTGAAGATAAATCTGATAATCTTTCTTTGGTGGAACAACTAACTACTATCAAAAGGGATCCACAAGAAGAGATGAGTGATTTCAATCTTATCTTTCAAAAGACATGGAATAAGATTCTTGCCATGGTAAGACCCTCGACTGAATATGTATTTTTACACTTCCTTAAGAGTCTAAATAGTGACATTTTAGTTATGGTTCAATCTATGGGGGGAACTTCTTTACCTCAAGCTTTTGATATTGCAATTAGGGAAAATAATAGTCATATTCAGGTAGGGAAGATATCTCCTAGGCCACCTATGCATTTCTTTCCTAGCATCCAATTAAATATGCCATTGATTACCCCACCTCTTGCACCTTTTCTAACTCAAAAAAATCAAGAAATGATGCATGTTGCCTCTTCTAATGAGATGCAAAGCATAAACGACAACCAACAAAAAATTGAAAGTTTACTACAAACCTTTGGAAATGAGTTGCTAAACCTTAAAAGGAAGAAAGCTCAAGGAAATCCAATAGCCCATATGCAAAATCAGTTTTCTAGTTCCTCATCACAGCAACCTAACCATCCCATTTATCAAGGTAGTAAGAAGAAGTACCAAGAAAATAGAAATACCAATAGGCATAATTGGATTCAGAGGTCTTATAGACCATATAATCCAGCAACTCTTAATGCTATTAGGGATATTTTTCATAACCAAAATAACCTGGATACTGAGTATGAGTGGTGTTATAATTGTGGGAAGCCCCATAATTAGTCAAAGTGCACTAATGGAGTTCTTAATGAGGCTCCAATGGTTCAAAGTTTGATTGATTCCCAACAAGATGCATCCATTGATGAGACTCAACAGCAACCGAATCTAGGTGCTCCAGACAGTAATTTTCTCAATTGGCAAGAGGAAGAATTTTGCAGGGTGAGTAATGATTCACATGTATCAGCAAACACTAGAGCCCAGAAGAGAACCCTAGAAATAGAGAATAAACTGCTAAGATTTCTTCTACAACTCAACCACCACCCATCCCTCCTATTTCTATATTGAATAAACACTCCTCTCTTGAAACCAAGGAGCAGCATTAGAAGCACGTGGATTAGATCATTGGTAAATCTCCTCAAAAGGTATAGTTTGTTGTTCCTTTTAATATTGTTGACAATATGAAGAAGATGAATGTTTCTATTTATATGTGGGATTCTTTAGCCATTCCAAGGTAGGCAAATTTACTTAAGGAAGAGTTGTCTAAAGGGATAGCAAGTTCACAGCAAGCCCTAAAGAAGCCTTCAAGGACTATTTTGGTTAATTTAGGAGCTGCAAATGAGCAAGGAATAGTAGTAAAGGATGGTAAGAAAGTCACAAATGTTAATCCACCTTCTTTTTATGTGTCCTTGATAATTGGTAATAAGTTAGTCCATAACTGCATGGTTGATAGTGGTGCAACCAACATAGTAATGCAAAAGGAGATTGCAAATTTACTTGATTTGAAGTATGAACCTCTTGATAAAGGAGTTATTTAGTTAGATGGTTAATTAGTTCACAATTTAGGTGTTCTTAAAAATGTAAGTTTGACCCTACATTCTTGCGCAAATTTCTCTATTCAACAAGACATCTATGTTATAGATTTGCCTCCTTATTTTTCCCTATGTTTATCTAGGGATTTTACTACAAAGATAGGGGGATACTTCTCATCAGATTTGTCTTACATGCTATTTAGGACAAGATATGGTGTAAAAGTGACCATAAAATCAGAATTTTTGAACAAAGATCACATAGAGCCATATATTCCAAGCCCTATTAATGCTAGTTGTATGATCATAGATGTTGATGATCTTAAAGATTATCCAAATTTTGATACTCAAATAGAAGGTGTACCTGATATATTGTTTGATGAGTGGGAAACTGGAAATGCCTTTGGTAACCATGATAGTTTTATTTATGATGCTAGTTTTGGCAATTATATGATTTCTGAATCTGACCCTGTTATGCCTAACCTGATAAAATCACATGATGTTGATTCAGAACAACCTAATCAGATTTGGGAGTTATATTTTGATGGATCTAGAAACAAGGATGGATATGGTGCAAGGGTTATGCTTGTATCTCCAAATGGTGACCAATATTATGCTACATTTAGATTATCTTTTCCTTGTTCTAACAATGTGGCTGAATATGAAGGATTAATACATGGCTTGGAGTGGGCAAGAAAGAGAAATATCAAATATTTGAGGGCATTTGGAGATAGTGAATTGGTGGTTAATCAGGTAAGAGGTCTAAATATTGTTAAGAATGATCTCTTAAAGTTGTATATATCCAATATATTAGATATTTTATGTGATTTTGATGCATTCAACCTGATTTCTGTACCTAGAAATAAAAACCAACATGCTGATAGATTAGCTACTATTGGTGCTCAAGTTACAATTTCTGAGAATAAAGGTGTAAATACTGATCAATCTCACATTTAGATTATTGTTATGCCATACATTATGGAAAATGAAGTTAATTGGCAATTTTTCAATACTGATGAACAAATCTTAAGTTTTATGGCAGAAACAGATCTGTGTTTGCAGCTTCTAAAGACAACAAAGAAAACAACAATTTGAGGACTAGATCATAAAACTTAAGTAAGGTAAGCTCCCAAAAGGACTAGTCAGTTTGGAGTCCATCTTTAATTTTGATGATTAGTTCAAGAAGAATAAAACCAACATGATTATCAAGGAAGATCATTATGAGGAGTTAGAAATATTTAGAGACAAGTTCTTAAAGGTTGGTAAAGTTAACTCTCTTTACGATAAGGAACTTCTTAGTGCTTTATTCAAAGAATTCAATGATGTTTTTGCTTAGGATTATACTGATTAAAAAGGGTTCAACCCTTAATTGACCCAACACACCATTGAATTAGAGCCCAATTCTAGGATAATCAGGCAAAGACAAAGGTCAATTAACCCCAAATTAGAGCCCCTAATGCTTAAAGAGCTGAATAAACTGCTGGATAGTGGAATAATATTTCCAATCAAACATACATCTTGGGTTTCAAATCTAGTTCCTGTAAGGAAGAAAAATGGGGAGATTAGTTTGTGCATGGATTTTAGAGACCTTAATAGGGCATCTCTGAAAGATAGACACCCTCTTCCATCTATGGAACAAATATTACAATATGTCTCTAGTTCTGAAAGGTTTTCCCTTCTAGATGGTTATTCAGGGTATAATCAAGTATTAGTGAAGCACTAAGATCAATTTAAAATCACCTTTACCACTAAATGGGGAACAATGAAATACTAAAGAATGCCATTTGGTTTATCAAATGTAAGAGCCACATTCCAAAAGGCTATGGACATGGCTTTTACAAATCTGATGTACAGATTTGTTTTGGTTTACTTGGATGATGTTACTATTTATAGCAAGAATGTAGATCAACATATACACCATTTAAGGCAAGTGCTTCAAAGATGAAGAAAGTTTGGAATCTCTCACAATCCTAAAAAATTAGTTTTTGCAGTTCATGAAGGTAAAATTTTAGGGTATCAAGTATCAAAAGAAGGTACAACAATAGATCCTAAAAGAATCCATGTAATTCTACATTTAACTTTTCCAAAACATAAAAACGGGCTAAAATTTTTTACTGGCAGGATTAACTTTTTCAGACACTTTATTACAGACATTGCTAATATATTAAAGCCCTTAACAACAATGCTAAAGAAAAATGTACCTATCAGCTAGACTAAGGAGGGAAAATGAAGTTTTGAGTAGATTAAACAAGCCCTATTATTAGCTCCTACATTAGCTAACCCTAATTTTTTGAAAGATTTTATTTTATATGCTTATGGAAGCTATGATATTTTTTCAGCTATGTTGGTGCAGAAAAATAATGAAAATTTAGAGAAGTCAGTTGCATTTTTCAAAAAAGGAATGGATGACTATGAACAAAGTTACAGTTTTGTTGAGAAACATGTACTTGATGTTATCAAATCTTTAAATAAGTTTAAACATCTTGGTGCTAGAAATAAAGTTCATCTAATGGTTGCACATCCTTGCATTAAAGAGTTTTTGTTGAACAAGGATGTAAATGAGAAAAGAGCAGGATAGATTACTTCAAGACAATCCTATACTTAATGATCAACCAACAACTTGGCTGGGTGATATGAGCAGAAATCTACAAACTAGACAATGTCCAACTGATTTTGATAAAGCCAAAAGGAGGTATTTCAGATTGCAATTTGTTCCTTATGTTTTGATAAATGGTATGCTTTCTAGGAAAGAATTTTTTGGTATGTTGCTTAAATGTATTGTTATTGCTGATCAAAGCAAGATTTTAACTGAATTTCATGATGGATCATGTGGAGGACACTTCAATCCTAAGACTACATCTTGGAATATATTAAGGGCAGGTTATCATTGCCCTGATTTATTTAAGGATTCCCATTCTTGGGAAAGAAGATGTCAGAAATGTGCTCTTTTTGCCAGAAAACAAAGGCTAGCAACATTGCCACTAATCATAGAATTGTTGAACAACCATTTACCAAGTGGGGAGTGGACTTCATAGGCCCCATTAACCCTAATTCTAGTGCAGGTCACAAATGGATCTTAACTGCTATAGACTACTTTACAAGATGGACTGAAGCTATTGCATTGAAGGAATCAACTGGATCTGATGTTCTCAAATTCTATGAAGACATTATAACTAGGTTTGGGGTACCTCAAATTATTTTAGATAATGCATTGGCTTTTGTTGGTTCAAGAATAATAGAATGGGCTATTAAAAATGAGATTTATCTGAATACATCATCTAACTATTACCCTCAGGTAATGGACTTGTTGATTATACTAACGAGAACCTAATAAGGATTATCAAAAGGACTCTACAAGAGAACAAGAGGGATTGGCATTCAAAACTAAAGGCAACACTATGGCTCAACAAAATTACACCAAATCATATCACTGGAAGCTCACCCTATGTATTGGTTTATGGTAAGGAAGCAAGGTTACCAATTTATACTCAGTTTCCAGCCCTACAATTAGCTCATCAGACGATGATGTTTGAAGAGGAAGAGCCTCTTAAGCGAAGGTTTTTAGAGTTGCTACAGCTAGAGGATAAAAGGAGCAAAGCCTTAAATAATATTTAACTAAGGAAAAATCAAACTAAGAGGTCTTTTCACAAGAAGGCTACACCTAGAGAGTTCAATAAGGGTGACCTAGTTCTTAAATAGGATGTGATGAAAAGTAGACTAGGGCAGCATGATAAGTTTGACAAGTTTTGGTCAGGCCCATTTGTCATCACTAAATTTAAAGAGAAAAATGCCTTTCATCTATCCAGCACTGATGGAGAGTTCTTGCCTATCCCATTCAATAGGATCTTCCTCAAGATTTTCTTTGATGGTTAGTAGTTTCTAACTTAGGTTTCATTTGAATAAGTACCCTCAAGGCACAAGGTCAGTTTAGGTTGCATGAGTCTTAGTTTAGGTTGCATTTGTATGTTCTAGTTTTTGACTCCATGGCCCAATGGACAAGGTCTATATTTCATGTCTAGCAAGAAGACATCTAGTAGAAGCTACCAGAATTGTTACCCTAAATTTTCACATGCAGGATGATCATCATAAACAATTACAAAAATTACATAAAGGTATATCTTGTTAACATTACTATTTAGCTAATGAAGATGAAATACATTTCTATTGCATTCATATTATCAGTTACATTGTACTCTAAGTATTGATCATATTGAAATTTTCAAATTCATAATTGATCATTACATTGTGCATTCAAAATGAATGTAATAAGAAAATGTTCATTCCACATTACATATTTCATATTGAAACTTAGAGGAAATCACATAAAATAAAGCATGATAGAAGCATGAGTAGGGGTCCATGCATTGCCTTCTAAAATTCAACTATGTGATATGGGAGCTAGTTGTCTGAACTCTATCCAAGTCTTTATGTCCTTTGTCCAAGTTTGGTCTTGTCAGATCCTGCATTTTAGGTCTTAGGGTCTTGTCCTACATCATGACAAAGAAAAGGTGTTAGATCCAAATTGGATCTAAGAAATGCAATGGAAACCTAAAATAGCATACAATATTCAGACTTTCAGAAATTCAAATTTACCAATAACATCAATACAATGGAGAAGTATGCATCTAGATCAAATGAATAATAGTATTAAAGGGACATAATTACATGAAAGATTTTACTATCTGTGGTTATCATTCTGCATTGTATAAGAGTTATTGTTTGTAAAACCATAAATCTGAATTAAAGGGACTTAGTTCCTATAGCTGAGAACCTTTTTCAGAACATCAATATGTTAAGATAGTTAACACAATCAGTCAACCAAAATTCATGCATGAATGTCTTTACACATGACACACACACACAAAGATTGATTAGTTGGTCATGTTCACTAACCTAACATATATATTTGGTGATATGTGCAAACAGAATAAGAAAAAATGTATTCAAATGTATAAATAAAAATGATCTATGAATTCACTAGTAGCAGATAACAAAGAAAAGTATAGTGAGTGTCATGAGCCCATGCTCGAACCTCAAAAGATGCATTATTAAAGATAAAAGAATGCTAAGAGTTCATGAGTTCAGGAATTGAAAGATGCAGAAGAAGGAGAGATGCAGTTCATAATAGTTGGTACAAGGTGCATGCATGTTGTTACAAGTCTAATACCATTGATACAAATACGGAGAGTACAGTAATGCTATTGACAGATGCATATGCAGTGAAAGGATGCTCCAAATTGAAATGGATGATCAAGTGCAAAGAAGATATGTGCAAAGAAGGAGATGAATTTCTACTTACAATCAAATGATAAGGTAACACTATTGTTCCATTAGTGCACAATAAAGGTCATTTGTATTTTTGTTTGAATAAGGATGACTACTGATATGCATTAACAAAAAGTGATATTCTAACCCGAGTGGTCATTTACTGTAATAAAATGAATTATGCACATGAAAGATGTATGCTAATGTTTATCAAGGTTTTAGTTATGCATATACAAAGCATAGGTGTGCATCAATGTTATCAAATGAGTATGCATATATGGATCATATCAAATAATAATACATATTTGAAAGAGGAGAAATAATAGTAATGTTGTTATAAATTAATGTGCATTCACAAAAGAACTAAATTGTAGTGTTGTCAGACTGAAAAGTGCATATACAAAGTTCAAACATTGTTATCGTCAGACAAATAGTTCATGCTAGTGTTGTTATGAACACTGCTATGTTTGTATGAGAGGAAATAGAAAATAGTGATATGTATTTTTGCATTCAAATAGAAGAGAATATGCATTTTCAACAGTCATATCTTTTTCGAAAGATATGCATGCATACAAAAATTTAAGTAGACAATGTGTTTTTAAGAACAAAAGAATCAAGAACACTGTTATAGGTCACTACTTAGGCTTCAAGGTAAATAGAAATTTTATACATGTTCATCCATGATAGTGCTATATTCTAGGATGAAATAGTAAAAAGTATTATTATTTAATGTTGTTAGATACATGTTCAAGTAACAATATTATTGTTTAATGTTGTTGGATGTGTGTTCAAAGATAGTGCCATACGCAAGAGTGAAAGGTGAATAACAGTGTCCTTTAGTTATTATAAAATGTCATTATGAATGGAAATCAAATAATAGTGTTAATTTGTAGGTTTGAATAACAGTGTTAATTTGCAGGTTTGAATAATAGTTTTATTGTATGATGTTGTTATTATGCATGTTCAAATAACAGTGTATATGCATATATGAAAATGAAATAACATAACTGTTCAAATGAAAAGAGATATGCATTTTAAATGTTTGAGCTTTGTTTCATAGTGTTATTCATGGGTTTCATGAGCTTGTGCTCGAACCCCATGAATAAAATTCTCATTGGAAAGAGCATGTAATGTAACCACTTTAAACATTATACATAATGGCAATAATAGTTCTAGCTCTTTGTCTCAACAGTAATATTAATTTAAACATTAGTACTACGAGACCACAAACAAGACAACATACAAAAAAAATATAGACATACAAAGAGTGGTGAAAAAACACACACCGTGTTGGTCATTGTCAAAAAAGATAAAGAAAACCCAAGAAGGTGGCATGAAGAGATATAATCATTCCTAACAATAGACATCAACATTCATGAAGCTCAAATTCCAGATCAACAACAAAATATTATGTGGGTATTTCAAATAGTGAGTCAACAATGACCAAAGATAACAACATAAAAGTAATAACCCAGAATCATGGAAAGAAAATATGGAGACCCATTAAAGCTAGAGCCCGCAACTGGAGTATTTCAAGACTATCTAATACAACAACATGTTCAAATGGAGATCAACAAAGGAAGAGTGATTAAAGAGTAAAGAGTAACTTATCTATGAGTTTACATGTAGAGAAGTGGTGAGTTGGATCCTGAGATTCATAAAGATATGCACAAACAATGCCATATATTATGGCATGCAATGAAAAAGATAGAAGATAGCCTGAGCTCTGTTAACTCTAGTGCTAAAAAAATGTAAAGATCCCGAGCTCTTGTTCACAACAACAACAATGATGAAATCCACTTGGAAGAGCCCAAGCTCTTTAAAATTCATTATATTACCCCTTCCAACTAGATGTCGAGCTCCATAATTAACTCGTGGTTGCAGACAGAGATCGAGTCAAGCCACAGAGAATTCTATTTTTTATCCCAAAGATCACAGAGAGGAGGCAAAACAACAACAACACAACTCCCACATCATAGTGTCGACTTCCAGATTAACAACCCAAGCTTAGAGAGGCTAGAAGAAATGCCACAATCAGAGCAAGGAGACACCATGGATTAGGGTTTCAAAACCCTTATGTTTTTTCCCCAAATGCAAATGAAGTTCAAAGGCCCAGAAAAAACACAAGTT
The DNA here is from genome assembly GCA_018584345.1 of Thuja plicata. NCBI lineage: Eukaryota > Viridiplantae > Streptophyta > Pinopsida > Cupressales > Cupressaceae > Thuja > Thuja plicata. The sequence continues at coordinate 3,325,054 of MU227994.1, read as the reverse complement.
TTGATAGAACTTTGGAATCCACTGTTAAAGGAGTAAATGGTTCAGACTTTGCAGTACACGACAGCAACTCCCAAGTGCCATGACAACATAGCATATGCCATGATGAAGATAGAGATATTTTGCATAGGTCTTGGTCATGTTGACATTAGGGATGTGGTATCGGTATTGACATATTTTGGGTTACATATGATGGGGTTGAGGTTTCCATGTGTATGTATGGGTTGTGTTTTGTTAGGTTTGATATAGTTTTACGTTTGTTGGTAGTTTATTTGTGAAAGATGTAATATAAAAATACCAACGTTGGGGGGTAGAATTAAGGAATTTATTATACCTTAGAATTAGGGTTTCTAACTGATTTGGAGGGTTGTTTGGAGGGGATTAAATTTTCAAATTTAGCCTTGAGGGGGTATCTATCTTATCTTTTTATCATCTTTAGGGGTTTAGAATTTAGGGAAAGGTGGCTTAGTGAACTTACTTGTTCCTTTGTACCTTTTGCATACATTTTGTGGCCATCAGTTCAGTTTTGATGCAAATCATGTTCAAGTAAAAGTGACATATTCCTTGGAATATTTTGTACCATTTCATGTAACCATTTGTAGATTTTAAAGAGAATAAAGAAAGTTCCTATTATTCACAGATTTTTTGAGTTATGTTATCAATCCTTTTTCAACATTTCAGCATTTATGTGTAATGTGTTTTGCAACATAAATTAGAGAATTGGTTCAATTCCTATTCTAGGTTGTCAAGCATAACCTTTTGTAGAATTTGTATGTTTCTTGGTAGATTATCACTATTTGTGGTACAAACCCTAATAGTGAGTTTTAGGTCAACCTATATGTTGAATAGTGAATGCTACTATAGATCTCAGTAGTGTGTGTCTTTTGTATGCTAGTTTTAAATTCTGATAAGTCTGAATCCATTTTTGGTGTATCACCTTCTAGTTTATTTATTCAATTTTTACTTATCTTTTCCATTTTTCCCAAAACAAAAATCATCCATAGGTGATATTCCAAATCCAATAGGAACCCACCTAGAATCCAAAGATTCCATCTTAATCAAAGTCCACCCACAACTTAGGAAGGTTTCCATTGTTACCATAAGATATTTGTATGCCCTAATGCCCGAGTATAGTGATATTTCAAGGCCTTAACAATATTTTATTTCTTTAGGTCCTGACCCTTGCATCTAGTCCATCACATCCTCACTCAACTTCCTCATTTAAATTTTCACTTCCATTTTCTACCTTTTTCGCCTTTCTCAACTTTTTTTTGGTTATTTTCTTTCCTAACTCACTTGAACCCTCCATTGGATCAATTCAACTTCAAAATACTAAACAGAGAATTCCCTATCTCAATTATGTCACCCTATATTTTCTTACTCTTGCAAGAAGAATTTAAATGTTTGACCCTTTCATTAATTTGTTTCTAAACAAATCTTGCAAAATAGCTTATAAATCGGATCAAAGGTACTTGAGTAAATTTTTTGCATTTAATTTAATATCATCAACTCCCTTCATCGATGCATCATCTTGTCATTTTGAATTTTTAAATCCCCTTGACCTTACAGTAGTTATTATCATTGTGACAGTCGTTATTATCACTGTGACTTTTGGCATGATACATCAATCAATTCATTCTCACATGCCATATGTATGTCGTGTAACTCAACTGGTAGACCCCTTCAAGTATCTTTTCTATACATATTTGGTCACTTTTGCATTAGTGTACCTTTCCCTGATCTCCTTATCAACCATCGAAAGATCTCAATGTTATATATTCCATAGTAATAAGTTACTCAAATAATACTAAGTCATATTGCTAACACTCCCCTCAATTATCATATTTTGTTTTTTCAATATATATATCCACATATCCTATCCCATTTATAGCAATTCTTCCTTTGATTCTACCATTGGTAGATCACATCGCGATCATGAAATTTTCTTATTTGATCTTTCTATTAGAAAAAATCACTTCGATCATTATATTTTCTTTCATTAGTACAAGTGGACGTTACCGGAGATGGTCTATTTTATTTTTGCTGATAGTTATAGGATTTTTCCTTCATTGGTATAATATACTCTAAAGACCCTTAATATTTTGTTTTCATAATGAATTTCTTCATTGATGGGACTATATATATATATATATATATATATATATATATATATATATATATATTGTATCGATAATACTCATTGGGGTATTGTTTATATTATAGGCTATCATCTCAAACCCTTTTGTCGATAGTTTAGTGCTCCAAAAATTATTAATATGCCCTTTTTTTTAGGCTAACATATCTTTTATCATGTCGATGCCCTCTATTTGACACTAAATGAGAATGGTGAAAGGCATAAGTGTATTACTCCGATGGTATTATTTTCTCAGGTATTTGTGTATTATATTTTCACAAAGTGAAACTGCATATGGGGACAATTAGAATAAATATGCTTCACAACATTCACTATTCGAGAAGTGATATAGATGAAATTTTCATAAGAAAAGATTTGTCGCTTCAACCTTCAAGGATACATCAAATACAAAATATTTGTGATGACATGTGAGCCAATTTTACATTACAATCCAAGACTTACTCTTGAAAGAAGATATTTTATAGACCATAAAAATTCTTTTTTATTATCAAGGGTACTTCAAAATTTGCAATATTTTTAAGTCCAAACAGTGGCTCTTTTAGGGAATGTCTACACTCTGGGGGTATAGTGAGAGTTCAGCTATTTCTAGGAAAGAAGAACTATATAGAAATGGGAATAGAAGCATAATTAAAACAATGAGTGGTAATGTTGGATATGTAAAAATCATATTAGTGATGAAACCTATTCTACTTTGCATGGAATATACCCTCTTCTCTTCAGAGAGGAAGTTCTTTAAGAATTTTCCATGCAATGAAAATTCTTGTGCTTCTCCTAAAGTTTTCTCCAGATAATATGAATTTTCTCCATCCTTCCCTATGATTATATATGGTCCAATCCACAAGGCTTGAAACTTACCATGCTTCTCCTTATCCTATTTTTGGAATTCCTCAACCATTTTATCATGTAAGACCTTAACTTACTACTAGATATTTTCATTTTGTCTTTGATCATCTCTCATAATCTCATCCAACTCAACTAGTTGCTTCATTATTTTCTCCATGAAGTCAACTTTGTCAATCTCTTCTTCTACCATAAATCTATAAACATAGCAAGTTATCCAATGTAAATCAGGCCTTCTTTCCATATACTAGTTCTGTTGGAATAATGGAAGGGTGTGTACTGAGAGGGGAGGGGTAGATTAGTACCCTTAATTTTTTTTATCACTTTAACCTTTAGTAATATTTACTTGTATTACTGAACATATTTATTTTCTACCTTATGCATATAATATCAAAACATAAATTTACTTGCATGTAAACATTCATAGAAACATTCATGAAATTCATTGAGACATGAAACAAGAATTGGTAACACAGAAAACCCTTGTTAGAAGGTAAAAACTATGGTGGGGATGAAACCCACAAAGCTTCACTATCCATAGAATAAAAGGTGTTGGTCAAGGCTACAAGTGTGATCACTTCTGATGATCTTACCCTATTAGGAGTAACATGTTAGACTTGTTAAGTCTACTCTGTTAAGATATTTTAACAATGTTGTTAAGTGTGCACTAAGTTAAGAGATTTATAATAAGACTATTAAGTCCACCTTCTCGAAGGATTTCTTTTATTTGCTATAATTTTTAAAGATTAATCAAAAATACTTGCTGACCTTATAACTTTCTATCTTGAATTTTTGAATACATATCCATTAAGTTTACAAGATTTTTAAATTACCTATTGTGATGAATAATACCTCTATTCTGCTTGTTAGCCTTGAATCTAGTTCTTCATAATTGAATTATTCCTTTTGTGTTCTTCTGCATGAAACTCTCTATCTGATTAAAAGATGTCATCTCTGGCTACAATCATTGTGTTGAAGAATGATTATACATCTATATTTACAAAGGTTTTGACCTATCTAGGTTTCATGCTTTACAATAAAAACTCTATGATCAAAGTTTTACAACTTGACCTTGATCTCCTAGTTTGCATGTTTACAATCAGTTAGACTGATTAAAACTTCTACATATGCTTTACTTGATCCTCAAGAAATGGTTTTAAATCTAATCATAAAGCTATATTTAAAACTTAATTTATTTATCTAAAGTGTATCTCAGATATTCTATTCTTGGGAATAAAACTATCTCTCGGCAAACTGGTGCTCGGGTTTTTATGTAGACTAGTGCTCGGTTTACTCTGTAAACTATCTGTCAGGTTACTCTATGAACTCTGCTCTCAATTTACTCTTCGAACTGTCTGTTGTGATAGTTCTATCAGTTTTCACTTAATTTGGTGATCACTATTGTAAAGATGTAAATTTGGATGGTCTTCTAAATAGGGTTTTCATAATGGAGATTTTCATATGAAGGAGACCCTATGCCATATTCAACCATTTAAATTGAATTATTATGATAAGGAATGTAAAGCTTGGAAACACTTGCAAAGAATAAGGGAGTAAAATACCTACCTCACATCATAGTAGATCTAGAAATACCCTGTTTCTGATGCCTATGTTGAGTTTCTAGAAAATATGTAACCGGATCTGGAATAGAAATGCAAAGATGAACAAAACCCATAAATCATTTTCTGATTTGGCTCAGTTTTGATTTTGACCCTCAAATCAATGTCACTATTGACATAGAATTTCTGATTTTGACCTAAGGTAGAAATTATGTCAAGAGTCTATGACAGAAAATGCATTTCCAAATCCTGAAAGTTTGCCAAAAAGGGTATATGAATCTACACTCAAACTCATTGCTTCAAACTTGTAACTCTTGAAACAACACCTGCAAATATCTAAAAAGAGAGTTTTGGGGTGGCTATATAGTGTTTTGCCTTAGTCAAACCCTCATTTTGGTGGTTTCCACCTCCACAAATAGCCAAATATAGTTGAATTTTTGTGTGTGTATTTCTCTTAGAAAGATCTTTGAATGTGTAATGCAAAGATCTAATCCTCTAGATTAAAACCCTAACATGAATTGAAAGTGAGAAATAAATACATAGATTTGAATGTGAACAAGACAACTGAGAGCCGGGGGGGGTGAATTAGTTGTGCAATAGATTATTAAACTATAAACTTTATGAACCACAACATAAACAACATAGTAATTTCCAACACCATAACACAATGTTTGTTGTCGAGGAAACCCTAATAAAAGTAAAACCACGGTGGGAATTAACACCCACAAAATAATGTACTGAGAGCATAGTATCCCTGTTACAAGATATTAGTCCTATTAGGAGCTTGTTATTACATTATAGTACACAGTCCCTGTTATGAGACAGACCCTATTAGGAGTCAATGAAAGTAGTAGGCTCACTGCCCAAAGAAGGTTAAATCCACCCTTAAGGATTCAAAATCCACATCAAGTGTATACAGAAAATACACAATCTAGTGAACTATATGATTGCAACTATCTTTGCTTGGTCAGTTCCAATGAGGTACGAACTCTTCTCTCTATCCAGTAGTCAAGCTTCACATCTTCACAAATCTCTATTCTTTTCTTTCTCTTCCACACTTTTCAAAAATGAAAAGATCACTCATATATACCCTCTTATAATAACCCATTAGGTCAACCAGTTAAGCTTTCCTAATACACAATTAACTAGGTCAGCCAATTAAGGCTTCCTGTTATACAAATAATTACATAAGCCCTTGCTAAGATACACACAGTACCTATAACAAGTATACAATATTTACAATTCATTAAAAATACTTCTAGATCCACAATGCATTCTCTGAATTAATTTCCACATGTTACAAGTCTAAAGTCAGCCAAGAAATAAATCTTCTCGAAAACACATGCCATAGTTGATGTCATCAGTACCCAAACAGAAATTGAAATCAACCCATTTCACCATCATGTGTCAGATCTCCATCAGTAAGCTCAAAAGTTCTGAAACATCTTCCTCAGCAAGATATGCCTGAAACACAGAGACCTTCTCTATCTAGAATCACAGTCACAGTCCAAAAAAATAGTCTTTACTAAAATAGCTATAACATCCATGATATGAAACATAAAGTCAAGCGACCTTAGATGTAAGGTCAAAACTCATTCTTCTACTTAAATACAACTTTTCTCATTCTAGTTCAACCGTACAACATTTGTACACACCTTCTAGTCAAGTAGCTAGTCTATCTTCTTTCACAGAGATATATGTTGACATTAGTGAGAAAACACGAGTATCAACAACATGATTAGTACTAAAAAATGATATCATCCAACACTCTCCCCCTTTGACATTGATGAAAACATATGGGAAAATCCATATGTATCAATCCAAAAGTACTCTCTCTCTCTCTCTCTCTCTCTCTCTCCAATCTTCTCAATATCCTCAACAAATCTCCCCAAAATAGTAGGGATTTTCACATAGATTCCTTCCCCCTTTAGCAAAAATGGAAAAGGGTGCCATAACTCATTTGTAGTCTTTGGTAAGGTGTATCCTTGTAAAATCTTCATGTCCAATTAGGTGCAAGATCACCCAAATGTGTTCCATAGTGTTCTCCTATGATCACTCCCCCTAAGGAGTAGATCCATACATCAAGTCCAGAGAATAATATAGCTCTGAGATCCACTAGACTATTGCATATTTGAATCCTTTAATTACCACTAGGAGGGGCCATCACCCCAAGCATGCCTCTAAGGTATTAAAAATCATCTTTTGGCAAAGGTTTAGTAAATATATCTGCTATCTGTTCCTTTGTGCTTATGTACTCTAGTTTAATCTCCTTAGCAACTACCTTCTCCCTCAAGAAATGATACTTGATATAAATATGCTTAGTCTTTGAGTGCATTATAGGATTATTTGACATGTTTAATGTACTTGTATTATCACAGTGAACAATCACTGGCTCCTCAAAAATTATTCCAATATCTTCTAGCATTTGTTTCATCCAAACAACTTGTGTGCAATTTATTACAGCAGCTACATATTCTGAATTAGCAGTAGATTGAGCAATATAGTTCTACTTCTTGCTTAACTAGGTAACCAATCTCTTCCCAAGGAAAAATGCACCACCACTTGTGCTCTTTCTATCATCCACATTACCTCCCCAAGCTGCATCAGTAAAATTCAGCAATGTAAAATCATCATATTTTTCATACCACAATCTATTTTCCACAGTTCCTTTCAAATATATGAAGATTCTTTTCACAACAGAAAAATGTGTATCTTTACGATCTACTTGATATCTAGCCACAATTCCAAATGCATTGGTAATATCTGGTCTAGTGTGTGTTAGATATTGTAGACCTCCAATCATTGATCTATACTTAGTCTGAACAACACTTTGAGTCTCATCATCACTAGTCAGTTTTTTTATAGTCACCATAAGTGTTCCAACAGGTTTACAATCTTCCATTCCAATCTTTTTCAACATTTCCTTAAGATACTTGGTCTAAAATATAAATATGCCATTCTTCCTCTGATTAATTTGTAAACCAAGAAAATATTTCATCTCACCAATCGTAGACATTTCAAACTCATTCTCCATTTATTTAGCAAATCTCTTACTCATTTTGTCATTACCTCCAAAAATGATATCATCAACAAAAAATTCTATAATCAAGATTCCATCTTCATCAATTCTTAAACAAAAATGACTGTTTGCATTACCTTTTCTAAAACCAAGGTGAAGTAGATATTTGTCCAGTCTTGCATACCATGCCCTTGGTGCTTGTTTCAGTCCATATAGTGCCTTCTTTAATCTAAAAACCATGTTTTCATCATCTGTCAAAGGAAAACCATCAGTTTTCTCAATGTATACCTCTTCCTCTAGATTACCATTTAGGAATGTTGACTTCACATCCATCTGATACACTTTAAAGTATTTATGTGTAGCATAAGCAAGAAATAGTCTCACAACTTCCAATCTAGCAACAAGAGAAAATGTCTCCTCATAGTCTATACCTTATTATTGGGAGTAGCCTTTACAAACCAATCTAGCCTTCTTTCTTACCACTGTACCTTTCTCATTCATCTTGTTTCTGAAAACCCATTTTGTACCAATCACATTTTTGTTCTTAGGTCTTGGAACTAGTTCCCAAGTATTGTTCTTCTTAATCTACTAAAGTTCTTCTTCCATAGCTTTAGTCCAAGAATCATCTCTACATGCTTCATCAGTAGTATTTGGTTCAACTTGAGAAATCAAACAAATCTCTTCTCTAGCCTTAGATCTAGTCATTATACCTTTACTTGTATCACCAATAATTTGATCTTCAGGGTTGTTCTTCTTAACATACCTTGGTGTCTTCTGTGGCTCAGTATCTTCAATCTATTCATCTTAGACTTTATTTTCAGTCATCAGAGGTTCATTCTCAATCATCAAAGGTTCTGTAGGTTCTGTAGTAACTTCTTTTGTTTCTGTAATCCGATCACAGTCATACATTCTTTTCTAAATTTGGAACTTTTCATCTATCTTCATATTGGCACTTTCAATCAACTTTCTTAATCTCATATTAAAACATTTGTGTGCTTTTATTTTAGTAGAATAACCAGAAATATTCCTTCATCACTTCTAGCATCAAATTTGCCAATCTCATCATATCTTCTGATATAACATTTACTTCCAAATATTCAAAAGTATTTCACAGTAGGTATATGATCAAACCATAATTCATAAGGAGTCTTACTTGTACCTTCTCTGATTTGAATTTAGTTTAGTGTGTACACAATAGTCCCAACTACTTCTCTCCAATGAACATGTGATACATTTCCTTCCAACAACATAGTCCTTTCTGCATCTAATATAGTTTTGTTTATTCACTGTACTATTCTATTCTATTGTAGAGTTCTAGGGGCTGAAGTATGTCTGTGTATTCCATTCTCTTTGAAGTATGTATTGAATAGTTCTGAAGTAAGCTCTCCTCCTCTATCTGATCTCAAACATTTCATCTTTAAACTAGATTCATTCTCAACTTTTGCCTTGAATATCTTGAATTTTTCAAATGCCTCAGATTTCTCTCCCAGATATGTAATCCACATTATTCTATAAAAGTCATAAAAAAAAAGTATAAAATACCTTTCACCATAGTATGATCTTGTCTTGTAAGACCACATAGATCTCTATGTACCAGATCCAAATTTCCTTTTGCAGAATAGGCCTTTCTCTTGAAAGTGCTTCTAGTTTGTTTCCCCATGACATATTCTCTACACATAGTGTTAGATGGCTTCACAATTCTAGGTAGATCTCTTACTGCTTTTGTCATACTTGCCTTCACAATGTTATCAAAATTAACATGACAAAATCTTCTATGCCATAACAACTCTCATCACCTCTAACAATAAAGCAAGTAGCTTCAGATGTGTTTAGTTCAAATACATTATCTCTAGATTTAGAACCAGATGCTATCAAGTCTCATGTCGTACTCTTGATAGAACATTTCCCATTAATGAAATTCAGTTGATAACCCTTGTCCACTAGTTGTCCAACACTCAACAAGTTATGTTTAAGTCCATCAACAAGTAATACATTATCAGTGTTAGTCTTTCCATTCAAAGAAATAGATCCAAATCTAATAATAATTTTAGGAGTATTGTCACCAAATCTGACAACACCACCATCATGTTTCTTCAAACTCACAAACTTATTCCTATCTCCAGTCATATGGTGTGAACATCCACTATATATAACCCATTCAGATTTCTTTTCAACTCAGGATACTAGGGCTTTTTCCTCATGCATAGGTGCATCATCTTTAATAGAAATTAATCTAATCTCATCAAAGTGATCATCCTCATCATCAGATATTCCCTTTCTATCATAATAACATTCCTTATCTTTTGAGAACTTAGACTTGAAAAACTTAGGTTTGTGCTTTGGGATTCTTGAAGGACATCTAGATGCAAAATGACCAATATTATTACATGAAAAACATTTCAAAGGTAATTTTCCTTCAAATTTACCCTTACCTCTCTCTTCTCTTCTAGAAATTAGTGCCACAACTTCATCTATATTTCTTTCTTCTTCTTGTATCTATTCCCATTCATCAACATAAGCTCCAAGTTCTTCTCTTAGATCACTACTACTTGCATTTCTAGATAAGGTCTTCTTATTCTTGTGCACAGTTTCCTTGAATGGTGACTTTACCCTAGGTAAAGTTTCTCCCAATTCTGCAGCCTCAAATGTAGTAAGCTTGCCAATCAGCATCTCTCTGGTGAAGCTTGGTGTCAAAGATATGATCTCCTCTATAGCCTGTACTTTGGTTCTATATGCAGGGGTCAAATATTTGAGAATCTTTGCAATTAATTCTTCCTCACTGTAAGTACCTCCAGAGTTCCTAATACCAGTAACTACCTTAGTAATTTTCTATGCATATGCTTTGACATTCTCATCTTCTCTCATCTTTAGTGATTCCATCTTTGTTTTCCACTTGTACAACTATGCTTGTTTTGTGAATTTGTCTCCAACATACAATGCTTCCAGTCTTTTCCCGATGTCATGTGTAGAATCTAAGTCCTTCACTTTAGTGAATTCTCCTTCAGATAGGGCACTGATCAGAGATTCCCTTGTAACCATATTGTAGGAAAATAGTTTATTTTCATCTTTAGTAGCCTTGTCTAGCTCATCTTCAGTCGCTATTGCTACATTATACTTTGTGATCATCCAGTACTCAATTCCTAGACATAGAAAATGTGTTCTCATCTTGTTATACCAATTGTCAAAGTTTTCAGGATCAAACTTAGGACCATCCTTCCTGTAGTAAGTCATCTTTAGGATCACCTTAAGCTATTAAACTTTCTCTTTGAGGACTAGTAGCTATGATACCAATTGTTAGGAATAACAGTCCACAAGGCAACTGAGAGGGGGGTGAATCAGTTGTGTAATAGATTATTAAACTTTAAACTTTATGAACCACAACATAAATAACATAGTAATTGCCAACACCATAAAAAAATGTTTGTTGTCGAGGAAACCATATTAAAGGTAAAACCCCGGTGGGAATTAACACCCACAAAATAATGTACTGAGAGTATAGTATCCGTGTTAAAAGATATTATCCCTGTTAGGAGCTTGTTATTACATCACAGTACACAGTCCCTATTAGGAGATAGACCCTATTAGGAATCAATGAAAGTAGTAGGCTCACTACCCAAAGAAGGTTAAAGCCACCCTCAAGGATTCACAATCTGCATCAAGTGTATACAGAAAATATAGAATCCAGTGAACTGTCTGATAGCAACTGTCTTTACTTGGTTAGTTCCAATGAAGTACCAACTCTGCTCTCTATCTAGTAGTCAAGATTCACATCTTCACAAATATCTGTTATTTTCTTTCTCTTCCACATTTTTCACAAATGAAAATATCACTCATATATACCCCCTTACAATAACCCATTAGGTCAACTAGTTTAGCTTTCCTAATACACAATTACCTAGGTCAGCCAATTAAGGCTTCCCATTATACAAATAATTACATAAGCCCTTGTTAAGATACACATAGTACCTATAACAAGTATACAATATTTACAATTCATTACAAATACTTCCAGATCCATAATCCATGCTCAGAATTAATTTCCACATGTTACAAGTCTGAAGTTAGCCAAGAAATAAGTCTTCTCTAGAATACATGCCACAAATTATGTCATATGTACCCAAATAGAAATTAAACTCAACCCATTTCACCATCATATGTTGGATCTCAATCAGTAAGCTCGCAAGTTTTGAAACATCTTCCTCAGCAAGATATGCCCAAAACACAGAGACCTTCTCTGTCCATAGTCATAGTCACAGTCCATAAAAAATAGTCTTTACTAAAATAGCTATAACATCCATGATATGAAACATAAATTCAAGTGGCCTTACATGTAAGGTCAAAACTCAGTCATCTGCTTAAATCCAACTTCACTCATGCAGGTTCATCTGTACAGTGTCCGTACATGCCTTCCAGTCAAGTAACTAGTTTGTCTTCTTTCATAGAAATATATGTTGACATCAGTGACAAAACATGAGTACCAACAACATGATTAGTACCAAAAATGAATATCATCCAATATCCCTCAAGGCTAAAGTATTCCTACCAAACTCACATTCCATAGTTGCTACCCTATGATAGTATCTTTTGAATGCTTGAATTTTTAAAATGGTGGATCCAAGAAGAGGGAAGCAAGGAAGAAATCTTTCTTGGTCCAAAGAAGATCCACAATATCTTTTCAACAAAATGCTTGTATCTATTAAGGCATCATAATATGTTGTCCTTCTATATCATCCCCTTTCTTTCTTACATCATCATGATGTCATAATTGTAATTGCATCATATCATCTTACTTGTATTACTGACCATATTGCTTTTCTACCTTATGCATGTAATATCAAAACATAAATGTACTTGCATGTAAACATTCATAAAAACATTCATGAAACTCATTGATACATGACACAAGAATTGGTAATGTAGAAAACCCTTGTTAGAAGGTAAAAACTGTGGTGGGGATGAAACCCACAAAGCTTCACTATCTGCAAAATGGAAGGTGTTGGTTAAGGCTAGAAGTGTGATCACTTCTATTTATCTTACCATGTAAGAAGTAACATGTTAGACTTGTTAAGTCTACTCTGTTAAGAGATTTTAACAACACTGCTAAGTGTGAACTCAGTTAAGAGATTTACAATAAGACTGTTAAGTCCACCTTCTTGAAGGATTTACTTTATTTGCTAAAATTGTTAGAGAGTAATAAAAAATACTTGCTGACCTGATAACTTGCAATCTTGAATTTCTTAATATAGATCCATTAAGTTCAAAAGATTTTTATATAACCTATTGTGATGAATAATACCTCTATTGTGCTCGGTAGCCTTAACTCTAGTTCTTCATTACTAAATTCTTCCTTTTATGTTCTTCTGCATGAAACTCCTTATCTGATTAATAGATGTTGTCTCTGGCTGCAATCATCATGTTCAAGAATGATTATACATCTATATATATAAAGGTTTTGACCTATCTAGGTTTCACACTTTACAATAAAAACTCTATGATCAAAGGTTTACAACTTGACCTTGATCTCCTAGTTTGTATGTTTACAATCAGTTAGACTAGTTAGAACTATTACATATGCTCTACTTGATCCTCAAGAAATATTTTTAAAGCTAAGAATAAAGCTATATTTAAAAATTAAGCTCCTTATGTAAAGTGTATCTAAGATCTTCTATTCTTGGGAATAAAACTATCTCTCGGTAGACTGGTGCTCGATTTTCTATGTAGACTAGTGCTCGGTTTACTCTATAAACTATCTTCCAAGTTACTCTATGAATTGTGCTCTCAATTTACTCTTTGAACTGTCTATTGTTGATAGTTCTATCAGGGTTCACTAGCTTCAGTGATCACTATTGTAAAGAGGTAAATTTGGATGGTCTTCAAAATAGGGTTCTCACAATGGAGATTTGCATATAAAGGAGACGCTATGCCATATTCAACCATTTACATTTAATGTTTAAGATAAGGAATGTAAAGCTTGGAAACACTTGCAAAGAATAAGGGAGTAAAATACCTACCTCACATCATAGAATATCTGGAAATACCCATTTTCTGATGCATGTGTTGAGTTTCTAGAAAATATGCAACTAGATCTGGGGTAGAAACGCAGAGAGAGACAAAACCCAAAAAAAAATTTCCGATCTAGATCAGTTCCAATTTTGACCCACAAGTCAATGTCACCATTGACCCAGAATTTCCAATTTAGACCTAGGGCAAAATCAACCTCAAAAGTCTATGACAGAAAATCCATTTTTGAATCCCAAATTTTTTCTAAAAAGGTTATCCGAACCTGCACTCCAACTCATTTCTCTGAACCTATAACCCCCAAAACAACACCCACAAATATCTAAAAAAGAGGATTTTGGTGTTTCTATATAGTTTTTTTCCTTAGTCAAACCCTTATTTTTGTGGTTTCCACCTCCACAAATAGTCAAATATATTAGAATGTATGTGTGTGTGTTTCTCTTAGAAAGAGATTTGAATGTGTAATGCCAAGATCTAATCCTCTAGATTAAAACCTTAACATGAATTGAAAGTGAGAAATAAATGCATAGATTTGAATATGATAAAGAAAGCATACCAAGTCCCCAAGGATAAAGTATTCCTACCAAACTCACAATCCATAGTTGCTACCCTGTGGTAGTATTTTTTGAATGCTTGAATGTTGAAAATGGTGGATCCAAGAAGAAGGAAGGAAGGAAGAACTCTTTCTTGCTCCAAAGAAGATCTACAATAGCTTGTCCAAAAAATTCTTGTATGTATTAAGGCATCATAATATCTTGTGCTTCTATATCATCCCCTTTCTTTCTTGCATCATCATCATGTCATAATTGTAATTGCATCATATCATCTTACGATTTTCTCTAATGAAAGAATGAAGGCAAAAGAGAGTGTTTAGATAGAGATCTCAATATAGACCTCCTAGGGTAATGTAAGGGACCCAAATTAAAATTTTGCCTTGAATTATGGTCCAATTACAATCACCAAGAAAGGAAGGGATGTATTAATTTGAATATTGTAGAAAACACTTCCACACCCAAACCTAGGGACCTATTTTTAAGTTTAGAACCCCGATAAGCTCCAGATATGAAAGTGAGGATCAACACCCAACAGAGGTCAAAGTGGACCTCAACCTTGACATAGGTCAAGGTCAACCTCATTTCTAACCTAGGTCAGAATTGACTTCAAACCTAGCCTGAGGTTTCAGGTAGGTCACCTTGAGAAATCTATAGGATTCCCAAGTCAGCTGAAGACCTAAGAAGGTGAGAAAACACACCAGAGTGCTGGATAGAGGCACAAAGGCCATAGAGGAGGAATGGTGAAGATTAGGAGAGCCAATACATAGGTTCCACCTAAAAATAAAGCCACAAAGAGGGAAATTAAGGAGGATCCATAGTATCCTAACCCTAGATTCACCTAGAAATGCAGAATCAAGTGCATATGCATCCTAAATGAAAATATAATATGGAAGTGTACTAAATGAGGGTGCTAAACCTACCAAAATGGAATTTATTCCATTTGAAGATGATACATTTATCCCCCACTTTATCTTAGATATGACACTACGTGAATATTTGAGCTCAAGTAAGAAAAGATCATAATGTAAAAAGGATATAGCCAAGTCCTCAATGTGGAGATCCTACAAGAAATCATTAGTACCTACAACCTACAATGCACAAGGTTAATTAAAATCCATAGAGAACCTAAGCCTTAATAGGATTAATTTGATAAGTGCGTAGAGCCCCATATGCCCCCTATTTTAGCTTACTAATTCTCAAAGGTGAAATAGGGTGATAAGGTTAGATCTATACACTGGATATGTTGTTTATTGAAAAATTATTTTCCTAAACTAGTTATAAGAATTCCAAACCTTCCCAAACCGATTCAAGAGGTTAGGTATTTGAATCACAATTCCAACACCACTAACAAAACTAAAACTAGAGCTACCAAACTCAATTTATAATGAAAAGAGTGAATGTTTATCTAAATGCATGTAAAGGGAAATTTTGAATTTGAACTAGGTAAATGAAATGAAACCCTAATTTGCAGCTATAAATAAGAGAAAGAAACACTTAACTTCTCATTCTTACAATTTGTAGAGTTTAGAAAAGGAAGAAAAATGTCAAAGAGAAGAAATTTGAGCAAGCCGCATGGAAGTCCTGAGAGAGCATCTAGCCAATGGACAACCACTTCCTGAGGTAGGTTCCTACTTTTGATATTTGTGATTGAAAAATTCCCTTTTCTATAGGGAAGGTCAACCTCAACCCAAAAAGGTTGACCCTGACCCAAAAAGGTCAACCTTGATCCATAAAGGTTGAGCTTGACCCAACAAGGTCGACCTTGACCTAGTCAAGTGGGTATTATAGTTGTTTGATGATAGAGTACTGATATGATGTTATTTGTGCTAACAGGATATTGTTCATCTCCAAGAGAACCCCTTTGGAGGGCTATTACTATCTGTCAAAGAGAACTTGTCTGAGATACAACAGGATGATATACAACTATTGAGAGATATGGGATTGTACTCAGTAGCAGTCCTACCACAGATGAGGTTCCATTGATCCATGATATCAGCCATGATAGATAGGTGGGATGAGGACACTTGTTCCTTCCATCTTCCGTCAGGAGAGATCATGATCACATTGGAGGATGTATACAGGATCCTATGCTTTTCTGTCCAAGGAAAGCCTATCAGACTGAGAGCATAGTGGGGTCCTACCAAGGTTCTTTTAGATGGGGAGTATTATCTAGGATAAGTACCATAGATGAGGACCCAAGCAGATCAAGTCACTCTATCAGCCATACTAGCAGGCCTGACAGCCTTGGTACGAAGAGTGATTCTACGTATACTATCTTTGGTTTTAGTACCCAACACAAAGGGTACAGTCTTCTTAGCACCATTCACCCATCTCATATGTAGGATGGAGAGAGAAATGATTATTTTATCATGGGGCCGCAGCATGTTAGCCCATTGTTACCATGAATTGTGTCAGTTAGTGAGATTGTAGCAAGAGATTCTTATATTATGCACCTTGCTACAAGTTTGGATGTCTGAGCATTACACACGTACATGACTACAGGGTGTTTGGGTGATATTAGATACCAGCACACTAAGAGATTTTGCATATGCACTAGTAGATGTCTGGTAGTACGGGGATATCCTCTTTTGGAGGGTATGCTTTGATTGTAAACTAGGTATTGATGTGATATGGAGAGCGTACTATCAGATGAAAGAATAGCTAGATTCTTGACATCAACTAAGACAATCACAATAGTGCAAGCTTCTAGAGGGTCTTATAAGTCATGTAGTGATGCCATATTATTATGATAGAGTGATGAGGAAGTTTGGTCTGACACAGGGGGTCCCCTATATAGTACCTTGGTATGTATACCCAATGTGATACTATCAGATACCCAACGATATACTCTGACCAACAGTAGAAGATATTGTATATAGTGAGACACATGAGACCAAGGATACAGAGGTAGCTCCTAATGTATCATATTATGGAGTCAGAAGATACTATATCAAATATTGGAGTCTACATGGAAACTAACTCTTCTTCCCTAATGACAATCCCATAGGTGATCCAGGTCTTTCTGAGAGGACACACTGAGGAAGTGACATACCAGCAAAGGAGGAGGAGGATCAGAGAGATGAGGAAGAGCCCATCTTTGAGGGAGATCTTATGGAGGAGGAGAGAGCAGAGGAGAGATAAGAGGAGAGAGTAGAGGAGAGAGAAGAGGAGGAAGTAGAGGAGAGAGTAGAGGAGATGCCCCTAGTAAGTAGTACAGGTGCAGATGATCATGTGGTCTATGATGTACCATTGAGATCACAATGACCTCCTCACACGTATATAGAGACACCACCACCTAGACCTAGACATAGTGAGTGGGGAGAGGGTAGTCACTCCATGCCCCCACCATCTATATCCTTTGGTGACACCTAGGAGGGAAGTCCAGGTATGACATATGCAATCAATTACAATATTTTAAGTAAATTTTTATCTAGAATAAGTACTAAAAGATAAATATGTTTTAGTTCTACAGCTAGTGTAGTAGAGTGGACGAGCTTTGTATCTGAGATCTTGAAGGATACATGTATATCCTACTAACTGCTAGCTAGCAAGAGAGAGTCCCTTATTGGATAGAGGGATCCTAACAGACATGTGGGTATTTTTGCATGCATCTAGCGAGAGTTGAGGTTATGCAAAGAGAGAGAATAGAAACTGATGGCTGACCTAAAGAGAGCTTAGGAACGTAACTATGAGATGCGCATATCAAGGAGTCACACATATACTATTGTACTGAGATCTGTAGCCTCACACCATAGATCAGAGAGAGTTGGGAGACACCGACCCTCAGAGCATAGAGATAGAGATTGATAGACATGGCACATGTGCCATATATGTACCAAACACATAGAAGTTTATATATAAAATATTTTCTTTGCCTAGTTAGTTCTATGATTTATTACTTATACTTTTCATCAATACACAAAAACTTAACAGAAAAAAAGAATGAAATTATGTATGAATGCATTTGAATTACATAACCTATAAAATAGACCTAACTATTCTATAAGGAATACATAAATATTCAAAGAAAGAATGATGTATTTAGGAATAATATCGTTTGAGATGCATAATATTAATTGGTTTCTTAAGAGGGACACTATTCATATCAGCAATCTTTTAAGAACCTAAAGTAAAATCGTCAATCACTACAAAAGGTCCCAGCCAGTTAGACCTAAACTTCCCTTTTCACTGGGTAAAGAATTCAAATTCCTTTGATTCTCATATACGACTCAATCACCTACTGACAATGACCTTTTCATCACCTTATGATTATATTTTTTCTAAAGTGATTTATGATAATCCTTTATATGCTCCAAAGCATTTATATGTTGTTCATCCAACATTTCTAATTCATGTAGTCATTGTTCCCAAAAAGTATCTTTGTCAATTATCCCATGAAATGAAACATTCAAAGAAGGTATTTATAATTTTAAGGGCATAATAGCATTAGTACCATAAACAATATTATAAGAAGAAGTACCTGTAGTAGTATGGACACTAGTCCTATAAGCCCATAAAGCATAGGTAAGTTGGGTATGCCAATCTTTCGCATGCTTATTAACTGTTCTCCTTAAGATTTGTTCAATAACTTTATTTGATGCTTCAACTTTACCATTAGATTGAGGGAAGTAGGGAGTAGAAAATATATGTTGAATACAATGTTTCTCCAAGAATTTTATGACTTATTTATCCTTGAAATAAGTACCTTTATCTAAAACTATCATAGAAGGAATACCAACACTAATAGATTTGACCCCAAATTTCGACCAAACTTTTCGAGACCAACTAGCAAAATTGTTTTATTTGGTCGCATTATAAAAGATAACTTTTCTTTTTTTTACTTTTATGCCCGTGTTGGTCAAAATTTCGACCAACACGTGCATAAAAGTAAAAAAAAGAAAAATAAACTTCATTTAACCACTTCATTATTACCGCCACGGCTGCGAATTTTTCTAGGTTGCAGAGCGAAACCAGTGTGGCATTGTGGATTCGACACAGGTAATTAGATCAAGGGTTGCAACACATGAAGGAGGACTGCAACATGCGAAGGATTCCCATCTTTATTCATTGTGAGAATTGGTATGGTCTTCGAGATCTCACTGTTTGTGATGTGTTGAATGAAGATTGAAACAACAATAGAATAGGAGTGTTTTGAATTCTTTTAAAGGTTCTTGGTCTGATAAACTAGATTTTAGTAATCACAGTTTAAAATTCTGGCTTTGAACACTGGTTTCATAAAATGTGGGGTATCCTATTTTCCCACCGATGGATGTGAATGCCGCCTTGGGAAACACAAGTTCCTTTCATGTATACTAAGAATTCAAAACCCCAAGCCTGTAACTGTTCATCCGCGAATGGAGGATTAATGCCCTAGGCTAATTACTTAATATGTATTTAGCATACATGTCTATCATGGCATTCACGACTCCAAAGTCTGTCGAATATCCACCTTCTATGATGGTTTAATGGATTCCTATACCTTGTTCCAAAGCTCCCATTTGGGCACAGGGCGGGAGGATGTTGATAAAGGTTGTGGAATTTGGCCTTACACCTAC